>CACRXP010000675.1:274470-294219 GCA_902702965.1 Spirometra erinaceieuropaei | reverse complement strand
ATAACCGATACTTACCATGGCAGTTCGAGGTTAGTCATTTGATCCAGCTGCTTACAGAGTTCTGGTTTTCTCCTCCGCACTGCGGCAGCCTCTGCAAAGCACAGGAGACACCCAGTCGTCGCCCGAAGCAGGGCCTTAAAGGCAGTCATTGGGTCCATCGTATGGCCCGTGTCCATTTAGTCTTCGTAACTGAACTCCTGCGTGCCTTATTTTCCGCCCTTAAGCAGCCACTTCGGCATGTGTTCAGCTGAACGAGCTGCCAACTGCCTTTTCGTGAGCCTAGTGTATGTGCATCCGCAACTACATGTAAACTCATAAATACAGTTTGATGTGGCCTCCATCGGCAGAGTGCATTTAGCTAGTCTAACTGGAACAGTCGTTTTAGTGCTTATGAGCAACAAATTAGAGGCGGCGTATGTCAGATCAGCGTGCAGCGAAGTCGGCTCTCGATCATGTTTGGTGCATAATCAAGCTTGCAAGGGAGCTAGATGCTTAATGGCTTTTTGGTGTGGATAATTCCACAGGACTTTCTCGTCTGGGATGGAGAGGCTTATCAATGAATTTTTCCGGATACCCGTCTCCAATAAAAATGTTTTTCAGGAAAATGACTTCGCCAACGACTGTTTCTGAGAAACAAATTGTAGTGGCTCTAGTGAGCAGGCACAAAATCAAGTTTCCTGTTCTCTAAATAAAAACAAATCTGGGAAAATGCATGTACAGTTTTTTCCAGGTGATTTTTCGATAGATTGGATTTCTCAATGGGACCATCTGCCCGCCTACGCACAAGAACTTCGAAGATAGGCGCTGTGTCGTTCTTCTTGTGCTCGATCTTAAATGTGATCTGTGTCTGTGCATTGTTCATTAGCCTTAGATATTAATTCTCCGCCCCTTGGGTTTTTGATTGTGGCTGAAATGTTATCCACATATCGTCTACGGAATGCGACTCGTTGTAAGCGTAGGTCAAATTTACGCCAGGGGTTTGGCATGAAAATATCCGCCGGGACTGGGAGCAGCGACTACTCCATATATTCACTGTCGATACAGCCGTCCGTGGAACAAGAACTGAACATTCTCCGTGTATATCTGTAGTATTTCCCGCAGTTGCCCTCGTGCCAGACATGGTTCGTCCGCCTGCTAACAAATTATGCCGATGATTTCATCATTGGCACGTTTGTAAACAGGCTCTGCACGTCAAGCGAGATCATGTGCTTGTTCAGTAATTTGATAGCGTAAACAGCAAGGCTGCGTCTGATTAGCTCGACTTCTTGGACTAACCACTGGTCAGATTTACGTTGCGGTGAATTCCTATTTGATAAAATTGGTCGTAACGGTATTCCTGGCTTTTGCAATTACGATGGCCCGTATACCTACAGGCCTAAGACATGCGCAAAATTTAAGTCCTAAGGAGAGGTTTTCGGCTTTCAGTTTAGTCTGTGACAAGTCCAGCATGTTAACAATGTAATCATCTGGATTTAATGGAAACGATTCATCTACTGGTTTTGCCTTTAGCAGCTTGGTTAGATCAGCGTGAAACAATTGTCTTATTTTACCCTGCAAGTCAAAAACGTGTTTAATGAACAATAATCAACATGTTGGCCTGCCGAGTTCATTACATACTTTGAGTGGTCTAATTGACAGCGCATTTGTGTAAGTGAGCTCTAACACTACTTCATTCTTGAAAGAATGCGACAGTCGAGAATTTGTAGCATGGAGTTATTAAATTCTGCAAGTTTCGCCACCTATGCCTTATTCAGACTAATTCGGAGAAAACAGTGCTTCAGTTTTCCGGAAAATGTGAACTGTCTTGTTCTCATCATTCCAACGCTGTCCCGAGTAGAAGTTATCCCAGTACACCAAACACGGTCACCAAGATTTCTTAGAAGATTTAAAACAAGTTCCAGGTGAATATAACAGGCCTTAAAGAGAGGTACTGGCACACTATCAGGTCCAGCAGTCGTTAAAGGACAAACTTGAAAATTTTCCAAAACACAGCCACTCAAGCCGTACAGAAAGTACTTGATGATGATGAAAAGTCACTTGCGGGAGAACTGGACTCACAGGTAGTAAAGCTAAAGCGTTGGTTTAATTGGTTTGGGTCTACATCAGAAGAGGAAAGTGCAGTCCTTTGGTCAGTGAAACGTTCAAGAATTATCCGAATATCAACTGTAGAATCGGGAGAGAGAGATATGGAAGAAGAGCAAAACGTTCGATCCTGTGGTCTTCCTTTACAAGGCCATTAAATTACTCCAGACTGCCACACAAACCCACTTTGTGGCGGAGTTGTTCCAGCCAATTTTAATCGCAACGTCTTCATGAGGATGGCTTGCTTTTGGGCTGGCTCTCAGATGCAAATTGGCACTGGTATCGGTGTTTTCGACTGCCGGCTAGCTAAGGAAGGTAACAAGGTGGGCCCACTGAACTCCATACAGCTTTCAGGTGCCGCAGGTGGAAGCTGAAAGCCAGGTAGAAATCGAAGTGAGTGGGCACAGGGCCTTTTTGACCACGCCATCCAGGATATCCAATCCGCTCCACACACCCTTAAATGCCGTCAGATTATTCAACGGTCCAGATTTGCAGACGAATGATCCGATTGTTTTTATCTTACTGCTCCGAGTTGTCCTATCTATCGAGCCGCGTCACATGTACTTATGCCCCCGATTTCGTTACTTCAGATTCCGGTCAATCCTAACATAACGAGGGCATAGATATGAATGAGTTTCGAGGAGCATGATTTCTCAGATGCCATTTATGGCCGCCATCAGGGTTGTGCCCATCCGCAAAACCTTACTGATTTTTCGCCAGATAAAATTATCCAAAATGTTGCAAAATAATCCAACGTTATATTATCTACTTGCCAACTTATTTCAGATCTTGACTGTATTTGAAACGGTGCGGTGTTGGCGACGTCCCAAACAGGCCGGCATGGAACAAACAACAGAGTCCCTCTCCTCATCCGAAGACGAAGACGTTTTGCAGTCCGATGTATCTGCCTGGTTACCATGGACAGCTGAACTCTTTGTATTGTTGGGATGCTTCTGCTATAGTGGGTCCCGTTGTCTGCCGAAAGGGCAGGCTTAGTTAGACTGAGTGTAGGACTAGGACTAGACAGTAGGCACGGGCATGCGGTCATATAAAAGACTAAACTTCAGGAATGGACCACCCCCGTTGACTGCATCTTTTTGTGTTATTTCGAGTCGTGACCTGTGCCTTTAGAGGGTACTTGCGCCTGAAGGGGGTCGAACGATTACGCTTACGTTCTATCCTCCCAACTCATCTCTTTGATCTCGTCTCTAACAAAAGCTATAGTCGGTTGGTAACTTAACCGGTTAACTTAGGGTAGCCAAATATGGACGATAGTTTGTGATGACGCACGCAAAACCACGCCCTGTAGAACATCGGAAATCAAAGGACTGGCGAGGAGGGGAAATTGGTTTTGTACACCGGGTCATTTATAGACAGTTTGTAAGCGAATCAGAACGAGGTGTCTCAGTCAACAAGCTCGTATGTTGCCGGCGTGTGAATCGAGCCCTTAGACGCTTTGTTACCAGTTCTGGGAATTGTCCATTAGCATTTGATAATTGGTTTAACAACTGGTATATCTCTTTGAGATGTGGTCGCTTTAATTTAATTGGCTCGCACATCATCGTCCGCGAACACCAAACGGTCATATCAGAGAATGGCTGTCAGTCGAAGTAAGTTTGCCAGAACAGCCCAACTCGCACCTACTGAGATGGAGCAATCGTGTCTCTCACCGACCTCCATGCAAATTCGTATTGAGAATCGCACCACCGGATCCTTACGGACGCCGAGTGTGAGGTAGCGAAGTGAAGACGAATGTGGATGTGTGAAAGAAGGCGCCGAGTACATTTCTCGTTGCAGAGTCTACAGTTTTTTGGCAGCACGGCTAGTTGACTCTCATTCGCCCAAAAGTCTGCCAGCGACCAATTGGGGCGGAGGACTTTCACCGGGGGTATGGTGAATGTGCAGCAAGCGACCGGCTGAATACCCCTGATGAATGAGACATGGGTACAAATGGATAAGTAATTCTGCGAGCTCTCTTACGAGTACCTAGTTTCCAGCTACTCACTGACATTCACGACCGGATATACGAAGCATCGCTTGACTATTTACTACTATCTGCACCCGGCCACGCGTCACTGAGGTTCAGTATAATGAAATGGGAAAGAAAAGAAGGAAGAAGGGGCACGATTCTAATATGTTTAATTTCATAATGCTTGCGGGTATACAATATTTTTTGGTCGTCGCATCGCCTGTGCCGATATAGAGATTGTCTGGTTTGCCAACTCTAAAGCATGCAACATATAATTATCTGCGGGAGAAACAACCCGTTTGCAGATCCAAACCACAGAATTCTAAAGATTGACTCTGAGCTTTGTTGATGGTGATTGCAAATGCCAATCGAACCGGGAATTGCAGTCTCCTAAACTGAAATGGCATATCAGTTGGAACCAGTGGGATGCGAGGAATAAGAACATGTTCACATTTGAAAGGTCCTGTCAAGGTAGTTGCTTGCACTTTGTTGCTCATTAACTTTTTTACTTCAAGCAGCCTGCCGTTGCAAAACGTCGGTTGCTTAATAATTCTCAGCATGATAATCGGCACGCAAATTTTCAATTGCAGTACGTGCGGCGGCATCCCTGGTCGAGCAAGTGAATTCAAAAACTGTGTTGGATAATTAACTGTCTCGTCTGTTTCCACAACAGTGCGACGGACTTGTAGGTGACTACCGCACTTTGAATCTTAGACTGAATAGTATGGTTACGTTGGTGGACATCTTTGTTCGCGATCGCAAGAATAGCTCGTTCGCCCAGCCAATCGTGATTCGCATAATTGGTTTGAATATTGGGAAATGCCTTTTCAACCACGTCGTCTTTTGACGACACTAAATTTCCAAAGGTAAGAGGTAGTAAAATGCGTCCTGAAGTCGGATCAACCGGCACCGTTCCGTTCCCAATTGCTAGCACTTGGTGTGGGAGTATCTCAGCTGATCTGTCGATTTGCAGCTGGACACGCCCATTTGTAGTTAATTTTAGCATCTGGACGTGGCGTCACAAAGAAGAGTATTTCAGGCAGGCATTTATTTCGTTCGCCAGTGTCGATAGAGGAAGTACAGACAGGGCTTGCTTGAAGTCTCCTGCAAGCAGTAGCAATGCGTTTACAAATGGTCTGCGTTTTCCGTGTAAATCTTGCAATGATCGATCATGGGCCTCGAGCGTTTTTTTACACGATTGTGCATTCATCCCAAATAATAAGTTTGTATTTCTGCAGTACTTTTCCCATGCCGGATGCCTTGGAAATGTTGCCCGTGAGAGTTTCCATGAGTTGCACCTTCAACGGCAACTTCAAAGCGGGATAAGCAGTTCTTCCGCCGGATAGCAATGTCGCAGTTATTTCGGACGACGCAAGAGCTAAGACTATGTCATGTCTGGATCGAACTGTCGCCCGAATCAGTCATTTTAGGGACGTTTTGCCAGTCCCTCCTGGCGCATCTAAGAAGAAGATTCCTCCAACCCCATCATTGACAGTCTGCATTGTTTGATCGTAAATGCCACTCTGCTCCAATGTTAGCTTAGGAATGTTTGCAGGCTTGACAGAAGTTCAGCCGCGTTGTAGTTTTGCTCACGGCGCAAATCCACATCTAACGAATCAGCACCAGATCAATTTGGTGATGGCATTCCCAAATGATTGAGAACTTTGTTCGCTATTTATACGCACATATCCTCAACCATTATTAACGCTTCGCTGGAGATTTCTGCTGTGAAATCCACATTTACATTTTCCTTGCGTAGTCCACGAAAGATATCTTCAGCTATATGCGATTCAAATTTCCCCAATAATTCTGTTGGAGATAAAGGAGGGCAGGCGGTAAATATGATTGCAAACAATGTACAAATTTGATGTGGATGGGACGTGATGCACGCGTCATTAATGCATACATCCCAGTGTCGGTCGCTTTCCAATAAATTGGGAGCCTGACATACACCGCGGAAAGTTGTGTGCGTAACGCCGTTGACAATTCTCAATTGCTGGAAGGAGGTTGGACTGGGCGCATTACCAGCAGCGTGCGAAGAAAGCAGCATTCGTCCTGAGTTGGATGTTCAGTGTACAGTCTTCCTATCGCAGTTCCTGTGAATATGCTGGATTGTCCGTTGACTCGCTCTCCTCTTTTGCGTCTTTTGAAAGATTTTTACACGCATTTCATGTGTAATACGAGGACACTTCCGAATGCAGCAGTGTGTTCGCAAACGCGGGGGAGGGGGTGGTTCTAACTGAATCCAGCCACCCTCGAGAGTCCCAGTGGAAACGGTGACAGTTCCCACTACATGGGTTGTGGGGGCAAGTTCAAGTGGCGTCCAGGAGTAGCGTGTTTTTTGCCCCAGGGGGTGGTTTATCTAACGGCCCATATTGCATCGGCCCAGGGGGAGGGCATGCTTAAGTGTTTGCAGGGGGTGAGCACGGCCGTCGGGGCGCACGTGTGCCCGAGTGGATGGCAATCAAGTGGCAGCAGGCCTGCGCGTCTGGAAGTCCCCTCCCCCCTGCTTTTTTGCCCAGCAGATGGCGTTGTTACGCCAGAAAAAAATGTTTTTTTTTTACCCGTCTCATGGCGTGTTGTCCGCATAATCATGAAGATAGTCATATATAAACCCGCCACTACGCGTGTGCAAGGTTTGCCAAAATCTCAGAGCAATCGGTGCAGTACTTTCAGAGATTAGCGATTAGGAACAAACCAACGTTTTCATTTTTATTCATATAGAAGACAGATGAGACAACAGTAGTCGACTTTACCAAACAAGAGTAACACAAATTAATTTATTATCAACAGATGTACGAAAACCGATCATGGATAGGAGAACACCTTACCTAGGGACTGAATACGCCGTCTATGTGCCGTCACCAATGTGCCTACGCTTGATCTGAATTAGACCGACTGGTAAACTGATGTCCTAGGCAGCTGTCCCCGCATCACGGAGAGGGTTCCGCGCACAAAGCAGTGAGCTCACCACGATCATCACAATCGCCAGGTCACTTCTACGATCGTGCTGCAGGTCAGCTTGACTGTTAGGTCATCGCGCCTGACGATTCAGGCGTCCGGGATGGCCCGGGGAAGCTTTGTTGCAGAAGCACGCGCGACACTGGGGAATGACCTTGGCGCCGCGATGAGTGCATGCGTGTGTGGGCGCGCAATAAAATGCCGGAGAGAGAAGGTGGGAGGTGCTGCGGTGGCGGTTACAAAGAGAGCAGTGGAGAAAGTAAACAAAGTTGGAGCCGTTGAAGCTGTCCACGCAGGCAAAGCCAGACGCTCTGTACAGGAGGGTGACCATGGGATCGGTAAGACTGCTAAAGCAGACAACTGGTAGCCTTTGCTTCAAACTTCTTGTGAGAGAGCGGGTAGATATCATCCTTCGGGTTACACCGCTGCGCAGTTACAGTCGGTGAAAATAAAATGCCTCAAAGATATTCAGAGTTAAAATTCTACTGTGACGGTTAACTCATTAGTACAGTTGACAGGGCTTGTTTCTGCAATCTGCATTGGTCTTTCATCTCTTTCCTTCACTGGCCGATGTAAAACGGTCCTTCTAGAGATTGGTTAGACGCATCTTTAGGAGTACGGAGTATGTGTAATCATCGCTTGAAAGTATATATAATGGGACACTTCTAGAATTGCATAGGTTCATTTAGGAATATCCCCAGATTGTATGACTACTAAGTAGCCACTAAGTTTGTTTCCCTGTCCGTGTTACGGTGCACCGGTCCACTAACAACGTAAAGTCTCACATGATATAACCTCGTCTTCTCCTCTAGCGATTGAGGATAGTGGTAAACAAATATATGCATATAGTGACTCCCAGAACGGACTGCGCTGCAGATACGGTGGACCATAGCGGCGGCCAGACTGGTTCATTGTAGCTTTTACAGGGCTGCTCAGAGTCCGCGCGAGTCCGTGAATACGACCGTACAGGCTGTGGTTGGCACGTCTCAGACGTAGGATTTTACTCCACATCTGCCTCAGCGTCCAACCCCATGGACACCTGGTTTACAGGCTTGAACGGTCGACCGGCGCATGGGAAAGGGGGGAGCAAGTGTGGTCGATCCTGAAAAGTCCATCAGCGCATTCTTTTGACTTGCTTGAATCTCGCATGGCGCACAGGAAAGACGGACTGCAGCCTCTGTCTTCCACCTGCAGAAGGTGTCGTAAGTATCTGACCTGTGAGCTGCGTACATGCGCGTGTGTGCCTGCGCCGTCGTTCTCTCGACAAACGTCTATCCACTAATCTGGTTGCTGAACTTGGTCAACTCCAGGGCCGAGCCGTTGGAACGCAGATCGATAAGAGATCTGCTTCTATCACTCAACGCATGCACTCAGCCACGTGGCACTGGCCAACTTAACAATAACAGCCGCTTAACTTGGCGAAATACAGACGGACACACGCGGTGCCGACAGAGAGACGCGATGCCAGCAACAACAAGACTATCTGAGTTTATATTTTGGCAGTATTTTATTACCGACAAAGACAAGGGAGACTAGAATGGCCATTTCTGGTTTATTAGCCGCCGTCAGCCAGTCATACCCAGCCCTGCGTTGTGGAACACCTGGGGCTCAATGCCGCGACCTGTTAATTAGAGGTCCAACGCCTCTAATCGCTGGGCCACGGGCCCGTTGTCCTGTCGGTTTATGAAAATTCCCATCGAATTATTCAGAAGCCTAGTTGGCAATAAGTGAAGGGGTCGCCTGCCGGTCACCTTAACGCTGTTAGCTAAATCGTAAAAAAGTGGTAAGCTGTGGAATCACCCTTTCACTTGACTTTATAAAGATTATGCATACTGCAAAATCATGTGGAAGATACAGTCAGTGACTGACCTCATGAGATGTTAGCCGAAATTCCGAAATGTGTTTTCGATTAGAAAGGATTACTTGAGTGAGGTTGTGATATTAATTATTACGCGGCATAATCCCATGATATTGCGGACTCGCCAGAATGTTGGCTCCTGAGCGCAATTCCCTCCGATCTCCTGTAAAACTGCGCACGGTAGAAAAATGACTACCTATGTAGTATGCATATTCACATTGATTTTCGATGATCATATAAATTCAAATGTAATTTATAGAAAGTATGAACTAAAATATGCCTTATTTTAAGCACTCTGTGATACATCACGCCATCTTTACATTTTGCATTCGAAAAAAGGCATATTTAGGTTTTTAAAAAGTTTTCTAGTTCTTAAATAATTTTCATCCGTATCGGCCACTGCATTAGCCACTAGCGATTTCAGTCAACAAGGTGTATGCTTTCCGCATATGGGACGTCATGTATTCAACTATGCTTTTAAGAAGGTATTATGTAGAGTTCATAAAATTTTGCGGTAGTTGCGGATTACGTTACATATTGGATGAGAAGCACTAACAAACGAACAGGTACGATGCTGAATGAATTGGCCTTGAACGGCCGTAAAAGGTCTTGTAATTAGAAACTTTTTAAAACCGAAAGGTACTTTCCCTTCATGTGTAAAATGTGAAGGCGGCGTGATTTGCTACCAAACGATCAAAGAAAGCAAATTTGGTGCATGTTTTCTACAAAATGTATTTGAATTTATAAGACCACCAAAATCGGTATGAACTATGCAATCATTTTCATCGGGTGCATCTTTTGCAAGAGGTCGAAGAGAAATGCATTCAAAAGTCAGCGTTCTGGCGGGTGCAAAATATCGTAGGATTAAGCCGCAGAATAATTTATATTACTATCCCCCCCTTTCAAGTAATATTTCCTAATCGAAAACGCATTTCCGAATTTTGGCTAAAAGTTCACGTAATCGGTCACTTACTGTAGTACGGTGAGAAGCGCGCCTGATCTCAGATGCAAAGACATGCTCTCCGACCCTCAGCGCAACAATGGGGGTAGCGTAACTTCAGCTTGCTGTTACTTTTCTGATGCTGGGACAACCCGGACGCAAATGATTTCCACTTCTAGTGCCGGAGTCCCCGTGTCAGGTACTGTTGTCATCAATATGTTTTCTGGGAGTTTTTGCTATAGATATAATTCCATTTCGCAGCGTATCACTCTAAGTCACGCAGCATAGTATGAAAATAGCAGAGTGCTCATGGAAAATTTATTTCGATAGAAGTCAAAATGTCGTTCACGGCTTTGGTTACAGAGAAAGATCCCAATCGAACAGGATTGGGGAATGCGGAGCCAAGTGTTCACAGCGGTTAGACTGTCTCAAATGTTCCATGGTTAGGGGTCTGTCGTTGTGAAACTTGTGCTTTGGGTAGCCGCAAGGGTAGAAATTAATTTGTGTAAGATCGGAAAACCTGGGCTGTAAATCTATGGGCCCTCAGTCGACAGCCAAAAGACTCGTTGAATAGTCACGCACGATATGAGCATAGTTTGAAGCGACTCTCTTTGTTAAAACCGCACGTGGTCACGTTCTGCAAGATCTTACACCGCAGGAGGAACTCACTGTTGCTAATAGAAACAGTCGACGTCCAGGAAGCAGTCGCGCACGATAGCTGGGACAGGGGCCTTATGAGTATGACATTTCGGATTCACACTCTAATCGATCATCTGATACAAAGTCAGACTATGTCGCTGTTGATCGATTCAAGTATGAATTCTAAACATCAGACTAATATTTTTCAGCGACTGAGTCTCCGTCTTCGAAACTCATTGCTGCGACATTTAGCGATTGCACTGTCCTGACAGTTGGATAAATTAGTTGATTTTGATAATAATCTCACCTAAAACGTGTTAATCGAAAAAATGACCAGCAAAATTTTGTCTCCAAAATACCAGCACAATTCATAATCCTCGGACCCTTTTCGCTTCGATTCGGAACGAAACGATACGGACTCTGGATATACAGAAAATGAGGCATCTTAGGCCCAAAGTCCAGACAAAATATGGCTTAATCGATGGAGAGGATGTCTGCCATCCCCCTACTGATTGGAACCACGAAAAAAATTCTCCAGCCGAACTGTATTGTGAAGCCGAAAATCCTGCTTTCGAACGGAACGCTATGACCGAGAACGGTGTTTCATTAGGATACTGTGGGCGGCACTCGTGAAACTGCCTCATTCTTAGCAGGCCGCCGAACGCTCTTTTTGAACCACTCCGTACTTTTTGTGCGACATCGTAGACATATGGACAGCCGATGCTCGGCAAAGTATGAATCGTGCTTCCTTTCAATGCATATAGAGTCTCACTCCGAATGAAATTATGGCTGACTGATCTACCAAAATGCCTAGAATGGAACTTTTATGCGACCCCACAAGAGTACTGGTCAGATTCAACATAAATGTCTACGGTGGTTACTCTCGCCCATCTTGAACCCTCTGCTAATATCACGTTTTTTTTTCGGTACGCAGGGCACAGGACAGAGGAATGCTTAAGCCGGGGGGTGACAACATACATCATGTCGATCCAAATTGCATTCTTATGTTGCTCAAGTCGAATAAGATTACCAACTGATTTAACGGACGGACCTCTACCGAGGCGGTAAAATTGCTCACGTGACTGCTTAGGGCATCTGGAACATGCTTGGACCAGGTGCATAGCAAATGGGACTCTGGAGGCAGGCGTAGGAAAGAGTCGAACACGGCAGATGTCACAATAAGGCACCTTTTGCCGCAGTTAGCTTTTCTGAGTGAGTTAGCGTCAGAAATTAAAAATGCGAGCTGGAAAAACCGGTCCTTTATGTGTGGCATGCAGACGTGTGCGCGGCCTTGAAATAGGCTGTGGAGTTAAGCTGGTGCTGGAGAGCATCGTGCGTCGCGTAACCCGCTCCCACCCACCGTCTGTTAGCAGTGTTACGCCACGGCGAATGTTAGTCACCATCTGATACAATCCAGAAACATTCACCTGTTGTACCAGAGGTATGGATGAAGAAAATCGCATTGAAATGCAGGCACACAGGAAACTATCCCTCTAAAAATCGAGGCTACGCAACCACTTTCTGATTAACTTCCCTATTAAAGGATTGTATCGAATCCGACAACTGAACAACCCGAGCTTGCATTCCTCTAACACTCACAGTACCTATAGAGGAGAAAATAAACAGTTTTAGTGGACACGTCTTGCATGCCAACGAGGTTCATTGAATTAAACAGTCACTTCAACCATGGTCGAGAGGACGAGAACTGGAATACATCGTCGGAAAGACACGGTGAACCACAACTGGGACCCACAACATCTATCCTCACCTCCTACACCCATCACAACACGACGCACACCTCCCCCTCACAAGGTCGTCTGTCTACCTCTCTGTCTGCGTCCTCAACCAGCAGTGTGACAATGCCACCTCTCACTTTTCACTTTGTCTGACGACGGGTTGGTGCAACCAGCTCGAAAATTCACGAGTAAAACTCTATTTCCGACGAACTTCCTCCTTTCATACATATATATATAATGTTAGGGGGCGCTCACCGATCGTTCATACGGAACTCACTCGTTCCGTTGTGCCTTATGGACTCTCTCTCGAGCCCAACCAGCAGCCGCACAGCGGCGCATGATATATAGGCAGAATGATATTACCGACAAAGACAAGGGAGACTGGAATGGCCCGGTGAGTAGAGGCGTTGACTTCTAAACCAACAGGTCGCGAGTTCGAGGCTCGGGTGTTCCACACTTCGGGCTTGGGTATGGTTGGCTGACGACGGCTAATAAGCCAGAAATGGCCATTCCAGTCTCCCTTGTCTTTGTCGGTAATATCATTCTGCATATATATATATATATATATATATATATATATATATATAGCAGAGGGGAGACGACAGAGTCTGGGGGTAGATTGATACAGCACTGTTTCGGGCTTGTTTGCCTTCATTCAGCCAATCATAACCCTGACCACCGTATATATATATATATATATATACTATATGCGAATTTTCCAAGAAAGGTAAATGCTCTTGTTAGCTTTCAGTCGACCTAGGTTACGTGACGAAAACTTCTCCGGAAATTAATAATCGAGCCTTCGAGTATAGCTTTGCCAGATATGCGGTAACGAAGAAACTAGAGGTTGTAGAGACACATGAATAGAGATAAAAAGTGAATTGTACGTTAACCTTCTATGTCATATTCAGATGTGCCAACCTCACTAACCTCGACTGTGCAAGATATAAGTATGGAATTCCGGGTGAACGTACCCAGCGATTCATGAAAACGGTGGCTTTTTGCAAAGTTTGTAAGCACACTTTGTCTACTTCAGTGGCAAGCATGCATACAACATTCTTCCATTTGATAGGAAACCACTTCATCCTTAAATTTTAGACTCGAAGAAGGGGAATAATTAGGTTTCTGAAAAGTTTTTCATTTTCCGGATACTTTTGAGTCCGATTAACTTTTGCGTTTGTGTTTATCGCTGTGAGTCTACAAGCTGTGTACCTTCAGTGTGAGGCAATCATGCATTCCTCTACGACAGCTCAACCGTCGTTGCTGACGATGTCCACTGTGTGTCTCACAGCAAGGCGACAGCAGAGACGGTGACTTGTGCGTGAGGAAACGGTATAGAGAAGGACCCCACTTAGCTGTCAGTGGACTGTGTATCATGTCATATTGGGTTTTATCTTGGCATACATTTGCAGGCTGTTGCAGAAATTACACTACCAACAACGATTACTTCCCACGACCTCACACCTTAACTCAAAATCCGTTATTTTGTGAAATTTACTTTTTGTTTATTGGTTAAGTGCTACTCTCATTCCCGTTGTCATACAATAGCGTAGGATAAGATTTTCGGCATAAATTCAGGCAATTTTTGTAGTTTATTTCATTTTGTCAGTCGGCAGCCTTCTAAGCCACGGCGCTTGACGCATCGTGATAATTTCAGGCTCGGTCACATGCCGCAGAGAAGCGTTCTTCCTACTTAAGTGAAAGGTGTTTATGTTGATACCTTATGGGGCTTATAGGAGCGAAGAGGCGAGTTCCAGAAAGTAGTCACGAAGAAGGAGATGCGATCACTTGAACAAGAGCTTTATTGGCCTGACGTTTCGAATTCTCACTTGAATCCATCATCAGATACAAAGTCAGATAAGGGTCACTGACTGTAGTAGGAAAGGAGTGAGGGAAGAGAGATCCAGTCACTCCCCACAATGACAAACCTAACTCGCGTCTAAATGTTCATAACTCACTAAAGTAGTGGCTTTTAAAGGGTTTCAGATAATTGGATAACTCAGTCCCCGGTCATGCCAGACAGCAATCATTTTGGCTGGTGGGCAACTTCTTCAATGGGTTAAACTTTCTGTCCAACTGGCAGGGTAAAGCTGAAGAGGGGCACTTGAATAAACCATTTTGTCGGACTTTTTCAAAACCTCTGAGATTTGTAGTAGAGCGGCTTGAGAGCTGAAAGCCTGGTCGCATCCTATGGATAATCATTGCTTAGTATTTTCCAGATTCATCTCTTAAATTGCCATTTCAATGGAGACCTATACAGTCCATTAGTTGTGGTCACCCTACTCACCTACCTAGATGGCTTGACCATGTGCGCTGCAGATCTGAAAGTCGAAGTGCCTGGGATGCCACCTTATTCGGATTTGGCTGGCACTGAAGTCGACTTGGCCGATTCAACACATGAATAGCCGTGAGGAAAGCTGTCCCCGCTATCTTTGCTAGACGTTTCTGAAGTGCCAACTGGCTCAAAAGCTGACCACCTACAGACTGTAATGGAAGGTGATTGTTCGTGGTACAAAGAAACTGCAATTTGGATGTAGCTATGTGACTACTTACAAATAGTGTAACCGGAATGCTGCACGGAGCACTCCAACACACCTTGCACATAAAATGTCATTTTAGTCTCCCCATTTCTTCCTTTCAAAAGCTCGGTGTCAGAACTTCAAAATGATAAAAGTTGTGGCCGAGAAAAAAGACAGTTAATGGCGCCAATATTTTGCAGGATATATGCACGCCTTGGAATATAGCTTACTTTCAGGACTTTGGAGCTCGCGGCTAGTAAATTCTCCGATCACGAGTCGAAAAGGCTGAATAATGAAGTTTCCGATGATTTGCAAATCTTCAATAGAATAAATGTTGGAGAATGCTACCTTGACAATCCATTCTAAAGAACGTTAAAGCAAGGTTTCTTTCTGTTCTGTGTTTTCCAGTTCCTTAGGTTCCTAATTAGTACGCCACTACTATAGCATATTTGATACTTCATGAACACCACTTCCAGCTCGCCTAGCTGACAACCAAATAACATAATCATCGGCAATATCACACTCACTTCCAGTACAGCAAAGGAGCAAGCACTCGAACGGACCTATTCTCGTGAGTAGTTAAAAAAGTCTTTAGTTTGGAAACACCGGAACACTGTAGGAGACAGAGTGTGCCGTAAACCATCCAGGGTAAGATGATTTTTTAGAAGACGTAAATCTTATTTGAAGCCACCAGGAAGTAAATTGGTAGCCACAGCCATTGTGCCGAGCTGGATTTGTGTTTATTTGGGGCTTAACCGGAATTCAGATCATTTCATCGGCCTCATGATGAACAGTGCACATGTTTACGCGGTATTCAATCGTTTCACCGTTGTTGGGGGCAGGATAGCACGTGCACTCTTGTCAGTTTTGCGGACGTCATAATATACGAAAGGTCACTTAATTCAGATCAACAAACAACACTGACAACCAAAAGAAGTCTTTTTTTCCCATATCGCGCTTTCCTTTTGTTCCTTCTGGTATAGAGGCCTCGCGCACTTGTGATAATTACGGAAATAAGGTGAGAAATATCCCTAGATGGAGATGCGTCAGTTGCTTTTGTTTTCTAGTGAGTAGGACACAGCCGCGCATCAACTGAAGTAAGGAGTCAAAAGCTGATTTTGCTCTCTTAATTATTAAATTATCGAAAATTCACTGAAGTACGGTCTGTCAAAAATCCAGAGGTTTGTTTCTACGTAGATGCCTCACGCCAGATACCCGCGAGGGTATTTTGGCTTTATTAAGATTTTCCTTCCTAATCTACCTTCTGTCTGTTCTCAGAATTGCGCCGACAGCTACCCTGAATCTCGAAATTCTCCGTCGACTGCAGAGGTGCGGTAAGCAAATCAGGTGAGAGAAGGCCATAAATTGATAAAATCAAGAGAACGTTCCTCCCACTTGTGGCACGGCAGTGAGGCAACTGGTTCTGAAATTAGGCTGTTAGATGTTAGGAGAGATGTGGTGGTACGTCTAGGTGCAGGTCCGGTCGTGTCAGCTACCTGCGCCCTCTCTTGCCTTCGGTCTTCTTGATTATGTCTTGACACCGGCTTCGGGTGGGGAGGAGGAGGAGGAGGAGGAGAAGGCGAGAGTGCACTAGGTGCTATACAAGCCCATTCCCACTATAAACTAATTTACGCACAAGTCACCGTGCCTGCTCTCACCTTGCTGTGGGGCACATGGTGGACATCGTCGGCAACGACGGTCGAACTGTCAGATGTCAGGCGTACTGAGCTGCTGGCCTCGCTCCGAGAGCGGCCAGTGTCTCGAGGGTGTGTGACGGTGCTGCGGAGCAAGAAGTTTATTGACCTGACGTGTTGGATTCTCACTCGGCCCCATCAACAGAGACAGTCACAGAAAAGGTTAACAGGCAGCACAGGGGCGCGGTTGCCAGACTACCACACGCCTACCACCATTCGTGGGCAAGAATGATATAAGACTGCTTCAGCAGAGAGTGGCAGACCAAACGCGTGATCGTACGTGGATTTGCGAAGCGGCACTGGGGAACAAGTTCCACAAGCTACCTGGTCCAATGTCATCCTTAAACGACGAACCGGTACACCACTTGTCGCCAAAGGAACTGACGGCGGAAAAATGCAGGTGTTAAGACATGAGAGCTCATTTAACACATCTGATTCCAAACCTGCCAACATGATTGCAGCGGTGGAGTTAATCCTGAGCCAAACAGAAGCGGCAGATGAAATGAGGGACCGAGTGTCCTCCCTCCTCATGGCGCAAAGGTCGAGCGAAGTACTTCCCAAGATCGAACGTAATGTACTACGGAAACTCAAGGCCAACAAAGACCTCGTCATTGTTTCGGCGGACAAGGGACGTTCAAATGGCCCACTGGACAGAACAGACTACCCCTATAAAGCCAAAAGCTTGCTAAAGGAACATCCATTCTATATCCCATGAAAATCCAATCCTATAAAAACACTGACACTAGAAATCAGTGTGACATTACTAGATTTGGAGTACTCAGGTGCAATATCGCCGACCGACCGACGCTTGGCGACAGCGCAAGAAGCGGCCTTGGCCCGATTCAATGGTCTCCCCAATGTGCACAAACAGGGCGCTCCTCTCCGACCCATCGTATCACTCAAAGGCACCCCAACTTACAGACTGACGAACTGGTTGTTTTTACGTCTCAGTTTTCTGACCGCTGATTCAAACACCACAGCCAGCTCGTCAATACAATTATTGGGGAAACTTATAATGATCAGTCTCCTGCCAAACAAAGTCATGGTGTATTTTGATGTCACCACACTTTCTTATTCTCTTTACCAGGATCTGGCGGTCGAGACTGTCCAATTACGCCTACGGAACAAGTACGACGGGACGGAGAATAGCATCGAACAGGCCTAAATCCTCCAATCCCTGAAGCCCTGTCTCAGGATGCACTTCACTTTTGACAGAACAATCTACAAGCAGCTAAAATGCAGTCACAGTGGGTTTGCCAACTTCGAGGCTCATATTTGGGACGGTCCTATAACGGTTGGAGTCGTTGGTCTTCCTACACCACAGACCGAAATTCTGGACTTGGTATGTGGACGAAAATGTCGTCGTCATCAAACGGGATCAGGTTATGATATCCAAAGAACATCTCAACGCGTCTTCCCGACATACAATTAACGACAGAGAAAGAGAACAATAAGCAAACCTTCCTTGACGTCACCGTCTATCGCATAGACGATGGTAGTTTAAAGCGGTCCCAAATTTTTGGCGAACGTTCCCGTACGTGAAGAAGGTCTTGGAGGCCGTCAGTTGCCTTCTCACGCCATCCGGATTTGCAGTCGCACACAGGTTGGAGGCAACCATACGGCATCAGGTCATGAAGCCGAAGGACCCACAGCCATGGCAAGAAACTTCTGGAGTCGTTTAGCGAATCTAATGCAGTTGCGGACGAAGCACTTATGTCGGAGAAACTGGGAGAATACTCCGAAGGCGAATGGCCGAGCATGCAGGGGGTAATGACGCTAACTTCCAGATCGCGGCTCGTTCAACAGGACCCGGCCACGTCTTTCAGTTTGATGAGGCCAAAATCTCGCAAGGTATGTCAACGGTGTGAGCCGTGAGCTGCTTCACTCAGGTTCCTCTGACCCGCATTCAATTAATAAGCGCGATGACCTTCCACCTCCACATTCTGAGCTTCGATTTTGCCTAGGCAAAATTGCTAGCCACGCGGGGAGGCTGCGGGTGACCAGTAGCCACTGTGGCAGTGAGCCAAATTGCCGAATAATCGTCGCGCCAAGAATCGTCAACGCTGATGAAATCACGATAATTAACGACTTGGGTACAGACCGACAAGCAGTCGTCGCATGAACTACGACCCCCAACGATGAACACGAGTACTGTGCTCCATAAATACTGCGCCCCTTGTGTCCCCATATTACCCTTTTCTACGACTGTCTCTGGTGGAGAGTTCGAGTGAGAATCCGAAACGTCAGGCCGACAGAGTTCCTGCTCCAGCGATCGCATCTTCTTCTGCTGCTGAACTGTCAAGCCGTGCCTGAGGAAGGGGACCAATATAGCTGCTCCCTGCTTTAATCGGTTTGTTGGAGCAAGGACATGGGTCATGTGTCCAGATGCTGCTGAGTCGCATTACGTGCTGCAAAGTCAGTCGTAGCTGTCTGCAGGCGCATGGGTCGGCAAGGACAGAACGTCCTCGAGCGGAGGCAACAAGGGAGGATAGCCTTGACGCGTAGGGCGTCAAACAAAGACGGTCAGCCTCACAATGACGGAGGCCGGCCACAACGAAGTGTCAACACGTCCAAAAAGCAATCGTGTATTCAAAGTATGTATCAGGAGAACCAATGCTTCGGAACAAAATGGTCGGAACAGTAGTTGGCATCCGCGTCAGCCGCACTATCATCAATTGTAGTGGGGAGGACGCTCACCGACCGCGTTAAAGTACACATGACGTAGATGCTAATGTTCTCACAGACCAACGAATGATATCTCACGAGCCCTACGTACCAAGAGCAGTAAGTAAAACCGGTTGGTGAATGAAATCGATATTCAAAAGGTAAAATGACATGACAGCAGAGCACGCCAGCGAGGCGGGGGTTGTACAGTGGTGTTGTTCCCGTCACGTTAAAACAAGCAATTCGATAAAAGAAAACGGGACTAGGTTGTCAAATGTGAGTTATTCTGGTACCTCGCCATACCCGCTCTTTCCGTTGTGTCTTGGGGTACGACCCAGAGGCCCGCAGGCAGCCATACAGCGGCGGGTATCATAGGCAGAATGACAACCGAAAAAAGAAACTGGGGTGGCCATTTCTGGTCTACTAGGTGTCATTGGCTGGTCATAACCAACTCCATGCTGGCTATAAGTCCAACGCTGTAACCACTGAGCCCAAGGCCCAACTTCATGAGCATGTCCGGTAATGCTACCGGCGAGCGCCAACTACCATAGTTAATTTGCCCGCTCGTAACTCACAGGATGAGTTCCTGAATCAATGGTTAGCGCGTTGGACTTCTTCCCAACGGAGCTTGGGTTCAAAACACGAAGCTATGCTCCAAGCAGTGACCCATCCCGATAGCCGATTCGA
>CACRXP010000675.1:242423-269322 GCA_902702965.1 Spirometra erinaceieuropaei | reverse complement strand
CTCAGGCCAATACAATTACATGAACGAATGAAAATGTACAAAATCAACAGTGTTTATAGATGCCTCAAGGGCTATTAAGTCACTAACACTCATCATCCCCACGCCGCCCGCATGAGAAGGTCGGCGGGTGTTAGTCGTCAGGACTAGAGGAGGGGGGTAAGAGAGTCTTTGAGTAATGATCTTGGGTTGAGTACACGGAGTACCCATCATCGTGATTAGGGATTTGAGGCGGCATGGCATCATCACTTGGGGTTGGCGTTGGCCACGGCAGCGAAAGCGCTTGTGTCAGAGTTTTCTGACAGCATAACACCGGATTCACTAACCGTATAGCTACTGCCTCGGCCGTTGCTAGTATCCGTTGGCGTAGGCCTTTAGAGAAGCATGTTGCTGTCCGGTAGACAACCTGAAATGCTTTCTTGGCATCGACTCGGTGGTTCGTATCGATTAAATGCGCGAGAATAGAACTCGAAATCGACCGGGTCTCACCTCTGTCTAGCCGGGCGGGCATATGTTCACGTACCCTCTTTACCAGGCGTCTCGTTGTGCGGCCGATGTATCCTGCTCCACAGGAGCAAGTGAATGAATAAATGCACATTGATGTGCCCTCCAACGGTAGTCTGTCTTTACCTCCCAAACGTAGGAGGGGAGAGTTTGTGAAGCATACGCGTAAATTCGCCGCAGGGAATGCCCTCGTGATAGCTGTAGTTAAGCGCCGTCGGACTAGTTCGCTCTCTGCGTCTCCTCTAAAAGGTACGTGAACATATGCCCGCCTGGCTAGACAGAGGTGAGACCCGGTCGATTTCGAGTTCTATTCTCGCGCATTTAATCGATACGAACCACCGAGTCGATGCCAAGAAAGCATTTCAGGTTGTCTACCGGACAGCAACATGCTTCTCTAAAGGCCTACGCCAACGGATACTAGCAACGGCCGAGGCAGTAGCTATACGGTTAGTGAATCCGGTGTTATGCTGTCAGAAAACTCTGACACAAGCGCTTTCGCTGCCGTGGCCAACGCCAACCCCAAGTGATGATGCCATGCCGCCTCAAATCCCTAATCACGATGATGGGTACTCCGTGTACTCAACCCAAGATCATTACTCAAAGACTCTCTTACCCCCCTCCTCTAGCCCTGACGACTAACACCCGCCGACCTTCTCATGCGGGCGGCGTGGGGATGATGAGTGTTAGTGACTTAATAGCCCTTGAGGCATCTATAAACACTGTTGATTTTGTACATTTTCATTCGTTCATGTAATTGTATTGGCCTGAGGAAGAATTACCGAAAACGTGCGTTCGCCAACTTGACTTTTTAATATTTCCTAATCGAAAACGCATTTCTGAATTTTGGCTAAAAGTTCACGTAATCGGTCACTTACTGTAGTACGGTGAGAAGCGTGCCTGATCTCAGATGCAAAGTCATGCTCTCCGACCCTCAGCGCAAGAATGGGGAGAGCGTAACTTGAGCTTACTGTTAATTTTCTGATGCTGGGACAACCCGGACGCAAATGATTTCCACTTCTAGTGCCGGAGTCCCCGTGTCAGGTACTGCTGTCATCAACATGTTTTCTGGGGGTTTTTGCTATAGATATAATTCCATTTCGCAGCGTATCACTCTAAGTCACGCAGCATAGTATGAACATCGCAGAGTGCTCATGGAAATTTTATTTCAATAGAAGTCAAAATGTCGTTCACGGCTTTGGTTACGCAGAAAGATCCCAATCGAACAGGATCGGGGAATGCGGCGCCAAGTGTTCACAGCGGTTAGACTGTCTCAAATGTTCCATGGTTAGGGGTCTGTCGTTGTGAAACTTGTGCTTCGGGTGCTTGTGGTCACCCTACTCACCTATCTAGATGACTTGAAAGTTGACCACCTACAGACTGTAATGGAAGGTGATCGTTCGTGGTACAAAGGAACTGCAATTTGGATGTAGCTATGTGACTAAATACAAATAGTGTAACCGGAATGCAGCACGGAGCACTCTAACACACCTTGCACATAAAATGTCAATTTAGTCTTCCCATTTCTTCCTTTCAAAGACTCGGTGTCAGAACTTCAAAATGATAAAAGAGAAAAAGGACAGTTAATGGCGCTAATATTTTGCAGGATATATGCACGCCTTGGAATATAGCTTACTTTCAGGACTTTGGAGCTCGCGGCTAGTAAATGCTCCGATCACTAGTCGAGAAGGCTGAATAGTGAAGTTTCCGATGATTTACAAGTCTTTAATAGAATAAATGTTGGAGAATGCTACTTTGACAATCCATTCTAAAGAACGTTAAAGCAAGGTTTCTTTCTGTTCTGTGTTTTCCAGTTCCTTAGGTTCCTAATTAGTACGCCACTACTATAGCATATTTGATACTTCATGAACACCACTTCCAGCTCGCTTAGCTGACAACCAAATAACATAATCATCGGCAATATCACTCTCACTTTCAGTACAGCAAAGGAGCAAGCACTCGGATGGACCTATTCTCGTGAGTAGTTAAAAAAGTCTTTAGTTTGGAAACACCGGAACACTGTAGGAGACAGAGTGTGCCGTAAACCATCCAGGGTAAGATGATTTTTTAGAAGACGTAAATCTTATTCGAAGCCACCAGGAAGTAAATTGGTAGCCACAGCCATTGTGCTGAGCTGGATTTGTGTTTATTTTGGGCTTAACCGGAATTCAGATCATTTCATCGGGCTCATGATGAACAGCGCACATGTTTACGCGGTATTCAATCGTTTCACCGTTGTTGGAGGCAGGATAGCACGTGCACTCTTGTCAGTTTTGCGGACGTCAAAATATACGAAAGGTCACTTAATTCAGATCAACAAGCAACACTGACAACCAAAAGAAGTCTTTTTTCCCATATCGCGCTTTCCTTTTGTTCCTTCTGGTATAGAGGCCTCGCGCACTGTGATAATTACAGAAATAAGGTGAGAAATATCCTTAGATGGAGATGCGTCAGTTGCTTTTTTTTCTAGGGAGTATGACACAGCCGCGCATCAACTGAAGTAGGGAATCAAAAGCTGATTTTGCTCTCTTAATTGTTAAATTATCGAAAATTCACTGAAGTACGGTCTGTCAAAAAGCCAGAGGTTTGTTTATACGTAGATGCCTCACGCCAGATACCAGCGAGGATATTTTGGCTTTATTAAGATTTTCCTTCCTAATCTACCTTCTGTCTGTTCTCAGAATTGCGCCGACAGCTACCCCGAATCTCGAAATTCTCCGCCGACTGCAGAGGTGCGGTAAGCAAATCAGGCAAGAGAAGGCCAAAAATCGATAAAATAACGAGGACGTTTCTCCCACTTGTGGCATCGCAGTGAGGTAACTGGTCCTGAAATTAGGCAGTCAGATGTCAGGAGGGATGTGGTGGTACGTCTAAGTGCGGGTCCGGTCGTGTCAGCTACCTGCGCCCTCTCTTGTCTTCGGTCTTCTTGACTATGTCTTGACACCGGCTTCGGGCGGGGGAGGAGGAGGCGAGAGTGCACTAGGTGCTATACAAGCCTATTCCCACTATAAACTAAGTTACACACAAGTCACCATGCCTGCTCTCACCTTGCTGTGGGGCACATGGTGGACAACGTCGGCAACGACGGTCGAAATGTCAGATGCCAGGAGTACTGAGCGGCTGGCCTCGCTCCGAGAGCGGCCAGTGTCTCGAGGGTGTGTGACGGTGCTGCGGTGCAGCAATTTGCTTTGAAACAGTTGGGCTGAGGTGTCTGAGTTCATCGATCGGTCTTTTGCAAGCTGTTGGCAAAAGCGCTCCTGGGCTAATTACACACATGAAAGACATCAACCCCTGACATTGCTGTTTTCCGTCCCTTTTCGAAAACTGTTTTTCATTTGTAAACTAAGTGTATAGTTTTGAAAATCGGTTTTAGGCCCAAGCGTTCGGTATGACATGAGTGTTTTGGCTCGAGGAAGGACTTCCGACATTGCTTCTGCAGTGATAACACCACATAGTCTGCGTCTCTTTTGCGTGGAACGAGCAAGGACTCCATTCTGGGATTTGTGGCTGAAAAACATAGTCACAAATTCTGGAAAAGAACCACTTTAAAGGAAAAAGATAAGGTCGTCGGAGCAAGAAGTTTATTGGCCTGACGTGTTGGATTCTCACTCGGCCCCATCAACAGAGACAGTCACAGAAAAGGTTAACAGGCAGCACAGGGGCGCGGTTGCCAGAATACCACACGCCTACCACCATTCGTGGGCAAGAATGATATAAGACTGATTCAGCAGTGAGTGGCCGACCGAACTCGTGAACATAGATGAGTTCGCGAAGCGGCACTGTGGAACAAGTTCCACAAGTTACCTGGTCCAAGGTCATCCTTAAACGACGAACCGGTACACCACTTGTCGCCAAAGGAACTGACGGCGGAAAAAATGCAGGCGTTGAGACATGAGACCTCATTTAACACATCTAATGCCAAACCTGTCAACGTGATTGCAGAGGTGGAGTTAATCCTAAGCCAGACGGAAGCGGCAGATGAAACGAAGGACCTTATTTAACATCGAGTGTCCTCCCTCCTCATGGCGCAAAGGTCGCGCGAAGTGTTTCCCAAGGTCGAA
This sequence comes from Spirometra erinaceieuropaei, assembly GCA_902702965.1. NCBI lineage: Eukaryota > Metazoa > Platyhelminthes > Cestoda > Diphyllobothriidea > Diphyllobothriidae > Spirometra > Spirometra erinaceieuropaei. Next base: position 264,763 of record CACRXP010000675.1, on the reverse strand, counting down.
CGTAATGTACTACGGAAACTCAAGGCCGACAAAGACCTCGTCATTGTTTCGGCGGACAAGGGGCGTTCAAATGTCACACTGGACAGGACAGGCTACCCTCATAAAGCCAAGAGCTTGCTAAAGGAACATCCATTCTATATCCTATGAAAATCCAATCCTTTAAAAAAACTGACACTCGAAATCACTGTGACATTACTAGCCTTAGAGTACTCAGGTGCGATATCGCCAACCGGCCGGCGTTTGGCGAGAGCGAAAGCAATGGCCTTGGCCCGATTCTATGGTCTCTCCAATGTGCACAAACAGGCGATTCTCTCCGACCCATTGTATCACTCAAAGGCAGACGAACTTATGGACTGGCAAAGTGGTTGTTTCCATGTCTCAAATGTTGGGCACCACAGTCAGCTCGACAAAGCAGTTCTTGGGGAAACTTAAAATGGCCAATCTCCTCCCAAAGAAAGTCATGGTATCATTTGATGTCACCTCACTTTCTTATTCTGGTTCCCAGGATCTGGCGGTCGAGACTGTCCAATGACGCCTACAGAACAAGTAAAACAGGACGGAGAATTGCCTCGAACAGGCCTAAATCCTCAGACTCCTGAAGCTCAGGACGCACGTCACTTTTGACAAAACAATCTGCAAGCAGCTAAACTGCAGTCAAAGTGGGTTTGCCGATTCGAGGCTCATAGTTGGGACGGTCCTATAACGGTTGGAGTCGTTGGTCTTCCTACACCACCGACCGAAATTCTGGACTTGGTATGCGGAAAAAAATTTCGTCGACATCAAACGGGATCAGGTGATGATATCCAAAGAACATCTCAACGCGTCTTCCCGACATACAATTAACGACAGAGGAAAGGAACAATAAGAAAACCTTCCTTGACGTAATCGTCAATCGCATAGATGATGGTAGTTTAAAGCGGCCCCAAATTTTGGCGAACGGTCCCGTACGTGAAGAAGGTCTTGGAGACCGTCAGCTGCCTACTCACACCATCCGGATTTGCAGTCGCACACAGGTCGGAGGCAGCCATACGGCATCAGGTCATGAAGCCGAGAGACCCACTGCCATGGCAAGAAACGTCTAGAGTCGTTTAGCGAATCTAATGCAGTTGCGGACGAAGCACTTATGTCAGAGAAACTGGGAGAATACTCCGAAGGCGAATGGCCGTGCATGCAGCAGCAGTGGGGGGGGGGGGGGGGGGGTAATGACGGTAACTCCCAGATCGCGGCTCGTTCAACAGGACCCGGCCACGTCTTTCAGTTTGATGAGGCCAAAATCTCGCAAGGGATGGCAACCGTGTGAGCCGTGAGCTGCTTCACTCATGTTCCTCTAACCCGCATTCAATTAATAAGCGCGATGACCTTCCGCGCCCACATTTTGTGCTTCGATTTCGCCTAGACAAAATTGCTAGCAACGCAAGGGGGCTGCGGGTGACCAGTAGCCACTGTGGCAGTCAGTCAAATTGCCGAATAATCGTCACGCCAAGACTCGTCAACGCTGATGAAATCACGATAATTAACGACTTGGGTACGGACCGATAATCAATCATCGCTTCAACTACGACCCAGAACGATGAACACGAGTACTGTGCTTCATAAATACTGCGCCCCTTGTGTCCCCATATTACCCTTTTCTGCGACTGTCTCTGGTGGAAAGTTCGAGTGAGAATCCGAAACGTCAGGCCGACAAAGTTCCTGCTCCAGCGATCGCATCTTCTTCTTCTGCTGCTGAACTGTCAAGCAGTGCCTGAGGAAGAGCATCAATATAGTTGCTCTCTACTTTAATCGGTTTGTTGGAGAAAGGACATGGGTCATGTGTCCAGATGCGACTGAGTCGCATTACGTGCTGCAAGGTCAGTCGTAGCTGTCTGCAGTCGGCAAGGCCAGAACGTCCTCGAGCGGAGGCAACAAGGGAGGATAGGCTTGACGCTTAGGGCGTCAAACAAAGACGGTCAGCCTCACAATGACGAAGGCCGGCCACAACGAAGTCTCAACACGTCCAAAAAGCAATCGTGTATTCAAAGTAAGTATCAGGAGAACCGATACTTCGGAACCAAACGGTCGGAGCAGTAGTTGCCATCCGCGTCAGCCGCACTATCATCAGTTGTAGTGGGGGGACGCTCACCGACCGCGTTAAAGTACACATGGCGTAAAGGATAATGCTTTCGCAGACTAACGAATGATATCTCACGAGTCCTAAGTGCCAAGAGCAGTAAATAAAACCGGTTGGTGAATGAAATCGATATTCAAAACATAAAATGACCCGACAGCAGAGCACGATAGCGGAGCAAGCTAGCGAGGCGGGGGTTGTACAGTGGTGCTGTTCACGTCACGTTAAAACAAGCAATTCGGTAAATGAAAACGGGACTAGATTGTCAGAGGGGAGTTATTCCGGTACCTCGTCACACCCTCCCGTTGTGCCTTGGGGCAGGATCCAGAGCCCCGCAGGCTGTCATACAACGGCTAGTATCATGGGCAGAATGACAACCGAAAAAAAGAAACTGGGGTGGCCATTTCTGGTCTACTAGGTGTCATTGGCTAGTCATACCCAAACCCAGGTTGACTAGAAGTTCAACGCTGTAACCACTGAGCCCAAGGCCCAACTTCATGAGCATGTCCGGTAATGCTACCGGCGAGCGCCAACTACCATAGTTAATTTGCCCGCTCGTAACTCAGAGGATTAGTCCCTGACCCAATGGTTAGCGCGTTGGACTTCTTGCCAACGGAGCTCGGGTTCGAAACACGAAGCTATGCTCCAAGAAGTGACCCATCCCGATAACCGATTCGACCGCCGGCCTAAATCACAAGGGGGGGGGGGCGGGTGGTATGGGGTCGCCTTACCTGACGAAGATATGTTCTTGATGCCCGGCCCAGTAACCTCGTGGCACGCACACGCAGAGGCTGTATGCATAGTTGGCCATAATTTCTAGACTTCCAGTGGTTACCGCTGTTTTCTCTACCCTCTCACCAAATTATAAACGTCTTGCTGAGGTAACAGCTGTAATTCCGTCAGCGACCTAAGTTAATTCAGGTTGTTCTCTCAATAAACCAAAGCCCTGATGCCCAGTGGAACTCGATAACCACTTGGGTGGTGTAAGCAAACTTCTCCTCTGACCCGCATTCAAGTAATAAGCGCGATGACCTTCCACCTCCACATTCTGAGCTTCGATTTTGCCTAGGCAAAATTGCTAGCCACGCAAGGAGGCTGCGGGTGACCAGTAGCCATTGTGGCAGTGAGCCAACTTGCCGAATAATCGTCACGCCAAGAATCGCCAACGCTGATGAAATCACGATAATTAATGACTTGGGTACGGGCCGATAATCAATCATCGCATCAACTACGACCCTCAACGACGAACACGAGTACTGTCGAATATAGTTGACGTGTGGTGGCCTGGCGACTGTTCACCTTGTGCTCCCTACTACTCTTTTCTGCGACGGTCTCCTATGATGGGTCTGAGCAAGGTTCCGGGACGTCAGGGCAACAAACTTCTTATTCCAGCAATCGCATCTTCTTCTGAACTCTTTCTTGGAACTCGCCTGTTCGCTTCTATTGGCAAAAATAGCTCCTCGCTGCAAAAATAGCTCTCTTGCATGTAGCAATCCAAATCGTATCAATACAGGCATTTAAAGTCCGTTCGCATTGAGCACTGGCTTTCCCTTGTCAGTCTTCCTGAAACTCAAACTCATTGTGCGGTCATAACCTCAGCAGTATAGATCGATCCAAGGGCGGCTTTGCCGACTCGATATTAAGGTGAATGGGCATATCCGGCCATTCCACATAGAACACGACAGTTCTGGGAGCGTTGTGAGACGTTCGTATGAGTATGCTAGTCAGCAAGGACGAAACACTTGTAACTTGCAATGAAGAAGTAAGGACAAACTTTTGACTGAAGAAAGACGACACGTTCACCTCGACGACAAAATTACTTAAAGGTGATGATGGACTTCAAACGTGAACCTAAAATGTATGTACTGACCTTTTTACATATGTATACGTGGAGAAATCATCCAGTCTACAATAGCATGCCGTCAGGACTAGCTTTTGCGACAAGCCGGGCTGGGTACTCGCGGATTTCGTCTTTTTTAATGTTTTAGACGGTGGCAATATAGACTCACGAATAGAAATGGTACCGAATTCTCCAACCTCGAATACTTTCTGATTTTAAATGCTTTGGGTTATTGTGTTAAATCACATTGGAAGGAAAAATTGACGTGTACAGCATACCTGAATGTTTAAGCCGTGATTACCTCTATTAATACAGGCAAAAAACAGTACCTACCATTTGAAGAGCAAATATTACAAACGGGCCTGAGGTTGGAGTTCACTTATCTGCCGACGGTACATAAGCCAGGAATAACGATCCCACTATTTCTTAACTTTACGGGCGCGCGCTTTAAGTATGCCGACCACCTTAATGCCTACAGGGTTTGCGAGGCAGATTCCAGCTTTCTATATTTTCCAAAGGGCACTGAGGAGACAAAAGCATTCTAAGTGTTACATAAAGATTGATCGGCGGAACGTTCTTCTTGAAGACAAGCCTGTGGGTGCTTTCACACTAAGACTGGGCGCAGGAATAGGCGCCCTCCCCCTTATTAGAGATGATCTTACGCCAAATTCCGGGGGGTTAGGGCGGGGGTTGGGGTTGGGCTAAGGTTTAGGGTTAGGAGGGTTGTGCCTAGGACCAGGGCTAGGAGGGTTGATGCTAAGGTTAGTAGGGTTAGGGTTAAAGTTCCTGAGCGCATGCCTTAGCCCACTGCTTTCTTTATCAAGTTAACAAGTTTTCGCTGATACCATAACTTCTCCAAAAGTTAGCTAGTAGTACGTCGTTTTCATCTCGATGGGAGTCGTTCAGTGCAATCTTTTGTAAAATTTACATGGCTGCGAATTCAGGCGATTCCCATTATTTAACATCTTCCCCCTCTCTTTTATGATTTCGCGCGTTGTCATAATTTCCCATGTTTTCAAGATTATTGTTTACCCGTCATGTTGCAACGAATGTGGATGCAGTTTATAGGTTAAGAGTTTCGTTTAAGCAGACCATCCACATGTCTAAAAACAGGTTATGCTATCTACATGAATTATCGAATGATTGGCATGCAAGAGTACCCAAAAGTGTACAGTCAGTGGTGCATAGCTGGAAGTTTACTGTTCAAATTAAGTGGGTTGTCACTGTTTTGCCCAGCTGTTTAAGGGGTATTGGCGAATTCGAAGCTCTAAACTCAAGTAGACAGATTGTAGTCGCAGTCTGGTGTGACAATATTTCCCTATCACAACTGTGCAGTGTGCTTGCATTAAAATGTAGCAACACTGAAGGCGGAGGATGAGCAGGAGTAGACTCTAGCTTTGCCCAACGAGCAGCTGCGGGAACTGCGTCGGGAGGACTCTGGCTGCAGTTTAAGTTGCGATAAACAGCGAAAGCTGCTGCAGCCATCTCTTTCTCCCACTCAGTTTAATCGGTCACTACGAACGTCGCCTAACTTTGTTTACGGAAGTCGATTTATGGGTCACAGTTAACCTACCTGTCTGTCCTCACCAGTTGCTTAGGGAAAAGATGGAGTATTCAAATAGATTTGTTTGGTTGCCTGGATTTACTACCGAATGACATGTGTAAGAGAGAGCTGAATGGAATACAGATTCCGTTGCAAGGAACATTAAATATTTTGAGGTGTTGCGTGTGGGCAAAAGAATGAAGAGGATGTCATTAAATCGTGACGCCTAAAGGACAAGTCAGGCGGGAAGGGAGATAATATTCTTTATTTTAACAGAGACAGAATTTCTAACGGATCAATCGCTGGACTCTCTGATGCAGCATAAGGTTGAAAAAATGTAAATTGAAACCACTATTTTTCTACCAAAATTAATGGGTGAACCTGGAATTGACTTTTCTGCACAAATATTCTTAGGTTTTCAGGAGTATGTAACAGAAAGCACTGGGGGAGCTCTGTAGGACCCGATGATGGGCCGAGCCCCTCGCGTGTGTGGCAGAAGGAAGTCGCGAAACTCCCGTCCGGGCTTTTGTTACTGCTCGAGCTAGGGGTATGCTAGAGCAGTCAATATTTAAATATGACTTTTGCTTTCCTTGACATATGTACCGCATCTCCTCCAGGAACTTATTGACGTAGTGAGAAGACGACTTTAGTGATAATCACAAGCAAGCGAGTAAAAAACTGCATTATCAATAACCAGTTTCCTTTGCTAAAGGAGGGTGGGAAAAGGGAGAAATAAAAAATGGGGACTTATTTGCAAAAAGCCCGCTTTGGGACGGTTCCTCAGACTACTGGTTTTCACTTGAGTTATTGGGACGCAAGGTAGTCGGCGAGGAAAATAAACTACTGGGTTGTTGTGGAGACTGCACATGTGCCCTCACGGTCAAGTAGATCACAGAAGCTAACATTAGTCTACAGATCTCCTGGATGCTAAAAAAATGAATTAATGCGGTCGAAATGTATGCAAACAGCTACTGACTCCACGAAACTGTCGATTGATCACCTACTTACTTCTATAACTTATTACTCAACAGGAAAGAAGTTGAGTTACCTGCGCAAGCATAGCTAGTTGAGGACTTTTGGAAACATTATTGCTTAATTGCATTGGTCAGCCTCCTGCATGCATATAAACCCTATATGGACCCACATGATTAGTACAACTTTACACTAGGCAGTGCACGATGAAAATCAACGTGAAGGGGTTGATATTAAATCCGGGGACAGATTTAAACACAGCAGATGGAAACCTTGGTTAGAAGAACGCGGAGGCGTTGACTAAATATCCGTCAAGTACACTTTTATTTCAAGCTTACTGACGACCCTCATCGGTATGTCCGGTCATGCCTTTACACTTCATACGCTCTAATCACCCAATTATATCCTTTTCTCTGATAGCTTGTTTGCATATGGTCAAGGCTTTTTAAAGCTACTGGTACTACCTTCTGTTTTGAAAATTTCTCGAAAGTAATCCACGTTATTGCGGATATGGATGACACATTAAACTGAGATAATGGTTTTGTGTTCATGTTTCTCCATATTCTATAAATAAAATTAGGGCATTTGGGCATCACTACCGTGAACGGTCAAGAACCTGCACACCGTATTTCGAAGGTACCAACGGGGGAAGTATATCCTCCTGGTCCATTTGGCTCCTTTTTGTTTTTCTTCTTCTTCTTCTTCTGTCATTTCCTCTTTACTTACCTTTGGTTAGTTCGCGTCCTCTCCTTTGTTCTTCTTCCGTTTTCCCATATTCTTCCGGCGTATTCCCGTTTTCCTGGTATTTTAACGTCGATTTTTTATTTTTTGCCTCTCCTCTCTGCATTCGACCATTTCACTTTATTCTTATTGTGTTTTACACCCTATTTATAGTCATCTTTCGCCCTTACCCTAATGTTCCCGCCCTCCTCCTCCTTGTCAATCTTCTTTTTCATCATCCTCTTCTCATCGATCCCCCGTTTTTTTATTTCCGCGTCATTCTTCGTCTTCTCGCCCTCCCCCAGGCCGTCTTCTTTAGCTTTCATCGAACATCTGTGGGCGCATAATCCGGAGTCCCATTTATGTGCATGGACAGTGCTCTGGCGGTCGGGACAGTTATTTGCGGGTGGTCTTTGAAGAACTGATTTACTTTGTATTTAGCCCTCAGCTTAACCCCCACCCTCTTTTCTCCGACCAAACCAAAGGGAAATTTAGTGAAGCACATGCAGAGGTAAAATCAGGGGCACTAAGAACAGTCCGAAGGCACTTGCAAGAATGAGGGTGTCAGTAAGCGTGTTGCGCTGATTCAAGATGAGTTTGGTTATTGTGCTTTTTCACGTCACAACCAGAGATCAAACCCTGTCCTTAGGCTTATGCTGCGGCCTGCGAACCCTTGTGGGTGTGACTATTCAAGTATGTGAATTTTGGTTAGACGGAGAAAGTGACGGTATAAGGCTCAAGGGGTTGTGTCTTAACCAATCATATCCCAAGCAGATTCGTCACCGGAAGCATACGGGTGATGGTGACAGAGAAAATTAGATACTGCCGATTGAAGTGAAGAGCCGAGTTTCAGCAGGCAGTTAGGGGTGTGGCTACTGCATTCGGTACGCGTCTGAGGAAAGATGAATAAAAGATGGACATCAGATGGGTTCAGAGTAGAACTACCGCCCCACATAGCAGGCCAGTCTGTGTGAATGTCAATCCATCCGAGTGAATAGCATCCCAGAGCAATTCATGCAACATTCATGTCATCTGCAAGCCCATTGAACCTGCCAACTTTGCATATACAAGAGTGCCACAGTCCACTGAACTGTTGTCACCTATGCTGAAGAAAATCTGCGTCAAAGTCCACAATGTGGTGATGACTTTTTTGTTCAATGACGGGTTTGAGATTTCTCAAAACATCGACAGCATATGGACAAAACGTTGGTTTACCAGTAGGTACGAAGGCTAGATATTTCCATTTTTAAGACGCCGTTTGCCTTCTGAGCACCACTAAAAATGGATTTGCAGTGCAATTCTTTTTGACGTCGCAAAAATCTACGATGATGCAAGTGGATTCTGCCAAATTGAACAATAAGACAAGCTCGATTGCAAAAAATAGGAAAACCGAATATAGCCAAATAATCAAGTCCCACGCAGATAATCATGCATGGAGGGAGGGAATTCATCGAATACTTGTCGAGCCCATTGTCGACAACATGTTTACTACTGCCAGTGAGAGCACACTGCAGCACTTCCATAATTTGTAAAAACAATCTTCTCAGACGATGTACTTGTCCGGAATACAAAGAACGAAAGGTTCAACCAGCCTGCAACCACTGCATACTAAATGACTATCCAAAGTCTTCACAGCCTGCTGACTTCTTACCAGCCCCGGGTTGAGCAGACGATTGGGTATCAAAGAGGACTGGTCGAGCACCGGAACAGTCTGTTTACTATGGTAGGGGGGCGCTCACCGATCGTTCTTACAGAACTCACTCGTTCCGTTGTGCCTTACGAGCTCTCTCTCGAGCCCAACCAGCAGCTGCACAGTGGCGCATGATATAGGCAGTATTTTATTACCGACAAAGGCAAGGGAGACGGGAATGGTCATTTCTGGCTTAGTAGCCGTCACCTACCATGGTATATTCCCGATCGAAACCGATAGGGCAACGGGCTCGTGGCCCAGTGGTTAGAGGCGTAGACTTCTAACTAACAGGTCGCGAGTCCGAGCCTCGGGTGTTCCACGCTTCGGGGTTGAGCATGACTGGCTGACGACGGCTAATAAGTTAGAAATGGCCATTCCAGTCTCCCTTGTCTTTGTCGGTAATAAAATACCGTCTGTTTACTGTTCTGATCTTCCAAACCCGTGCAGACGTCCACCGTTAGATATCGTAGCAACAGCAGAAAAAGCGACATTTATAGGACGTTCTATCTAATCATCCATCGATGGCGCATGAGTAGAGGTGACTGTGCAGGGCTGTGTGCAGGCGCCAGGTCGATAAGTCGATTGGCTGAGTTCTCATCCGAGGCCTAGGCTTCAATCAACTCTTAGCCTGTTTTGTTGTCAGTGTGGTCGGTTACCATCGTGACTACAAAGTCAAACTCGTGACCCATTTCATAGGTGTGGGCAGCCACTTATGGTAATTCATCATCTCGTCTCACAACCAGCTTGTGTTCGTCAGCTGGTTGTACGTACGACGGTTTTTTAGTTGAACTTTCCAGTTCTTGCTAGATTCCATCAGGAATAAGAAAACAACAACGACAGACGTAATACTCATGAAGAATAAGGTTTGATTACGAGCAATTTTTTATGTATCTGGGGATTATTCCACAGGACAATGTTAGTGGGCAGATGCATCAACATGCCCATTGATCTAGTTCGTTTCAGAGCTCCAGACTTCAAAATGTCCACGTCTTTCCTTGCACTCTGGCCGAGTGATAGCCTGCGCGACTGCGAATTCAAAAGAATGACCTGTCTCAAGAAAGAGGGTTGCGACTTGTGATGACAAGCCATCCTGTCAAACGGCCCCATTCATCTACGTATACCCGACCCAAACCTTTGCTACGGGCAGTTAAGACTCTGCAAACGATTGACTGTACCTAAGCAGCCACCCACATCTAACTGGTCTTTGATTTTCGTGATGCAGTTGGCAACTTGGCTGAATTTATCGACTTTGGAGGCCGGACATGCCGGCTGCACGGATCCCATGAAGACGTTTTTAAGAAACTTCGGCGAGGAGTATGTATATGCGCAGGGCAAGAAAATGCTGACTGTTGCTTAACAAATTCACTAGCGTGTTAACACTCCTGCCTTACTGGCAGGTGTATGCATTCCATCAAACAATATTTCAGCCTTTATTACTATCTGACTGCTCTCGGGAGCGAATTTCTTTTAAAAATGAGCTTCCATCTTATTAAAAAATAGCATGCGGCGGGTGCAGAACAATGAACCAGTGTAGACATTTCAGCGGCATCGACTCCTCGGGGCAGTACAGGTCAGCGAGTGTCACCCTCTCTACGTAGGGCCGACCAAAAACTCTAATGAACAGCATCTGCTTTTAAAAATATTATAGGCAGTTCTCCATAGTTTTTCCTTGCCCCGCGCATATACTTAAACCTTGTCGAAACTTCAGTTTGAACAAGACAAAGGTGGCGAAGCATGCAGGATTTGGTGATGTCATGGAATTCCGTGACCTATTCAACTGCGTACGGTCATTGCGTATTTATAAGTTAAGGTAGACTGTTCAAGTAGAGAACGACCCAGAGGGATGAAACGTGATAGGTATATAGAACATGGACCGTTGGGTTGATATACGGGTGCGCGTGGCGAGGGGAAAGGGAGAGGGAAATTATATAGACACGCGAGTTGAGCCTACGGTGAAACCCCATCGGACGTGATTCAAAATGCAAATTGCGGGACAGCAGCCAGTTTCAAATTCGCCTGGAAATTAAAATTATAACGAGTAGCCACAATGAGATTTGATAGAAGCGAACAGGCGAGTTCCGGAAAGCAGTTCAGAAGACGAAGATGCAATCACTGGAACAAGAAGTTTATTGGCCTGAAGTTTCGGATTCTCACTCGAACCCATCATCCGAGTCGGCCGCAGATAAGAGTGTGATTGTCTCTCGTGATGGGTTCGAGTGAGAATCCGAAACGTTAGGCCAATAAATTTCTTATTCCAGTGATCGCAATTTCGTCTACTGAACAATGGAATTCATTAATAACCCGAAAACTTGTGCTTCTGAATCTGTGGCCTCACGAATCCACGCCTTTCCCCTTATAACCGAACGCTTAACATTCGCGTGACATTCAGTGGATCACAGTAAATGAGCTAATGAGAGTTCAGCGTCTAAGAAAAGAAGCTGGCGGGAACAAGGTGGCGGACAGTAGACGTACATGTACGTGGGAGTCTTAGAATGTAACTCTCGAGAATCTAGGGGTATTACTGCAGATCATTAGTGAATTTTGGGCAGACCTGATAATGTTGAAGAAGGAGACACGATCGCTAGGGCAAGAGCATTATTAGCCTGACGTTTCGGATTCCTGCTCGAACCCATCACCAGAGACAAAGCAGATACGGGTGGTTCATGCATAAGGGGCTGCAGTATTTAGAGGATGCAGTAGCCATGCTACCGCATACCTATGAATATTCACGGCTCCCCCCTTCAGCAGGGATCGTTGCACGTGGTGTGATGGCCGACATTCGCGTCGTTAATTGCTGCAATATCATCACGTGCGTTGATGAAATGATGTGTGATGATTGCTCGGCCATCTGACGCGCTGACCTGATAATGCGACGAGGTGTATAATTGTTTAGTTCAGAATAGGTGTGCGCACGTATCTGCAGGTAAGCTTATCTATCAGTCTGGTCAGTTGATTTGCCATTATTTAGGTATCTGCTGCCTGTAATACCGCGATCAATTCTCAGCCTCCTAAGAGGATATTGGCGTTGGCACTGTACCCAGTACTACCCGCGGCTCTTATTTTAACCACTCGCCTGCTTTCCTTAGCCAGACGGCTGAAATTGGACTATTTACCTCTTTTTATGTACTCATATGTTGTCCAGGCGACCGGCGGCGTGGTCGTGGTGCTAGGTGATGGGGTTGCACATCAAGTCAGTACAACAAAAGGCGACTGTCCTAGGACGGATAAGGTATGATGATTAGCCTGGTTTGATCCCTCTTATTTCCTGAATGCCCAGACGCTGAAACAACCACCTTGCCAGTTGGAATACCTTTGCGTGATCAGAAGAGCCGGACATCATTCTCTTTCTTCAGCCATGAAAGGTTATGGAATCCAGCCAACGCCGTTTTCTGGGCTCCCATCATGCTCCGATATTCCTGCTAGTTAAAAGCGTTACATTAATTTCGCGTGTCATCGTTTTTTTACGGGATTTGAATATGATGTGGACCTGGAGATCTGCTAAATAGTTCTTGACCCTCCGAAGGTACTCTGATCCCGTCCAATGCGACAACGGAACACCCCTTTCTGTGAGTACGATAACGTGGTCCTTGTCGATCTTGAATTCCTTTATTTCATCGCGTCGGACCTTTGGGAATATTTAGCTTGGTCTGTGAGTCATGGGGGCTGACGTCACCCTGTGTCGGGTAAAGCTCTTTCTAATAGATGTTCAAGTTCTCTGATAACCAGTTTCTGCTCGTATTGGCTGTGCGACATGTCTTTTTCCCTCGACCAGTTCGGAATGCAGGCTGAACTCTGGGGGATCTTGGAACTACAAGATCAGATCCAGGTACTCCTCCGTTCTGCCTACTACACCTTCCTCTGAAACGCCGGTTGCATATTGAGGTCGTCAGAAGCCACGATAATAAGCCTACATGGGTGGGATGTGTGTCTGGCCTTGCTGGTGCGATGTGCATGTCCCAAATTTGGAACCATACCTGCCAATCCTGCTGGCACTGACCTGGTCGGCAGTTTAATACTTCTCTTTCATGAAGAGTACTGTTGGAACAGTTTTCTCAGTCATAGACGCCAGAAACAATCGGCAAGTAGGAGCCGCCAAATTTGGGCTAAAGACCAGGTCAAAACCTTCGCCTATATGACGTGTCAGACCCTATGCAGTTAACCTAAAAGACCTTGGTGATCGCTCGCATGGTCCGACTGGGGCTTCTCCCCAATCTGACCTTGAATTTAATCCCAGACTTGGTGGATCTGACAGATGGTTTTCCTCCTGATTCTGGTCACCGAATCAATGGCTGGTCGAACATTCCTGACGTTTCCACGGGGGACTATTGCTCAAGCGGGGGCCAATTAGCGACCAGCGTCCCCCGGGCAGGAACGTTCAAGAACGCCCCCAACGGCTGGCACGCCATTGGGCGGAGTGTTCCAGAACGCATAGGGACCAACATAAACAGCGCATCTCTCTGACGAGTTGGAACCCCTCCTGTTCGCAAGTTGCCAATAAAGTGCTCGTTCTCCGAACCTGTTCTCTTTCTGTTCAACCATCCCTCCGGGACATAACAGTCATCATCATCATCATCATCATCATCATCATCATCATCATCATCATCATCATCATCATCATCATCATCATCATCATCATCATCATCATCATCATCATCATCATCATCATCATCATCATCATCATCATCATCATCATCATCATCATCATCATCGTCATCATCATCATCATCAGCAGCAGCAGCAGCAGCAGCAGCAGCATCATCACCTCCATGATAATGGCAATAATGATAACAACACTAGTTGCAGCCGTTATGCTCGTCTTCGCTGCCCTTATCCACAGGTTGAGCCGTTGACCAAAGTCCTGACTCTAATGATCAACTGAAATAAGTCGCGGTTGGCAAGAAGTGAACATTGTAAGTCCTTGATTTGCTGAAACTCAATGTCGCGCGTGTAATCTGAGACTTCAAATACCCTCTGCCGCCTAAGCAATCGTGTCGCCTTAAAATGATGAGAGATACAGCCCGGTGTACCCACGCACACGCTAGCCGGCCAGGCGATAACGGATGCCAAATCCCGAGTCTAGCTGGAAAAAACTGGTTCGTATGGCGATATAGGTGAAACCTTTCACGGAACAGTTTGCTCGATATTGTCCTTACTATTACATGGTCTTACCTGAGAGAGGGCTGGATTGATAATTGTCGTCACCTCAATCGCAGTTACGATGATGACCGCCAGTGCACGGGTTTCCGTCCAAGTGAAAAATCAATGACTTCTATTCACTCCAGAGTCGCAATTATCTGTTGATCTCAGTTTGAACCTTGGATGGCAATGGAAAAATAGTTGAAAGTAGTCATTTTAGTCGCTTTCGTTTTCTGACTGGGAACACTTACCGAAAACTCTTTTTCCGAAGGCTAGGTCAGTCTGTGCCGAGGTACCGGACTTTAACAATCTCATCACTTTAGACCCTCTGAGTATTAACTTTATTCATCTACCGGTCTTCCTGACTGATCTTCTTACGTAGGGTTCGTAGGGTATCGTTCGTTGGTTCGTGAGAACATTATTATCTACGTTAGGTCCGTCCAGCTTATAACGTTTTACAAATAACGGAAATTAAGTAACCACCGACTGTAATGAGGAACTTCGAGCTAAGCACTCGGGACATAAAAGATACGGCTTTGGACCGATTCTATGGCCTCTCTAAGATGCACAAAGACGGCGCTCCTCTCCGACCCATCGTGTCGCTCAAAGGGACTCCAACGTACGGACTGGCTAAGTGGCTGTTCCGGCGTCTCAAGTTCCTGACCGCTGAGCCAGACACCACGGTCTCTTCGTCAACACAATTCCTGGAGAAACTCAAAGGGGTAAGCATCCATCCAAATGAGGTCATGGTATCTTTTGACGTTACATCCCTTTTTACTTCTATTCCCCAGGACCTGGCGATCGAGACGATTGAGCTGCTACTACAAAGCAAATACGATGAAACGGAGAACCGTCCTGGACACGCCCAAATCCTTCATCTCCTGAAGCTCTGTCTCAGGACGTACTTCACGTTCGACGGGACAATCTACGAAGAGGTGAAGGACACACCAATGGGTTCGCCGATTTCGGGATTCATCGCTGAGGCGGTCCTGCAACGGTTAGATTCGCTGGTCTTCCAACACCACAGACCGAAATTCTGGGCCCGGTATGTGGATGATACTTTCGTCATCATCGAACGGGATCAGGTGTTGACATTCCACGAACATCTCAACGCCGTCTTCCCGGACATTCAATTGACGATGGAGGAAGAGAACAACCAGCTGGCCTTCCTGGATGTCCTTGTATGCCGTAAAGATTGTGGTGAACTAAAAAACAAAAGGGTTCAGGAAAGCGACAAATACGACGCAAGTACTGAACTTCAACAGTAACCACCCAATCAGCCACAAACGCAGTTGTGTAAGGACGCTCTATCGGCGTGTCGAAACGCACTGGAATGAGCCGGAAGAAAACATTGCCGAACTACAATACCTCCGACGGGTCTTCAAAGCCAATGGCTACCCGCGCAACTTCGTCGACCGGTGCATACGCAAAAGGGACGAAAGGCCTAACCGCACGGACACCAAATCTTGGCGGGCACTTCCGTATGTCAAGAGCGTTTCGGAAGCTGTCGGCCGCCTTCTCGCACCACTTGGGGTTGGAGTGGCACACAGACCGGAGGCAACCATCAGGCGTCTGATCATGAAACCGAAAAACCCACTGCCACGGCTAGAAACGTCTGGAGTCGTTTATCGGATCTGGCGCAGTTGCGGACAAAGCAACTACGTCGGAGAAACCGGAAGACAGCTCCGAACGAGAATGGCCGAACACGCGGCAGCGGTGCGCAGAAATGACGCCAGCTCTCAAGTTGCGGCTCATTCGACGAGATCCGGCCACACATTCAAATTCGATGAGGCCGAAATTCTCACAAGAGGTGACAACCGAGTGAGCCGGGAGCTACTGGAATCATGGTTTACTGGCCCCCAGTCCATCAACAAGTGCAACGATCTTCCCATTCCATACCCCGTACTGAAACTTCGCCTAGGCGGGGTAACAAGCCATGCGGGGAGCGCAGAGGTGAACACTTTTCCCAACACCGGGGTCGATGCGTCAGATGGTCGAGCAATCATCACGCCAACATCCAACGCACGTGATGAAATTGCAGCAATTATCGACTCGAATGTCGGCCATCAAGCAATGATCACACCAAGTGCGACGATCCCGGATGAAGGGGGGAGCCGTGAATGTTCATAGGTATGCGGTAGCATGGTTACTGCATCCTATAAATACTGCAGCCCCTTGTGCAACAACCACCCGTTTCTGCTTTTTTGTCTCTGATGATGGATTCGAGCAGGAATCCGAAACGTCAGGCTAATAAAGCTCTTGTCCCGGCGATCGTGTCTCCTTCGTCAAGACTACTTCCTGGGACTCGTCTCTTCGCTTCTCTTGGCAAAACCATATAATTAGATCGGAAATCTATGCTAACTCATGAGTTCTACCAAACCCTGCTGAGTAATCTGCGTGCGTTCTGGCAGTCTGGCGTCATTGTCTAAGGCCTCGTTGTCTCAAGGTCATTCACCCCTTGCAGCGAGCCGTTCCGGACACGCTGACCCGAAGCCACTAGACCGACTTCAGCTCGGACACACCTGCGTTAACCCGAACGCACCCCCTTACCCCTCCAACCACAACCTAAGCCAATGGGACACAATCGTTTGGCAAATGGAGCACGTACCGATTGGGGACCACTTGCGTTGGCCTACGAGCCTAAAAGTGGTCGCCACCACTGTCTCTGGTTTCTTCTGTCTTTTCCTCCAACATGGGGTTTGGTGTGATGATTGTAGCGCACAACTTATACTACACCACCGTTTAACCGCAACAGTTCTTGTGGCGAGGAGATCGTAGATTGCCACGATGAAGGCGAAGAAATGCGGTCCGCGTATTCTCGTATTTTCCGGCATTGCGATTCATCCAACCGTTCTACATCTCCCACAGCCGTTACTAAGCCAGGCGATGACCTCTGAAGAAGGCCACCTTGTTTGCATCGGCACGGCGGTTGATGTAGGATTTGTACAGTCTGTTATTCTCGGTGAGTATGTTGCTGATATCTGCGTCGTAGTCGTCAAACCAGTCCTCGTCTTGACGACGTGCGCGGCCAAGGATATCGGGGCGGCGGAATGGGTTCTGTCCCGCAGTTGGCGCCAGCGTTTATCCACAGTGGCGTTATCAACTGAAGTCTGGTGGTCTTCCAGTCGCTGTCATTCTATTGCTGAATTTGAAGCTGTGAGCAGGCAAAATCAACAGAACGGTATTCAGCTTACCTGGTGGTCACGTACTCCATGGTCCCCTGCTAACTTGCAGTCGGGTCTTCATCTTGGAGATGGTGAAACGGTGGTTAGTTCAACCTTCGTAGAACTTGCTCCGCACCTCGTCGGGTTTCGCCATTGTGGAAGCGTAGGCGCTGACGATGATGTCGAAATTTGCTCGCCGAAGAGCCAGGCGTGGGGCCATGAGGCGCACACTGATGATCTGTGGCAGACAGAGCAGTCGTTCTATAATGTCGTCCCGGATGGCAAAAGCGACGCCAAGGTCGCATCGCTCTGTCTTTTGGTGGGCCCTCCAGAAGATGTAGTTGACGCCCACCTCCTCCAATTGACCTTTTTCTGAGAAGCGAAACTAACTGAGGGCAGAGATGTTCAGTTTGTGGCACTCCACTTCTTGGGCGACTAGCGCCGTCCTCCTTTTTCGGTCGGCTGCTCCTCGGAATGCCTAGATGAAGACGAATACTTCAGGTTGCCAGAGTGAGCAAACTCACCTTCACACCCTGTGGGGTGCGGTGGAGGGAATGGGGATGATAATTGTTGCTTGTTTGATTGTTTCGTGCGCGATTTAGACATCTAGGGGCCACGTGCTCTCACCAGTTGTCTTGGGCACGTTTTATAATCCCTTACACAGCGAGGGGATAGGCAGTGCTGCCTCTAAGAAGGGCTGCCTAGACAGTCCACACGACTGCCGAACTCCACTATAGGTCACGTCTTGATTTAGTGGAGGAGCAGTCCTAGTCAGTCTGGGTCGACCAGGTGATTACATGTGGCCCTCTTCATATGACATTTTGAAAGTGGAGAGTGGGGAGCATTAGAGATGGGAAGTGGAGCAGTACTGCCAGGTGTGGGGCACACACAACACCTGATACCCCCATTTAATTCAGCTCACCGGTCGAGGCGATTACTAGGGTGTGGCCGCTTGGCAGAGCCTTGCTTCAGAGAGCCGGAAATGGGAGTTGGGGGGCAGTTAAGGACTGCAAGGAGCGGCCACCATTTGCGTGGTGCAACCTACCACACCTACCAAACAATCCTAACACGCAGTGACACATGACGGTTCGACCATCGATTCCGACGATGGCTACCGTATGCTCACAGCAGGGTGGGCACGGGGGTGGTGACCAGCACATGAATTCATTAATAAAGATAGTAGACTTGCGTTGCATCTAGTGTACTCTGCCCTCCCTCACCCACCTGAGCTTGGTGTCACGATAGGGTCAAGAAGACCGGATGCAGGATCGGGCGCAGGTGGCTGGCACGGCGTGGGACTGCGCCTAGGGGTCTGCCACCACACCCCACGCTTGTCATTTGATATGGGTGCGCATCCCAAATAACGCCTGCAGTGTTGACCCAGCTCATCTACCGCGTGGGCCGTTTTGGGGGTAGACACACAAGCATACGACAGACCAACCACTGTAACCGATGGCGCTTATCGCTGTCTCGCGAGGGAGGCCCTGTCGAAATTTAGTTACAGTAAAACAGACCCACGAAGCATATATCTACCCCGCCCTTTCAACAACTGCCAAGCTCCGGCGGCAAGACAAAGCCAGTACGACCAAAGGAGACGGAAGATCGGTGACTGGCAACAGTAAACAGTCCGCGATTGCATACCTCACACGCGGCTGCCGAACTCTACTGGGGGTCACAATTTTTTTTACAATGAGAGGACTACCGAAATTATTCCGACCCACCTACGGACTGCATTTGGCTCTCTCCTTAAGAAATGCTTGCTTGACTGTGGAGTGGAAGGATGGGGATTGGTTTGCAGACTACCGGGTGTGAAGATACATTCATGCCAGTCACCCCCATTTGTTTCAGCCAGCCATTCAAGGACGGCTACCGCGCTAAGCACGGTTTCGTGGAGTCACAAATGAGAGCTGACTGTCACTGAGCGGCGAAGAAGAAGTGTTCCTCAAGCATACTTATGCTCTTGCCGGAGACTAGCAGTGTACTGCCTGCAAGTACTTGCTACTATCATGGTAGTGCTCAAACTACCAAGTCTGAAGGGTCTCGCGTATGCTACGTCGTGGGGTCTGTCAAATGCCAACAGGGTATCTGCGCACAGTAAGCGTTTTTACATTCTGCTTTATCGCATGCCTTCAATCACATGGAGGATTTGCGTAACCACCAACCTCCTTCTGTGCCGAGGTACCAGGCTAATTCGCCTTTGGCAATCTCGTCACGTCTACTTTTACCATACTGCTTGTTTTAACGTGACGGACACAACTGTGCAGGACAACTCCCGCTTCCTTGGCATGCTCCACTGTCCGGTCATTTGACGTTTTGGATATCAGTTTCATTCACCAACCAGCTTTGCTTACTGCTTTTCTTACGTGGGGCACGTGGTATATCGCCCGTTAATTCGTAAGAACAATTGCGTTTGTGTCACTTCGGCTGGTTCGAAAGCCGTTTTTTTGAGAAACAGATCTCAACATCTGGATAGCAGAGTTACCGCTTAATTACTTCTTTGCCTTAAGATACCGAGTATCTGGCTTGCCTTCTAACCATACAGCGTCTGTTTTCATGAGAGTTGTGTGCTTTTTGCGAAATTTCACTGAGTTCCCAACTTTTCTTTGCTCCTTCTTCTATCCGTCCTGTACTTGCCATCCGTCGTCAAGCAGGAGGTTTCTTCTGGATTGCGGGCAATATTTTCACTGGAAGTTATCTTTATCGCCGACATCCTGCCTGTTTAAAAAGGAGACACCATTTTGCCCTTCTGTATTTTAGACTTGAAACCAGTGACAATCCAAACACAACGCCAGATTGTTTTCGCCCTCCAGACTGAAGTATTCTTGCTGCCTGATCGGTGCAACTGCAGGCGCGTTAGCTGCTTCAAATCTGCAAAACAGAATCAAACTGAACAGTCGGTTTTTGATTTGCATGAACTACTTCCCCATCGTAGCTGTTGGCTTAGAGGCGATAGTAGCATCTAAATCAAGGCCCTCTACCGCCTTGACAACACCTCCGCTATAAAGTAAAGAGATTGTAGCGGCCCAAGCGGTGTGCGTGTGTGCAGCATGTGAGATACAATCGTCAGGCAAAATTCTATGTTTGACGGAGAGAGAAAAGGAACCTGAATGAGGGGTTTATTGTGCACAGAACCCGGAGTTGTCCTCTCAGGCGGCAGTGGCAACTGGCGAAGCCAGGGCTGGTGTTAACTGCGTCCAGTCATGGCGTTGAGAGTACCTGAAACTTCTGCAGTCAGTCACGCCGCCAGCCCAATTTCTCAGGAATCTGGTCAGCGCGTCTGGAACGCCTCTCCGGAGGGGTGAATGACCTTGAGGCAGCGAGGTCTTGAACAATGACGTCAGACCAGTTATGATGGCTGCCCGCTACAAGATCAATAAGTGGGGTGGGGTTCGCCTCAGCGCATGGCCTCCTTACCCCGTTCCACTGGGGCCGTTGAAGTGTATCTCCACTACTGTGACGAGGGTTCTCACAGAGCTCCTCTTGTGCACCATGGGATAATCGTTGTGCTGATGTTCTGTTGGTTGCCGCCCAATGCGTACTGGTTTTAAGTGGTAAGTTAAGTGTCATTGAGTTGGTAGTGTTAAGGCTGTTGAACGCCATCTTCCAAAAACTAAACTCTTCTATTCATCTGACAGGTGCAGGTGACAGGGCGGTTACCCTATGGGGACGAAAGCATACGACAAAACAAGAAGGCGGATGGTTGAAGCCTAGACCATTTGTGTTTTGTTTCGGGGCGGATAATGGTTATTAAAAACAAATGCTGACTGTGAATGACTATAGAAGCAGGGTTTCCATAAATGACTTTAAGGGGATTTGGAGTTTTCGAATGCCGACCTATCCACAAAAATGGGCAGAGTAGGGATTAGGTAATTGCCATTCTTACTTGTTCGTCCCATATCGATGTACAAAATTCAGTGAGACGAAGAAAAACGAGTCGTACTTTTTAAAAACAGAAGCACAAAAGATCACACAACTCGAGTCGGAGCTTCCGGATTCGTTCGGAAAACTGGCGTTAGAGATAATGAGAAATTCACGGTTTTCTTAGCTGAATAGGGAGTTAAGCTCCATTGGTGATGACAGCGCAGCTTGTATTAGGGAGGGCCATATTAAGCTCCCAGTCCTTTGGGACGTGCCGCGCTCTCACCGGAAAACGGCACGACGCCGTTTATAACTAGGCACACACCACGTAGGCACACAAAGGTCGCTTTTTGTTTTCACCGCAACTAACGTTGATCGCCTCTGCGGTCTGAAAACTTAGACAAATGCGTTATGGTCCTTTCAGCGATCGAACTCCAACCTGTTCACCAGAGCCTTGGATATGCATCTGTGATTCTGCTTTTTCGGGTGACCAGTTATAACGTGCCACAATACCCCTTTACATAGAGTCAGAAAAACAGACTTGAACAGTCACAAACGGGGAGGGGGAGGGGGAGGGGGGGAGTGGCATCTGCCGATCTACACAAATTGTGGGATCGAGTCTGGTACCTCTTTTGTTCTCAAGTTCCGGGTCTGCTGGTCTCGGAGAAATCAGTATAGCGGCAAGCAGTCAATAATTAAGAAGTATTGCCTAAATATGCAAAGGAGTCTGTTGATTTAGGCGAAAAGGCGTACTCCAGGAACCAGATGAGAAAAGAGAAATTCTATCGGCCACATTGATGCTTCTGGCAAGAAGACTTTAGATTTAACGCCGTGTCAATTTATCACCATGTGCATACGTCCTGTTGGCTCGCAACAAATACGAACACCTGCGGTAAATATGAGGGCCGTTGATTTCACTAGGTTGGTGGTGGCTTGGCAACTGCTTTCTGCAAATGCTCCGCTGCCTGCGTGCGTGCTGCCTTTATCAAGTGTTATCTCTGAGAGCAGATTGGAAACATCGGAAAAACTAAATTCTTATAATGGTACACAAGCCTCCTTCGCAGATACTTCCTAGAACTCGCTTATTCGCATGAATCGGTAGGATAGTGACCATTACAGAAATAGTTGTGCCGACTTCCGTCAATATCAGAGTGAGGGTAGTATCTCAATTCACTTTCCCTCTTCCGCCGTCGCCACCTCCTCCTCCTCCTCCTCCTCCTCCTTCTCGTCCCCCTTCTTCTTCTTCTTCTTCTTCTTCTTCTTCTTCTTCTTCTTCTTCTTCTTCTTCTTCCACCTTCCCCTCACCACCA
>CACRXP010000675.1:222560-241333 GCA_902702965.1 Spirometra erinaceieuropaei | reverse complement strand
TCGTCGTCGTCGTCGTCGTCGTCGTCGTCGTCGTCGTCGTCGTCGTCGTCGTCGTCGTCGTCGTCGTCGTCGTCGTCGTCGTCGTCGTCGTCGTCGTCGTCGTCGTCGTCGTCGTCGTCGTCGTCGTCGTCGTCGTCGTCGTCGTCACCATGATCATTCCGCTCCCTTCCCGTAACAGTGGATTATGAATCTCCAGCTGGATAAAACAACTGATGCTGCAGATTGCAGTCAGTCCTTTGCATTGATGAGGTATGTCCATGATAGCGCCATAATGGAAGACTTCCTGTTCTGTGAGGATATAAAAACAACAACAAACTAAAAAGACGACTGTCATTACGCGAAGAACTTCCTTTAAAGCGTAACTTGGTTAACCAAATTATTGGCTCTGTGTGTACCGATGGTGCTCCTACTACATTAGGAAGTAAATCAGGCTTTTTTGCGCTGATGAAACGAGGTGTTGGGCACTTACAAGGTACCCACTCTTTTTTTTCAACGACATGCTCTGACATCAAAAACATTACTTCCAAAGATGAAAAAACTCCTTGACACTTTATTAAATACCATCAACTGGATTAGAGGTCGTCCTCTAAACCACCGCCTCTTTAAGTTGTTTTGCGAAGAATTCGGAATTTAACATTCGATTTTGGTTTTCCATACGGAAGTCTGCTGACTGTCATGTGCGAATGCTTGGACGCACTTTTTTGAACTGCGAGAAGAAATCGAAGCATTTCTATGGGGACGAGACTATGCTCTGACTTGAGAAATGGAATTATAAGAATTAAACCAAGTATTATCCTACCTGCGTGATATTTTCATTCTCCCGAATGACCTGAATGTATCCGTCGAAGAGAAAAAAGTATAAATATTTACATGCTGTGCGTAGATAGATGATTTCCAAGGAAAATTGCAACTTTTGTGTCGACGAGTTAGAAAGCGGGATCTTTCTAGCTCTCCATCACAAAAAGAAATGGTTGATAACAATAAGTCTCTAATTCTAAGTGTATGCGAATAAATTGTGGAATATTTGAAAAGATTATCAAAGCCATTTGAGAAATATTTTAAAGAAGAGCTAAGAAGATTTCGGAAACGTGTATTACAAGCTCATACTTTTTCAATTTGTATAATGCGTCGGAGGATGAAGAAATGAGGGAAGTTATTTTAGAACAGTGCACGCTTATTGTTGAAATACAGTGTGAAAATAATACTTTGGGTCAATATTAGTGTTCGGCAACGGATATGTTCAAAAACTCAGTGGAAAGGCACTAGGAGTGATCATCCCGTTTGCGATGAAATACCTGTGCGAGTCTGGATTTAGTATCCTTTTGTCAATCAAAACATAATTCAGAATCCGCTTGGATGCAAAAGCAGACATGCGAATCACTACTGGCGACAAAGTGTCGTGATTTGAAAAAAAACTCCTAACAGCAACAAGAGAGTCCCTAATTTCTTGTTTATTATTGAAATCTGATCACACAACTTTGTTTTCGTTATTTTGGAAACTGTTTTGGGGGTTGCGAGAAAATGTTAAAAATATTTTAGGGGGGGCCGAACATGAAAAGGTTGGGAACCCGGTCGAGAAGCGAACAGAGGAGGCGACGATAAATAGGTGTGTCTTGTCCGTGCCTAGGCGGAAGCCTGACATTTGCGCCTATAAGTAGGTGTGCTCTTCTCACCCAGCCATGAATCATCAGCGTGGTTACCACAACTTAGTTTTGCACGAGAGTGTTAATTAGCTCAAGTAGAAATAAAAATAATCTTTGCCATACTGACCTCTCCAACTTTTATCAACGATGGCACCATTTGCTCGGCCTTCCACACTTATGTAATCCACTTAACTAACTATCTTCACTGTCTCAAATCGTAGCCCGTCTATTTGTGTCCCAGCAGACTGCAAGGCGCAAATAAACGGACTCCTGATTGAGCCTTTTTGTGCGAATGCCGACGGAGACGCTACCTCACTCTCCTTTTTGACGGTGATACTTTCTTTAGTCAACGCTTCCGACGCAAGCGCGCTTGACCCTCTGGCTTGTGGACGAGAACTTGGGCGTCCTTACGAAGACGAAAAGTGAGAGAATCGATGACCGATAAAACCAGGAGCATGTGGACCTTAATTTAGCTGTGGGCATTAACAAGAAAATTTAAATCCCTGTCAGGCAACAGCTTTAGTCGTGGCCTACCAGACGAAATAACTTTAGAAGCCGCCCGGTTTGACGCGCTGTGGAAAATATGCGACGACGGTAAGTTTTCGTGGGGCTGTTTCTTCTGTTAACTAGTTCAACAGTGGGAAACCGTTTCTTGTAATATAGCAATAATAATTTCCCAATTTGTCTTTTTTTCACAATCCTGTTCATTTTGCATTAAGAAGAACACGGACAGCAGTAAATTCAACTTGAGATCTTTTCGTTTGCTTGTGATGGGTTACCGGTGGAGGTCTACTGAGTGTCAAGTTTACCATCTACCCTAGCATACTTTGAGCCTAGAAAGAAGGACGGAAAAATCGCCACAGAGACCGATGATGACGTCTGTGGAGAACGAACAGCAGAAGTAGTTTTTTGAAGGCAGCTTGCTCCTTCTGCTTCAGTGGCAGTCTTTTTTATGCCTGCGAAAGCTCGGATGCTTGGTAAAACAGAGTGTTCTGCAAACTATGCAGACCGTTTGGAGAATTATTTGCCCACACACAACTAGGCCAACTGTCAAATCCTACGTAGATTTTTTATAAAAATATGCAAGGTCACTGGTCAAAACGTTTTCTTTCAGATTACTCAAAATTTGTTTGTCCAGAGCAAACAGGACTTTTTTAATTTGTTAGTAAAGATGTTATGGTGCCACATATAGGAAGGCTGGTCAGTGACTGAAACACCGAGATATGGCAAGCAGACACAACCATGGACGTGGCCTTTTCGTGTATGAATGGAATTTTTTCCTCAAAATTACTGTGTTCCTTCTGCCTTTGATGGAAGTCATGGGCCTCCAGATATCCCTTGAATGTCTGCGAGTACATTGATGCCTTCGGAATCTATACTCAGTTGTTGGTAGGGGCAATTACTGTACTCTATAATTAATGGTTTATGGTTTATGGTGTGAATATGACGGTTTGGGTCGTATCTTCAGGCTGACTTAGGCGTTAGACCAAATAGCCGAAAAAGTGGACTTCTGGTATGTACCTTCTCTCGGTTAATGCTGATCCAATCCAATCTGTCTTCCCTGACTTCTGAAACGTCGCGTTATCGAACATACCATCTCGACAGATTTTATACTAAATATAAATCACACTTCAAAAATATCCTATTGGGCCTAGAAAATAGCGATCTGTAAAACAGGTTAAAGTCGCTTGACGTTATTATTGTGTGTCCAAACACAACGTAAACCACTTCTAAAAATCAGCGTTATTCAGTCGAAAGCGGAAGCCCACAGGTCTTTGAATGAAAAAAGCCTTTTTAAACCTTGGGAAAATATGCGAATAGAGGGTGTCGAAGGTTTATTATCTTGTATTTGCCTTGTTATGCTATGCCTCGTATTTTTTATTCATCAAAATCAAAGTATCAGACCCGTATAATAAATCAGCAAAATGCCTACCAATTCCCCCCAGTTGTTTATAGGAATACTTGCTCGTCCATTTTACAATGCATAACGATTAGGCGACATTATTATATGAAGAGTTGCACCAGCACCGTTTGGTATAGCATTATGCAGACAGTCATTTCTCCTTTATTGCCAGTCGTCGGGACTGATAGGGCCATGGTTACTTTGCTGACACGCTTGCTGACTTAGCTGGGCAGATGGACATTGAAGAGGGAAGAGTCATCTTCGGCACCCATGGAGAACAGTATCATCTGGCAACAGCTCACAGAACAACCTCTTACCCAGCCAAATAGGTGCATACCCTATTTCAGCCGGCGGCCGGGAGTGAAACGCATTCACACCAGCCAATGGGAAAATCGGAAAAATTAAAGGGATGGGAGACGAATGAAGGAAACCCCAAGAGCCTCCGGACAGTGCATTCCATCCCTATTTTCATCCACAGACCAAAGGCTCTATAGGCGACTTCGCTCCTAAGACTCAGCAGTAGTCCCCTCTTTTCAGTTTCTTTCTCCTTTCTTTCTGCTTGCCATTTTTTTCTCATTTGCTCTACCTCCCTTACATCCCCCCTTTTTCGTTATCCTCTACGTTCCTTTTATTTTCCCTTTCCTGTGTCCCTCGTTTTCTTCCGAATCGAGTCCCTCATTTCCTTTTACTTGCTTGTGATCAATTTACTGTCCGTTCTGGGTCTCCTTCCTGCTAAAGATGAGCCTTTTCATTCCCCCAGTGCTTTGTGTCTGAAACATAGGATAAAAGCATGGTGGTGGGATTTGGCTTTCCGGTTCTATTCATAGACGATAGGAATAGAACGTTGCTCTGTAGAAATAGGCGACGTCTGTGAAATGGAAAGTATGTGTGCATTAAAAATTGGATGGTTTCTGGAGGGAGGCATGTGATCTGCAGTGTAACGTGAAGGCAGCTGATGTGTGAAGGACAGCCAGCTGACTGTAAAAGGTCGAATTGCAAGTGAAAATTGAAGGAGTTATCTCTGGGCTTTGGAAGGTGTAACAATCTGATGCTTTTTTCTGCCTACGCAAACTGTCTCTACCCAGTCCGAATAAAATTAGGGACATTTTACGTCAGGTCCATTCAGCTGCCTATCACGTGACTCGCCTATTTCTAACGGCAGCTGTGTTCCAGAAGCCCGCGCGAAAAGTGAAAATCCTTGAGGCAAGAACCATGTGTTTTACGGCTGTTTTTATAAATTTTAATTCCTTATAAACCCTCCGACATTCGCCTATTATTTTTTGCGTAGTTATGCACCATATTAGGTGGGGTGTATGAAATTAACTGGACATCTCACTAGTCCACCCAGCTGCCTGTCATGTGATTCACCTACTTATAACAGATGCCACAAGGACTTTTATTCAGTCACATTAAGAGGTGCATTTATAAACTCATGTGATTTCAAAAGGTTAGTTATAAACTGTGTGGGATGAGTATAGTATCACTGTATCCGATTCGACAGACCACTTAAATAATTTGGGGTATATTCATAAAATGATTTTCTCAGAATGGTCAGTAATCGGGAATGTTCTTCCAAAGGACTGCAGTTCATGTTAACTAGCGGTAATGAATTGTCCAGGACAGTATTTTAAGCCGAAACCCGGTATGACATCTTTCGAAATCGCAAGACGAAACAAAGTGACATGGGGTAATGAAAATAGTTGACTCAAGGATTGAATTCCACCGCTAGGCGAACGACAGTCGCAACCTCTGCACTACATGTAACCAGTGGGTTAACGACGCAATTTTGTTTGGCTAAGCGACACAAACTACATTGGCGAATGCAAGGAAGATCTTTGTTGCACCAGAATTATTTTCCCACGTAGTTAATTTTCATTGCCAGCTGACCAGTTAGTTTTCACCTTCCTCAACATCTACTGCACTTGGTGGCGCTGCAAGAGTATGACTTTATTTTTACTCGTATTTTTGGTCCCGAGGATTCTGTGGATTTTCATTTTGGAGATCATTCGCTGTGTATTCCTGTCGCTGTCATCGAACCAGTTCTGATGTCTTAGACATACAAATCCGACGACCTCAGCGTCCGCGGCGTAAATGGTACCCAGCAGTCACTCCTAGTCCTGCTTGAGGTCTCCTGAATTTTTTCAGTCTGGTGTTCCTTTAGCCGGAGAGCTCTGCTCTGCGTTCGGTCATGTTTGGTGTTGTGGTCGGTGTCGTTGGCGTTATCTCATTGGCCGAGGTCCTAACCCGTCTTCAAGACGAGTAATTGGCGGCGGCGGCGGCGGCGGCGGTTGGCTCAGTGTTCAGCACTACCCATCGCTTTTATCACGAGCACCTCACAGCGACCTCGCTTCCTGACGGGTTTGCAGTCCAACGTTGCCACTGACGCGATTGAGGGTAAATCCATATCGTTGTCCCTCCATATCGCTGTAAGCTGGTGTTGGGAATGGGTCCAGCACAAGTCACCAGCAGAATGAATTCATCTAATTTGCAGTGGTCTACTCCGTGAACGAGGGCACACCTTCACAAGTGGTCTGGTTCGTGCCTACCCAGTTTATCCACATTCAGCAAAGACTGAAGGAGGATGTCTAGAACATAATTGTAATCCTTCCACGCGTCGTCTTTGGTAGTTTAAGTAAATGGGAAAAGGCCCTAGTAATGGCGGCAAAATCCACCCGACGAAGTGGGAGCCTCATTGAAGCGATTGTTGATTTAATATGTGACAATGTCGTCCTTATGGCGAATGCGAGTCCAACATTTAGACGCTCTTCTCCGTGGGTGATGGTTCAAAAGAAAATGCAATCTGTATGTTCCCATTCGGCTATCCTTGTTCCAAGAAACTGGATCCGGTTGATTGCAACAACGTGTATCTAAAACGGGCCTGTTCTCGTATGATTATAGTTGAACACTTCTTTGCTCGGTTGGTTGTTGGGGTGTTTGCAAGAGCATGGGTATTCCATATTCATAGATGTTTTGGCAGATTTTTGAATAATTCATATTTATCTAAGTAGGAAAAAACTCGGCGCCTCGGTGGGATTCAAACCCACGCAGTAGAGGGAAGGCTTTAGTACAGCCAACGCTCTAAACACTTGAGCTACGAGGCCCCGCCGAGGGCGAGGTTACTGTGGAGGGAGGGGTAGGGGGGAGGGGTTGGGAAGAGGTTGTCGTTTTGTATGGTGTTTCTACCGTGCGTTTGGCGTGCTCGAGCCGCAGAGAACTGACAGACAGCACAACGGTCAGCATTTGTTTAGGACGAGTTTTCTACGCTCTCCCATCGTGGAGAAGAAGGGAGGAGTTACCTGAATAAGTTTGCTTACACCACACAAGTAATTATCGAGTTCCGCTGGGCATCAGGAATTTGGTCTATTGAGAGGGCAACGTGAATTAGCCAAGGTCGCTGACGGAATTACAGTTGTTACCTCAGCAGGACGTTTATGATTTGGCGGGAGGGTAGAGAAAACATCGGTAACGACTGGGAGTCTAGAAATTATGGCCAACTAAGCATACAGCCTCTGCGTGTACGTGCCAGGAGATGACTGGGACAGGCATCAAGAACACATCTTCACCAGGTAAGGCGACCCCATACCACCCGTCCCCTCCCCTTGTGATTTAGGCCGGCGGTCGAATCGGTTATCGGGATGGGTCACTGCTTGGAGCATAGCTTCGTGTTTTGAACCCGAGCTCCGTTGGCAAGAAGTCCAGCGCGCTAACCATTGAGTCAGGGACTCATCCTCTAAGTTACGAGCGGGCAAATTAACTATGGTAGTTGGCGCTCGCCGGTAGCATTACCGGACATGCTCATGAAGTTGGGCCTTGGGCTCAATGGCTACAGCGTTGAACTTCAAGTCAACCTGGGGTAGGGTATGACTAGCCAATGACGCCTAGTAGACCAGAAATGGCCACCCCAGTTTCTTTTTTTTTGGTTGTCATTCTGCCTGTGATACCCGCCGCTGTATGGCTGCCTGCAGGCCTCTGGGTCGTACCCCAAGACACAACGGAAGGAGTGGGTATGGCGAGGTACCAGAATAACTCACATTTGACAATCTAGTCCCGTTTTCTTTTATCGAATTGCTTGTTTTAACGTGACGGGAACAACACCACTGTACAACCCCGGCTTTGCTGGCGTGCTCTGCTGTCATGTCATTCTACGTTTTGAATATCGATTTCATTCACCAACCGGTTCTACTTACTGCTCTTGGTACTTACGACTCGTGAGATATCATTCGTTGGTCTGTGAGAACATTATCGTCTTCGTCATGTGCACTTTAACGCGGTTGGTGAGCGTCCCCGCACTACAATTGATGATAGTGCGGCTGACGCGGATGCCAACTACTGTTCCGACCATTTTGTTCCGAAGCAGTGGTTCTCCTGATACTTACTTTGAATACAAGATTGCTTTTTGGACGTGTTGACACTTCGTTGTGGCCGGCCTCCGTCATTGTGAGGCTGACCGTCTTTGTTTGACGCCCTACGCGTCAAGGCTATCCTCCCTTGTTGCCTCCGCTCGAGGACGTTCTGTCCTTGCCGACCCATGCGCCTGCAGACAGCCACGACTGACTTTGCAGCACGTAATGCGACTCAGCCGCATCTGGGCACATGACCCATGTCCTTTCTACAACAAACCGATTAAAGCAGAGAGCAGCTATATTGGTCCTGTTCCTCAGACACTGCTTGACAGTTCAGCAGCAGAAGAAGAAGATCCGATCGCTGGAGTAGGAACTTTGTCGGCCTGACGTTTCGGATTCTCAATCGAACTTTCCACCAGGGACAGTCGCAGAAAAGGGTAATATGGGGACACAAGGGGCGCAGTATTTATGGAGCACGGTACTCGTGTTCATCGTTGGGGGTCGTAGTTGATGCGAGGATTGTTTGTCGGTCCGTACCCAAGTCGTTAATTATCGTGATTTCATCAGTGTTGACGAGTCTTGACGTGACGATTATTTGGCTGACTGCCACAGTGGCTACTGGTCACCCGCAGCCTCCCTGCGTTGCTAGCAATTTGCCTAGGCAAAATCGAAGCTCAAAATGTGGAGGTGAAAGGTCATTGCGCTTAGTAATTGAATGCGGGTCAGAGGAACATGAGTAAAGCAGCTCACGGCTCACACGGTTGCCATCCCTTGCGGGATTTCGGCCTCATCAAACTGAAAGACGTGGCCGGGTCCTGTTGAACGAGCCGCGATCTGTGAGTTAGCGTCATTACCCCCGTCCCCCGTCCCACTGCTGCTGCATGCTCGGCCATTCGCCTTCGCAGTATTCTCCCAGTTTCTCCGACATAAGTGCTTCGTCCGAAACTGCATCAGATTCGGTAAACGACTCCAGACGTTTCTTGCCATGGCAGTGGGTCTTTCGGCTTCATGACCTGATGCCGGATGGTTGCCTCCGACCTGTGTGCGACTGCAAATCCGGATGGCGTGAGAAGGCAACTGACGGCCTCCCAGTTTCTCCAACATAGTTGCTTTGTCCGCAGCTGCAAATCGCTGTTTATTCGATGGGACCTGGCCACACCTTCAAGTTTGGTGAGGCCGAAATCCTCGCAAGAGGTGACAATCGCGTTAATAGTGAGATGCTTGAGCCATGGTCCTCCGGACAGCATCCAACCAACAAGACAAATTTCATCCGGCCTCTATATTCTGCGTTGCAATTTTGCCAGAGCAAACTAATTAGTCAGCGGGGAGGGGGGGCGCGGATGACCGACAATTTTAG
Source organism: Spirometra erinaceieuropaei (assembly GCA_902702965.1). Taxonomy (NCBI): domain Eukaryota; kingdom Metazoa; phylum Platyhelminthes; class Cestoda; order Diphyllobothriidea; family Diphyllobothriidae; genus Spirometra; species Spirometra erinaceieuropaei. Next base: position 232,087 of record CACRXP010000675.1, on the reverse strand, counting down.
TGACAATAAACCAAATGTCTGCGTAATCGTCACGTCAAGAATCGTCAACGTTGATGAACTCACAGCCACTAACGACCGACATGCAATTATCGCACCAACTACGACCCCCAGCGATGAACACGAGTACTGCCAAATATAGTTGGCGTGTGTCCGTCTGGAAACCGTGCCCGGCAAGGGTATGGTTTATGGCCGCGGTCACTTACTCCGGGGAGCATTTGTATTGAGCAAGATAACTGGATATATAGGAACTTTGTGGTATCTAAAACTTCGATCCTCTATATTGACACCAACTAAAAGGGGACATTATTTTTTACCATTTAATGATAATACTAAAGGAATTTTACGCCCGTTTGTAGGTTTCGCCAAAAAGGTATTGTATTGTCGTATTCTTACTACGATGACTACCTTAAAGCATCTTGACCACACCCGCGTGACAGCCACCGTCAGGCCTTCCTATTTCTTTCTCTACCATGTACAAATGCATATCGCAAGTTATTTTATTTTAGCACAATTACTGCCCGGAGCAAGCAATCCCGGCCGTAAATCATACCCCTACCCCTTGCCCTATAAATACTGCGCCCCTTGTGTCTCCATATGACCATTTTCTGCGATTGTCACCGATGAATATTTCGAGTGAGAATCCGAAAAGTCAGGCCAACAGACTTCTCTTTCTATTGATCGCATCTTTTCCTCCTCCTCCTCCTCCTCCTCCTCCTCCTCCTCCTCCTTCTCCTTCTCCTTCTCCTTCCCTTCATTTTCATCCTCATCCTCCCTTGGTCAGGACATTTCTCCAGATGATAATTTATACGTATGCGAATATGCCCACAGATACAATACGAATGCCAACGAAAATAACTTGGGTCCTTTGTATTCATTAGATGGCGCCTGTTGATTCGCAACCACTTTATTCTGCGTGCTAATGGAGGCCTTATGTTGAGCGGCCGGAGGCAAAGCAATCCACGCTCAATCGCCTACCCGCTTCCATCGCGGTATTTGTCCATGAATAGTAGGTCATCGAAACTGGCCATTTCTATTAACGCTTCGTTCTGCACATCTCCGATGTTGATCAGTCTATATCGGTATGGTAACTGCACTTGATTTCGTGTTGCTCCTCTATGTAAATGTTCATCGATATGACGAAGAACATGAAACCAAAGAAAGTTAGAACGGGCAGGAAGCACTGCTCATCTCCGTTTGTGATCGTGGAAGCTTGGCCTACAGACCCGCCCCCCCTGACGCGCGTTACAGGCAGGTGGGCAGCTATACAACGGTCAGCGTAAACCGTCTAGGCGATCCTAATTTCATCAAGAAGTGTCCCTCACGTTCTACAATTTTGAGGTCCTGTGTTAAATCGACAGGGACAGTGTGAAGGTTGGTTAGTATTGTTTAACTGTGTTTATTGTCGTTGGATCATGAAGATCGTGTCTGCGGTCCGACGACGCTTCAGGGATCCGCTCTGCGTCTCCGTAAGTGGTCTGGCTCTAGCGGTGTGGTCAGGCGATTTGGATAAACGATGGAAATCACTTCGCCTCCAGCTCAATGAAGAGACGGTCCTCGTCCGTTGAAGCCGGCCAGACGATTTACTTTTCGTTTGTTGAGACGGACAAAAACGGCACCTTTGAAGTCCTGCAGCATTTCTTCCCTTTCCAAATCTCCCAATGAAGTCAAATTAATCTTTAGATTTCGGGATCCCCGTGCTTGTAAAATTCCGCTGGAACTAAGTCAAAGTCTAGGGCGTTCCCACTGGACCTCTGCCGTGCCACCAAGCTCGTTTCCAACAGGAAGGGAAAGCTATCAATGCAAGGATTTGCCTCTTCATAGAACAATTTTCTGACGGTTTTCATGTTGTTTGCAAACCGGTGTTTGACTACGATCCAGATGGACCCTACCCAGAACCGCAAAATCAATGATTCCGACAGATTGTGTTTTCCGATTCAGGCGGTGGAACGATTCCATTGACTTGTGATTGCTCTGATGGCTGCAAACAAGTTCCTTATTTAAAAGTGGCTTCGTATCCCTGGATCTCCGTTGTCTTGCTATTAAGCCAATCATTTTGTGCCTATCCGATTTTTGCACTTGGCTGAGGCATCGAAAGAAGCCCTCAAAGATTGCGTAGGACCGGTTTTACGTCAGTCTGGTGTAGCCTGTTTCACTCAGAGGGATGACACCGCATTGTTTCGACGTTTTCCCGAACCCAGTCTTGATTTGTCGCCGTACTGTTCCAAGGACTCATAAAACATTGGCGTAGGTACTTCCCTTGATCCCTTCAATTTGGTCTAAACAAGACCTCTTCCGTCTCCTGCATGCGTACCGGGAATAGCTTATATTGGAATTGCGTCCACCGATCGGGTTGTGGAACACGCTTGTCTTGTTATGCTTTAAAGGTAACACTCGGGAGATGGCACCCAAAAAAATCCGTTACCTAGAAATTATACCTTTAACAGTGGTCTCAAACGCCTTCAGGCTATATCAGCGGTTCCATGCCTACTTCCACGTACTACGTTGACTTTCCCCGATGGCCTAACATGGGCTGGCCGAACGAACATCGCAGGAGGTTACGTGGACGATGGTCGCTGTTACTCAACCTTCCCCATCGTTACACACGTCCACCTGAATGTACGACATACATTCGCATTATGGAAGTTTATTACCAAACAAAATCACTTTTAAATAAGATACGTCTGCACAACATGGGACAGGAACAGTTTCCAGGCATCTGTCAAAGATATGGCATTGAGGCCAAACCAAAGACGATACTGTACTTCGTCTATGTGAGCCCACACAGCTCGACCACATACAGGCCCTCCCTCGTGGAGTTTCCTTTTCAGTCTACCCCAGTATGCCTCAATGACATTGGTGTGCCGTCCGATGGTAGGCACCTTGAAGTTCTTTAAGTGGTTAACAGAGAAATGTAGATAGCCTTCTAAGGGAAGAGGATTATACGACTTCCACTCGTCTGTTACCACTGTACTGCCTTTGGCGACCCATTTTCTAATAACGGAACGGAGAGCGGACCAACTTCGATCATCTAGCTGTTTAGATAAGGCTTTCCGTCGGCTAGTATCGTACATCCCGACCAGCCACCACCCATAAAACCCCTATTACCACCTGTCCCGTAAGGCAGGCTGCTTTGGTTGGGCGGATTTTTTTGGGTGCCATCTCCCGATTGTTAGCCTACAGTTGATTATTCTTAATGCGACCTTCGTGGCACTCGTAGGCGCGTGAAAGCCTAAACTCACTCAACGAAGCTGACAAGTGTAGTTACCGGTTAAGTTATTCGTGGTCAAAAGACTGAAGTGACCATTCCCACCCTATTAACCGCCATCGACCAGCTATGACCAACCTCATATTTGGAGAAGCGGTAACAACTGTAGTTTGGACTTCGTTCCAAAGAGGAACCGGAGTATCTCCTCCCAGCTGGCACCCGTAAACCGCATTTATTTGTTTGTGGCGAGGACATCAGGTACTGGCCTTGAACTGGTTCAACCTCACTCTCTGTTTCCTCTGCCATACCCCAGTAATCTGTCCGTATTTGCTCAGCTGAGAGTGAGACTGGGAGCAATGAGACACTTGGCGAGAAGTCGCCGTCTGTTGTGCATCGCACATAATGAACATGTTAGGAAGGAGCCATTGCAGCCTGCACTTCAGTCCTTAACAAAACCGAGTTATTGCGTCAGTTGACAACCTTCCAGCCCATGGCTGGTAGCGTGCCGTCAGATTTAGTCTTACAGTGAAAGCGTTGACTTGCATACAGGATAGATTCCTTTCCAAGATTAGCCTCAATCCCTCTTCCCATTTCCGAGCACCAGCGCATTGCCTAGAGTTGTCAGATGACCGATGAAATCTACGGTAATGGTCGACGTGGTGTTAGCCTCTGTAGTCAAACGACTTTCCAAGTCCCGCCTAACTGCATGCCAATTGCTCGGTCCGGGGCCAATAGTCAGAGTTTTTATGTGTTCAGAAAGACCAGACAGTCTGCAAACATGCCTGGCCTTTACCGCGGGCGAGCTTCACGTGTGCGCCCAACCATAGAGAGGGTTGCTTTAGACGAAGCTCACATGGAAAGACGAGACTTGACAGCTAAGAGCGAAAGGTTACCCAGCTGCCCCAAAACACCATACAAACAGTGTTACAAACATGTACGGCAACTGTTATAGGTTCACGCCGATTCGGTGCAGTCAAAGTAAAGCTTTCCTTGGGGAAAAATAAAGGTCCCTTTTGGACAAAAGCAACAGCGACACAGTATACCCAAATCCACGGTAAAAACTCTAGCAAAGGTAACCTCCGCATATGTCAACTAATAGGCTGGGTTTGGTGGACTGTTATTGCTTAAATGGTAGACCGCATCCTAAGCTAAAAGATGCATTCTGGCAAGCTTACAGTGCGTGATCGATCTCATGAAATGTTGGCTGCAATTCTGAAATGCGTTTTCGATTACGAATTGGAAACTTAAGCGCGGTTGTAATACTGATTGTCTTGCGACATAATCATATAATATTTCGGACTCGGTAGGATGTTGGCTTTTGAATGCACTGCTTCTCAATCGCCTGTAAAAACCGTACTCGGTAAAAATGGCTACTTATGAAGCATGCATTTTTCACACTGATTTCCGATGGTCTCGCAAATCCAAATACATTTTATAGAAAGCACGAACAAAAACACGCTTTCTTTCAGCCGTTTAATAGCGAATCACGCCATATTTATCTTTTGTACTCGAAGAAGGCGTGTAATTCGATTTTAAAAAAGTTTCCAATTATGAGATTTTTAAGACCGTGTAATGTCCATTCATACAGCATTGTACCCCTCCGTTAACCACTGCTCCTCGTGAAATGTACAACACAGTCCGCATCCATGAAAAAATTTTATGGACGCTATATGATCTCTTTTTAGAGGCATAATAGAATATGTGATTTTCTTTACGAGGAACTCATGCACCTTGTAGACTGGAATCACTAGGCGCTAATGCAACGGCCGATTAGGCTCCAAATTATTCGGGAATTAGGAAACTTTTTAAAAACCTAATTATACGCCATCTTCGCTATCAAACCACTGAAAGAAAGTATACTTTTGTTCCTGCTTTCTATAAAATATATTTGAATTTGCGAGACCATCGGAAATCAGTGTGAAAAATGCATGCTACATAAGTAGTCATTTTTTACCGAGTACGGTTTTTACAGGCGATTGAAAAGCAGTGCATTCAAAAGCTAACATCCTACCGAGTCCAAAATATTATAGCATCATGTCGCAAGACAGTCAGTATTACAACCAAGCTTAAGTAATTCTTCATAATCGAAAACGGATTTCAGAATTTCAGCCAATATTTCATGAGATGGGTCACGCACTGTATATTTTCTGAGATATTGCCTTTCCCTCCGAATTGGAGACGTCACTACTTCCACATCTACTACCTATGAATGACTCAGTCACGTCTCTCTATGTACGTAGTCATCTATTTTCAGTTCTTCTGTTGCAAAACCTACCATATGATTTTGGCGTCATAACATGCCTATCGTTGTCAGTGTAACCTTGTTCTGGAGTACTATCGATAAAGATGAGGGGGAGGGGATTAACTATTTCGGGCCCATATGTAAGTCGTCGTCAGGTCGGACAAGCGGGGACCCATTTAGGCACTGAGCTAGAAAAACCTTTAGCCATATGGCCATAGTGCTTATCACTTGCAAGACCAAGTAGGGCAGTTTTTTTCCCCGAGCTGCGACCTAAAGAGGATTTCCATTTCTGCATTTTAAAAAATGTAAATTATTATTTCTGGCGGAAATTGTGCTATAAGTGCTTATAAATGCCTCACGGGACTAAGTGAAGCTTGCATTAATTAATAAGCCGAAGGTTAATGCGGAATCTCTAGTTGGATGTCTATTTCGCACTTTGGGGGGTAGTGGCAGCGAAGAGCCGCTAGTTATCGACAAGGCCCCTAGCCCCTATACGAGCAAATTCTTCGCAGCCTGCTTGTTTGCGTAACCTACAGTTACATTTTCTGCTGGTAAACTGGCGCCCCGAAGACTGAACCGCAACAGAAGAGGTGCGTTTCCACACAACTGACTCTAAACATAGCAACTTTCGTTGCGTGATTCGCTATGGTGACAGCACGGAAATCAGCTACAAGCTCAGGACCGTGTGACGCCGATTTCCCGCCTACTGGCAGTGTAAAATTCTTGGTAACTTGGGTCACGCGTATAAGCCAAAACAGATTTCGGTGCATATACGGTACTATTGATAGAATAAGGTAATAATAAAAAACGTACAAACCTCAACAATGGATACCCTAGACAAAGGATTCCTTTGTTACTGTTCGAGCAAATCGAATTCCCAGCTCACGGTCAGAATACAAAAAAATATTTAATTAAAAGAATGCCGATCACGCTCGAAAGGGGGTTACAAAAAGGGGTAAGGGGAATTTCAACAGGGGCCAAATGTGGAAGCACTTGCGAGGAGAGCGTGGATAATTTCAAGCGTTGATCAGCTGGATTCAACAGGCAGCTTGTGAACATTACGCGGTTAGCTCGCCAGAGCGGGTAGACGTTAGTTCAACTATTCATATCAACTCCCCAACCGAGCTTGAAAAGGTTTGCGTAGAAGAATTTGCTTCGAGTCGACGCTCTAACTCTTTGAGAAATTAAAAAGCTGGAATAGAATCATTCAGCCTGACGCATTGCTTCCTTATCTTTCATGCAAAAAGCTTCGATTTTATTTGTACGGGATTCAGACCACAGTGGAGATTTCCATTAGCCACAGAATGAGATTTTTCAACTGTATGACATTGTAATTGTGGAGGGCTAAGAATAGGAAAGAGGGAAGGTGCAGAGGTTTAGGGCGAACATTTTAAAGGGAGAGTTTAGAGGCCATTCGAGAGAGCCATTATTTCTTCACAAATATGCCATTTGGGAGCGTCCTAAGTGTGTAATGCATGTTGAAATCTTCGAAGTTCTGCTGAAGCTTAAAGTCTAATCACTTTCTGAGTGGGAAACGTGGCAGTGAAAGTGATCAATTTTTCGGGTCTCATAAAAATCAAGATAGCTCAGCATTCGCAGTTAACCAGTTTACAAAAATTCTTTATGCCTGTTTGAGGCATTTTCGTTACACGGAACGTTTTTCAGTCGTACCACGAGCATTCTTCTGCGGATGATGAATTAAAAATAGATGCTAAAGTTCCATCCCCTATTATCTTGGAACTTATATTGCATGTTATTAGTACAAATAACTATTTCGTCTATCGTGCCCCACTAATGGCTCAAGCATTTGATTTGACATAGCCCTCTTGTCAATTAGACATTAGTGCGTTTGGTCACGGGGCCTAGATCGGATTCCGGCAGGCGTTATCAGGAATGTGCACTCATAAGAAATGCTAACATTGGCGTGTGGTGGCCGGCCAAGTTTTCCGTTCACGCCGAGCCAGTTGGAATCCCTGCCGCCTCCCCTATTTTTTGTTGGGGTGAAAAATTCTTGTCAGTTTGCGTTTTGTACCAGGGGGTGTGATGGTATGCCCAGGTGCGGGTTCTCATCATACTAGCCACCCGCGCCCTCTATCGCCTCCGGTCCTCTTGACTCTGTCATGATACTGGGCCCAGGTGGGGGAGAAGGGAATGCGTTATATGCGGCACAAGCCTACTATCACTAAAGACTTAATCACATGCAAAATACCGAACCTGCTCTCACACTGCTGCGGAACACTGGTGGAAATCGTCAGTTACGACGGTAGGACTGAAGTATTTTGTGTAATTATGTCGGAGAAAGTCTGATGTCTTTTCTCCTTTAACGTTTATATACCTTTACAAAGGATGCAAGGATGCATTTACCTATCAGTTATCCTGCAGTTATTTACCGTGCAGCTCTGCGCTCTCGTAATGAACCGTGCCAATTCCTTTGACCTTGGATACGTTTCTTCGTATCATGCTATTCGCTTGATTAATGCTTTCGTTATCTAAACAACTTTAGTAATTGTTTCATCTGATTTCAGGAGTTCTATGTCAGGCTTAATTAGCAGCCAAATCAACCGCACGAACTTGGGTACGGAAGTGGTCTAGTTCCGGTGACGATAGTTCACATGTAGTAACATTGCATTCTTTCCAACAAACCCAGCGGCTGTTTAGTATTTGAAAGTCTTAAACATTATCGGACACATTCAAACAGAAATACTGTATGCAACGAAGCTCAGGTAGCATTGATGGGGATTTTTACGTAGGCTTTACTCTGACGTATATGGATCGTAGGAATACCAAATTGAATAGGTCCATTGATAAAATAAATGGTAAGAAATACTAACTCATTTAAATGACGTTTTCAGATATTTTACGAGCAAGGCATTGATTTTAAAGCGATCACATACAATCATTTAAGCGTTTCGGATTGTTATTAAGATTGCAATGCCAGCAGAATAAGTTAAATGTTGTCTTTAAAACGTGTCAGCAAATCCAAGAGCCACGATAGCAGACGCTGGGTCGTCCTCGTTCAAAGCGAAGCAACCGTGAACATCTGCCGGAAATTCAAACCGACGCAACTCCTTGCTCACAGTGGTGTTAAGCCCTCACCTAGTCGAGAGTGACATATTTTCCTGTCTGGTTAAAAAAGCCCGACAATCTAATGAATCACGCTTTTTTCAGTCGTTCGCTATGCACACCCACCGAGCGGTTGCGACAACGCCTAATTTATACGATCACGCGAGGAGACACGTGATCACATCGTGCGAGGATAAACTCACCCTCGTAGCGAAAACCGGAACGGCAACAGATAGGGTTGCTGCAGAGAAGCGCAGTACCAAGCAACCACTACGTTCAATAGCCCTCTGCAGCGGCTAAGTCTTGGAAAGTGAACGATTAAGTTCACTGCTGTGAATGTCATCGAAACGCGCTTTTACGCGAAGGCCTTTCAGGGCTCAGATCTTGGCTGAATATTGCTTAAACGAGGTTACACAGTTGATTTGAGGGAAACGAGCTGCCAAAACGATTTATACGCAACGACCTATTATGTATAGGATGGACGCTTTTTAATCTACCCGCATGATTCAAACTCGCGAACTGGTGGCTACCTAAGAGAGGCACAGTTTCGGCTGCTTTTGAGGGCGGACATTAAATCAGTCATGTATTATGGAAGGAAATCGCTTTTATTCTTATAGTTTACTATGAATCTATTCTAGAGTTGTAAATTTAAAGAACCGGTGATTCTGAGATGTCAGTAGTATGCACTAATAGTTGCGAGACATAAACTCGCGTTTGCCTACCTCCTAGGGGTGTCCAAGCTATCTTTTACGTATTTTTCTATAGCAACCTGACAAAATCCTGCATGCGGATATAAGGAAAATTTCTTTGTAGGGAACTGCTGTGTTTACACCCCCCCCCCTGAACTATGTCCCTCGAGAACTCCTAATTATTTCACTTTTTAGCCAATTGGAGGTGCGTGTCTTTACCTCGTGCGTCTCGTGCGTCTCTTCTGCGAAACCCCTAATTTATGCGGAATCCTTTCGGTACTTCCTTGCTACTTTACACGATTGAAGACGATTGTATGAACCACCCCCC
>CACRXP010000675.1:202493-221808 GCA_902702965.1 Spirometra erinaceieuropaei | reverse complement strand
ATGCTGCGCAAATACGATTTTTCTCAGCCTACATACTTCAGAACTCCTCATCGCCCTTGAAAGGCCCAACCCGTAAAATCCACCGTTCCCGCACTCTAGATGGCTTGCACATATTTTAGTGAGGGTGGAGGTCCACAAAACCGTTTCCAACCGCTTTCTGGCGCCTCTATTGTGCTGTTGTGGATTCGGGGCTCCGGGATCTACTTCATGTATTGCATCAATGAATCAGAAACGGTGAGATATGTTAATGTTCATGCCAGCGTCTCCAAAATTCGCGGAATTGAAGAGCACTAAATACCTGAATATTAATCTTGCTTAAGACTAATGTGTACGATGTCTATTCGCACTAAAACTGGATGAATTTGTGCCTTAGCATGGGTAAATATGTACGACCATCGCAGAGTAGTGGCAAAGTACAATACCCATTGGACCACTTTTTCCATGGCTTTTATTTGTGCATGAGGTTGGAAGAGAGGTCAGAAAAATGCTAACGCGCCATTATGTTGGCCTTTGTTTGGCAATGTATTTGCCATTATTCGACTTTTCGATTTCACCTAAATGATACTAAGCAAACGCCCGAGCAAAAGCTGGACATCTTGCGAAAAAAACGACCTGATATTCTCGTCGATTCTTTTCCAAATTTCTGAAACTAACTTGAAAACCAAAAAAGATCATGAACAGTAGTAGGAAATCGTGGTCTACTGAATATAAATTACCTGCGTACGCCGATTGTTAAGCTTTGTAGTATGGCATAAAACGCATTACGTACTTACTTCTCCTAGGGTAAAGGAAACAAATTGCGTTAAAGGCCAGAGCCGTCCAGTAACTGAATTTTGTAGCGACATTCTGTAGATTGTATCCAAACATCTTACGGTACAATTTGAAAGAAGTTCTAAGACAGCGTATGATAGAACAATATAATGCCAGGGCAAAATATAGCAGATTAGAGGCTCTATCGGCGACATAGAAAATAATACGGTTTCCCTATTGTTCAACTCCTATTCTTAAAGGACATTCCGAAATTGTTTTATTTTGCGGTAGGCACTGAATACCCTAACTAATTTTTGAATAGGCGCCCTTGGAGACACGTAAATACAAGCATTGCGCCGAGCCCTTTCCACATTTGCAAACAAATTTCATCTAAAAGTTATTAAAATTGACAACCGAAATATTTTATTGATCCGGAATCTGGGAAATGAGGGAACACTAAGCCATCGCAGTCACAGCCGGCCGCTGTAAGTTAGTGGATATTACCAATATCCTCACTTGTGACTTGAATCTCCTTCTTGATGTGGGCGATTGTTCCGCTGGGATTTCAGAGCAAGCCTGTTACGTGTAGGGGATTGTTAACCGTAGTCGGCCAAATGTCGGCCATTTGATGTAGCTTGTCTGAAGGACTAGAAAAAAACCAGTTAACCAGCGTCAGAGAACGCTTGTGTTCTTGAGAAAAAGGCCAAGAAAGCCCGTTATGGTCGATCATGACAGTTTCAAAGGTATGTGTGCACAAAGAATCCTTTGAAATATAACACAGAAGATTTTCCACGGCTTGTGCTAATTTAGGGTCAAGTGCCCCTTACAGGTGGACATGAAATTCAGCTTGTGGCAAAAGCTAATATGAAGACAAAATATTGCGTAAGAAAATAGTCCAAATTCCTCTTTTAGAGGTTTTCGGGCATGTTATCAATCAGCGGTAATCCGTCCTGCATAGGACTTACAATTGGACACTGGCAGTGACAGTAATACTAAGGGTCATGCTTTCCTCAAAAATTTCTGCATGAAATTGGACCAAATTCTTCGGCGCCAACTTTATTGGGCTAGGCCTGAAAGCTGGTATGCGTATCTGAGCAGAATTCTGACGGTATCAGCTAAGTAGGTGAGCATTATTTATGACAGAAAATTAGGCAGTAATGTACTTTGCGCACAATATGTAGGTTAATCTTACCCCAGGCGCAGGCACTATCTACCAGCAGGTAGATGTTTGCCAAATTCTTGTTGTCTCATGACATAACTACGAGGTTTTGGGTCGGTCGGATTGTGCTCCAACGTACCACGCATCGTGTCCAGTTGAAGAACTTGTAGCAAGGACCGTACTTTTAGTTCGCTTATTAACGTTTCAATGAAATACTAATTTTTAGTATTAAATAATTACTTGACATACCATAACCAACGTGGAGAATGGTAAGGAGCCATTGATAGACCGAACCTTTTGAGTTGCGTCATTGAACCACTGAAAATCGGGAGAATGTCTGTCTAGGTTCTTAGCTAGTACGTACACTGAGAGTGTACTTGAGCTCGACACTATGTGCATACCAAGGTGTTATACTTGTCCCGTCATGCCAAAAACACTGTCAGCCTTAGAAGGCAAGTACAGTGTCACATACTCTTTCGAAACTGCCCACCTGTTAATTTTCGCATTAGAGAAGCTCTGTATCCATGCAAGGAATTTCTCCTTGTGTATTGTGGGAATAAAATATAACTATGGTGATAGGGATTAAAAATCAACTCAAAATCCTTTGACCCAAGGGAGGCAAAAATTTCCGTGTGTTCCAATTCGCTCTTGACTGAAAATAGACCACAACTCGGGGAAAACTCCAATAAGAAACGAAGTTCCAACCCAAGTGATAAATTACACGGAGTCACGTAAATTGCATGTATGACAGTGGGAATTGTTTGGTGAAATACGCAACGTGGTGCGTACCAAAACGTATGCGCACAACGAATGTTTGACGGAATATCCTCAGGTCTTGCTGACGATAATTATGAAGTGAGATAAAATGAAACCGCTAAATGTCTTTTCTCGGATGAGATTGCCCAATACCACATTGTTTTCTCTCAAAAGCTTCTTTTTGCATCCTGTGTGTTCCGCTAGACATGAACGCAGGCCCTTTTTGGCGGAATGTATTTCAGGTGATTTCCTTGGAATGCACGCTACCCTTAGCCTACACATGACGGGACTAAACACGGTTTTTAGAATGGACCAAGAGACCCACGTGACTATAGGAAATTCTGACCTTGATTTAGGATAAAGAGCGTACTCTGTCGCTTACGTATGACGGCGACTACTGCGTGTTAAATTGAAGAAATCGTAAAAACACTTTTCATGGAAGCACGTGAGGACGACCTGACCAGCATCAAAGGAAATTTCGATCCATTTAGAAGCACTATGGAAATATGCACCCCGTTTAATTTATTTGGTAAGATATAACCCTATAAAACAGTCCCTGTGGCGTCAGTGGGTGCCTTTGATGCGCAGACAAATAAAATATCCGGAACAACTGACTACCATTTAATGCGCTTTCTTCTACTTCCCTTTAATGCTTGTAAAAGCTTAACCACATTTTTGAAAATATGCGTAGAGATATACATTCTTCATTTCCTTCCTAAGAACTATCATAGTCTTAGTTTGTTTACCCTGGAGGAACTTTTACATTTAATGCGTAGGCAGCGCGCTAAGAATGCAACAGGCTAGTGGCAAGCTGGAGGGCGGACAGAATGGGATCGAGTGAGATCCTAACCACAACAGAGGGTCACACGCTTAAATGATATACTTTTTCATTTAAAAACATTTTCCTAATCCCAATGCTAATTTTGGCCAAAATTGTTGTCTTCACTTACGTTTGGGGGTTTTAAAATACACGTGCTGTACTTTTCATCTAGCTAAAATAATCTCAGCAAATATTCCCATGTTACAATTGAAAAGTCAAATTGGCTAACACGCGTTTTCGGTAATTCTTCATCAGGCCAATACCATTACATGAAGAAGTGAAAATGTACAAAGTTAACAGTTCATATTGACCCAACTGTGAAAAACTCGGCGCCTCGGTGGCGCCGAGTTTTTCACAGTTGGGTCAATATGAATTAGTCAAAATCTGCCAAAATATCAATGAATTACGCGAGCCTGGTAGTCATCTGGTGGATTCTATGTGAATTACTTAGGAAATCCTGCTTGGGCAGTCAACTTACTGTATCAGATTTGGTGGCTTCCAGACGTTGCAGTAGGTTGGGCGGGTAACTTGACCCAAATGTGATTAAAGTCGCGTCGTCCGGCGGGCCTCGTAGCTCAGGTGGTTAGAGCGTTGGCTGCGCTAAAGCCTTCCCCTTACTGCGTGGGTTCGAATCCCACCGAGGCGCCGAGTTTTTCCCAGTTGGGTCAATATGAATTAGTCAAAATCTGCCAAAATATCAATAAAAGTTAACAGTGTTTATAGGTGACGCAAGGGCAATTAAGTTGTTAACACTCATCTTTCCCACGCCGCCCGCATGACGAGGTCGGCGGGTTTTGGTCCTTAGAGCTGGGGAGGCAGGTAAGCGAGTCTTTGAGTGATGTTCTTGGATTTAGTACACGGAGTACACATCACTGTAATCAGGGATTTGAGGCGGCATGTCGTCATCATGTGAGGTTGGCGTTGACCACGGCAGAGAGAGCGCTTGTGTCAGGGTTTTCTGGCAGCATAGCACCGGATTCGCCAGCCGTATAGCCACTGCCTCGGCCGTTGCTAGTATCCGTTGGCGTAGGCCTTTAGAGAAGCTTGTTGGTGTCCGATAGACAACCTGAAATGCTTCCTTGGCATCGACTCGGTGATCCGTATCGATTAAATGTGCGAGAATAGAGCTCGAAACCGATCGGGTCTCACCTCTGTCTAGCCAGGCGGGCATATGTTCACGCACCCTCTTTACCAGGCGTCTCGTTGTACGGCCGATGTATCCCGCTCCACAGGAGCAAGTGAAGGAGTAGATGCACGTTGATGTGGCCTCCAACGGTACTCTGTCTTTACCTCCCAAACGTAGGAGGGGAGAGTTTGTGAAACATACGCGTAAATTCGCCGCGGGGAATGCTCTCGTAACAGCTGTAGTTAAGCGTCGTCTGACTAGTTCGCTCGCTGCGTCCCCTGCAAAAGGCAGTCTTATGAATACATATTTCTTTTCTGCAGTCGCAACAGTGGGCTTTGCAATGCGTTCTCCAATATTTCGGAGGATAAATCTATCTGGATATCCATTCTCGCGGAGTGTGTTCTGCAGCTGTTGGAGCTCTGCTTCAATAGTTTCAGGTGAGCAGATGCGCCTCACCCTAGCTGCCAATCCCTGGACTAGATTTCGTTTGATGTTGAGGGGAACAAAACTGTGGAAATTAATGTATTGTCCCGTCCAGGTTTCTTTCGGAACACCCTGCGCTGCGTTTAAAATAATTTCTTTCCACTCATTCAGTATGGACAACCTATCGTTGATAAAAGCTGGTCACAAATATGCATTATCTTCCATACTCCTAAGGCAAAAGTAAGGAAGATTAAAATAAGACGCCAGCTGCATAACCACTTAAATTACCCGTTAGTACACCTAATTTCAAACTGTCAAAATTGACAGGTAATCTTCTTCAGAGTAAAGGTTTTCAAAAGGGAGCGATTCTCTAAAGGAGCTTACGAAAGGCAGCTCTGTTGGCATCCTCTTTCGATCGTACGATGTAGTTTACATACCCATCAAAAGTGAGTAAACCACTTCGCACAAATTAAGTGGTCTTTTTGTATGACTGTGGCTTTTCAAACGACCGTTAAAATAATCATCCAAAAACCAACATCCCTGCAGTCCGTTGCCTGTGAATCAAGGCTGAAACCACACCTGAGGAATTTCATCTAACCACAGCCATAGTTGGCGAATGCTTCAGGACTTTGGTTACCCAATGGGCCTTGACGTTTGTTGTGGCGCTCGTAGACTGTTTTAAGAGACGTTCTATGCGTCTGATGGCCATTCGACCTATTTAACAATGCAAATTATTGGAAGTTGTCATAGGCATTATTCGCTTTTGGGGAAACATGAGCCACGAATGAGGACCTAACCCCTGGTCCGCTTATGTAAAAACAAGACCTGTTACATATGCAAAAGGATTTATAACGAAAAGATGACTTTTGAGCTGACAAGATAGAACGTTTATAATAATGCGTCTACCGAAAAGCCTTTGCAAAAGATTTACATGGATGAAAGCCGGTTGCATTCACAATTTTTAATGGTCAACTGGGACACTTAGAAAGTTTCCCGTGAGTTTGTCTACCGGTTTCTGAAAATGCAGTCTTAAGTTTCATTATAAAAAATTTCCAATGTTCACAACACGCCAAAAGTGGTCAGTCTAGCACTAAAAAAATAGTTCTATGATTTTCATCATACTGACAGCACAGTTACTAGTCAGAAACCCAGACGCGTGCTTTGCGGATATCCCGCTGCTTTACGGGAGAATCGGCTCACCAGTGGACCCCACAGCGTGTCCGTGCGTTTTCGGTTAGATACTTCAGTTTTGACATTTCAGCATTTTTTCACTGAAACTGATAGATTGCGGCTCAAATATTCATATCAACTTTCGGACTGAGCCTATAAAACTTCATTTACTGTGATCTACTCCAAGTTTGAGCATTACCTTCTGAGTAGATAAAGGAGTTTTGGCTAGTATCTGTGCTGCCAGCAAGATAAAATTCATGAACTTACATATATATATATATACTACTGGCTACCTGCTGACAAGTTAACGTATTAACTTCTGAGGAGACTAGAAAGTTAAAATCAGAAACCATCTCCACAAGATCATACAGAACCTCCCATAGCACGCAAACCCGTTAAGTGTCCGAAGTAAATTACAGATAGCTACCTGTGAACACCCTTTCAAGTTGAGTGGAAGTGAAATGTGTGCGACAAGTTCTAGGTGGCAACCCAGGACACGACAGTTACTGCATTCAAGTTTATTTACAGTCGGGTTGATTATCACAAGCAAGCGCTCTTTCTGAGACAGAATGGATGGTGAGACCGACCAGATCTGGTTTAGCACTAGATTTTATCAGCATAAACAAGCGTATGCGCCTCGAAGCTATCATGACGAATTATCAGTTGTGGCTTGGGGTACTGCCAACTGACCGGCTGACTCGGTCCTGGTCGAGACTGAGGACCAGTCTGCACCGGCACTCACCGACTTATACTCGAGTAAGAATCCGAAACGTCAGGCCAATAAATTTCTTGTTCCTGTGATCGCATCTTCATCTTCTGAACTACTACCTGGAACACGCCTGTTCGCTTCTATCATGACTAATTTTTAGTCCGTTTGAACTCACAAGACCGCTAGACTCATGCTATTTTAGGAAACGTGTGCGTTTTCGAAAAACCCGCGTTAAAATCTCCGCTGGTAAGGAACTCGCCAATTATTTGAGTCGACGAAGCGCTTGATTCAATACTACTTGAAATAAGATCTAAATCACAGGACAGATCCTGCACAGGTTCGAGACAAAATATACGAACGGGGCAGTACTTTGTACTTTCTTGACATGGTTTTGTGAAAAAGTGGAGAACTAATCAACCACAGGGAATGTGCAGAAGCTCAGTGAAGGGGATACATATTCCTGGAAGTATTTGACCATTAGATCGAATGAGAGTATCATGTCCAGAAAGGACAGCACACCGATTCATACGAAAAAGTATATTCAGGACTACTTCGAAAAATGCCACAAATGCTGTTTTTCGAGAAAACTGCCACCTCCATCCTTTTCGGATTTTTTTAAAAAGTATTCCTCTTTAAAAGTTGCTCCGAATTATTTCTCCAGGGACAGTTGCAATCAAGCGACAAATGTTCAGATAACAGATAAGACTTTTCTGTTCTAACATGCACAGTGGGGAGATTTGAATTCATATTTTACGAAAAAAATAGAAGTAATGGACTTCCTGCGACACAGCAACGAGTGAATTCAGTAGTCCGTGAAAATGCCAACAGGCAGGCCCCTCAGAGTCACGTGTAACCAAAACTGTCTTCAGAAAAGGACACCCCTTGTGCAACCAGGCATCTCAGCTTTGCTCACATAGAAAATGCTTTGCTCTGCGACCCGAAACGACTGGAGTTACGAATGCTTCGAAGGACAAGACAAAAATCTCCCTTCATAAACAGAAGGAACTACTGCAAACTAATGCCAGCCTACCAGTAGATGGGATCCAGAGATGCAAAATTTCAAAGTGAATACACGTAAAAATGAGTTTTTAAGAAAAATTAAATTCATGGTCGTTTCAAAACCTAAGAAAGTTCAGAAGAAGAAGAAAAAGAAAACGCGATCGCTGTAACAAGAAGTTTATTGGCCAGACGTTTCGTATTCTTACTCGGACCCATCATCAGGGACAGTCGCTGTTCACCTTGCATGTACTGCTTGTCACCACAAAACCTCTCGCTGTAGCGTGGTTTTGGCCGTTCGGGTCAGAAGATTTAGGAGTCCCTGCAGGAGTTCGTCTTCTCAGAGGCGCATGTATGATAATGGAAACCCGCTCCACTCGCGCTTGTATGAGATACTGGATGCTTCTGTCTCGGCAGTGAACGCCAGTGCACTTAACGCCAGCTAGCTAATTGAGCATTGTCAACTTCTCACCTCTTTTTCGAAGCTTTTTCAAGAACTAATTTAATGGGAATGTGACATTTCGACCATCACAAACGACGACGTCCACCGTGTGTCCCGAAGCACAGCGAGTCCGGGAACGGTGGCCCGCATAGTGAATTAGTTTAAAGTGATAGCAGACTTGCGTAGCATATACTGCACATTTTGCTCCCTCATCTATCTGTACCCGGTGTCAGGGCAGAGTCGGGAAGTCCGGAGGAGGGTTGGGCCGAAAAACGAAAAGGCCTATCCTATCGTAATTACATAAAACCATACAGTTTAACTCAACGCCTAATTTTAGATATTTTTGCTTGTCGGATATACGTAAATACTTGACCAATTGGTAGGCACTCGATACTCCAAAGTAATTCGTACATGCAGAAGAAATCACGCCTGTCTGGTTCCAATATTTCGAGGAAACTAAAACTTGAACATTTATCTGGGATAATAATTCTAGCGTCTTAATTGTCGTACTAGCGAAACTTGTGCAGTCGAAAAACGTTTGTCGTGAGGTCAGACTAAACTCACCCACACGAATGTGCTCCGGCTGCTGTGTTTCTCACTTATCGCTGCCATGTTCGCCAGGGCTGTACGCACTAACTCTACATCTGACTCTTAAATAGAGCCTATGGAAACTGACAGTCAGGAGATAATTGTCACAAAACATATAGTGTAGGGCAAAAATGACTCGAAATGAGAACTGTTTCGTCATACTCTTCTCGTGGGCTGAAATGTCGTATAATTGGTATTTTTGGCAGGCGTGGCTGTGATAACTCGACGGAGAAACGTATGTCAGGAATTGAGGCGTGGGCGGTTCGAATCGGGGCCTTGGAGCAAGCGTATTTCAACGGAATGATCGTCCTACGTACAGCATTTTGTCTTAAAATATTTTGGTTTTTAGAAGACACAGACTGCATCAAATTTCTGGCGCACTGCTTGCTTAATATGGCTGATGATGATGGGTTACTTGCTATCAACTTTAAAAGAATACTTTGTGTTTTTATCTTCTTACCTAAACAACCAAAGAACTGAATGGGTATTATTATGTTTTAAAGTCAGAGCGAGTTTGGCTTGTGCGCCTCCGTTAGTTAGGCGCCAAAGACTGACCCCCATAACGAACATGTCCGGGGCACTCAGTAATAAAATGAATTCACATAAATTGGTGGCGACTAATGCCACTGACAAGGACACGAGCGACGGCATGACCCACTTCTGGCATATATGTCATTGTCAGCCACAATCATAACCCCACGCTGTTAGAGTGTGACTGTCTCAATCAAATGCCTGCATCTGTTACACCGCTTACTTAATAGTTTCAGCGTTTGTAGGTCATTCATCACGTCAGCAGTAGGCGCTCACACCCAATGTCTTTCATGAATAAGTAGTTACTTATTTTTCTACTGAAACTCTGATTTCCACACAGATATCCGCACACAGAAGCGATTTGTAAACTCGGGCTTGACAGTGGTCTTTGCCGCCAGTGTCATCAGAGAAAATCTCTGACAGGGGGTCATTAACAAATGTCTTGTCAGCAAAATCCCATCTTTACTTCTGCAAATGTTTTGACTAGAAAAGGGTAAGTTGTATTGCTATCGAGTAAATTCACTGACAATTGTCGAAGTTGAAGAGGCTCTCGCTGAAAACGGAGATCCGTTCATCAAAGCTTCCGAACCGACCCTCGGATCCATCTTCGGATTTATATAAATGTCATCATATCAAACCATGTGTGTTTTCCCTAGTCGATCAGTTGAGTCTTGTTTCATTGAGGACGACTGTAGCAATATTTGAGGAAACCATCAATACTGTGGCTTCCTGTTTGACTATGTAGGTCCTGCTGAACGGACGTAGGTGATACGTAAAGAACCTGCTTTACTCTCTCGGGTGAGGTTTAAGAACAGACTGAAGGGCCTACCATGGATTCTCCAAACTGCGGATTAATCGTGGAACTGGTACTGCAAGATGAATTCCTATTCTGACTAGATAACGTCTCCTTCTTCTCAACAGCATTCGGGACTTACCTTTACGCCTATATTGATAGATTCACATCTTTTATAAGAACGGTCTGCAGCATATGGGGACAGTTGTATGATGGTCCGCGTGCTAAAAAATGTGCCTCTTGGAAGCCAAGATTAACGAGGTGTGATACCCGTGCAATCATTGAGAAGAAAGGCTACCCATCTGGTTCGTAACTACCGCGAGTGAAACCATGCCTTTACTTTTGCTGCCACCTAAATAGTCCGAAGAACTGCTTCAAGACCGCCCTGACAGGGTATTTCCGAATGAAAATCAGCTTGAGCATCGTCAAATGGGTGCGTCGAGCACGATCTGCATGCCAGGCCGTACGTCGTCAAACTGAGACTCGTAATTCAGCGGTACGATTGTGGTTGCCACAAAAGTGGGTGGAAATATCCACAATGACAGAGGATCAAGCTGATCGGCCAGTTCAACGTAAACGACCCGTTTAGTCGGTCTTTTCATGTCCCCAAAGCTGAGTGAGAGAACCGATTCAAAAATTCCTGTGATTGGTCTATTTTTACGGCTCTTAACTCTTTAACCAGAACATATGAGCTTCCTGGTATACATGTTTTCTTAATGCTACTGACTTTTTATAAATCTCCACAGGGATGGCCTATAAAAGTTTCGGTCGTCTGAATTAGTTTCAAAAACTCAACCGTTAACCCATGCGCGAACATTTGGCTTTTTAAAAATTCTCCTCAACGTTTCAAGACACCTCTTTATAAGTCGACCAGAATCTTCGCAGTTTTCTCCCAGTGCATGTACGGTCTTCTGTGCTTGGTTTTCGGAATCACAAAACTGGTGTTGAAAATTTAAGCTTACCCTTGCAAAATGACCGCATAATTTATGGGTATTGCCTTTTCAAACTACTGAAGGTCCACATCAACTTTTGCTTTGGTTGGGTTGTGCCAATTTTTTTAAATCAGTGTGGCAGTTCGTGTGCTTTTGTTTACTGGTCCTGCTTAACGGCAAACCATTCTAAGAAATTGAAAGTGCTGCCTCAAATGGTGATTTGAAATGCTTTGTTCACATTTGCCTAGTCTAAAATATACGGAAATTTTCATTGGTCTCATGGGGTTAGGCGGGGATGCGATTTAAAGTCAGCATTATCCTAAAAATTAACTAAGATAATCATGGTTGGAGGGCGTAAGATGTCCCCTCTGCACTGTTTGCCTATACCCACAATGCCCATGTAGATTTCATCGGTGGTTTCAGCCCTTCGTGTAGGTCTGTGAAATGCAGGTGGGAGGATAATTCGTCGGAGCGAGAGAAGCCAAGACGTTGGCGCAATGCGAGAGAGCCGGTCGATAAAAGGCGAAGGCAGAACACTCGTTGACGTAACCAGGCTGTGAGACGATTGGCGCGGAGAAAAAACAACCGGCTTTGCTAGTGCAAAAAAACGAGGAGGACGCTTGCAAAAGAATCTAGTGAATGGAGGTCGCTGACGGTCGACTGCAATAAAATGGGAATCTGATTGCACTTACTAATATGCATCCATAAGTTAAATATGCTATGTCATGGAATACTCACCATGAAGTGCGTTTTCAATTCAAAAAGACTACTTACGTAGGGTTGTCATGTCAATTATCGTGCCGAATTATGCCAAGCTACTTCGGTCACCTCAGGATGGCGGCTTTTTAACGAGCTTGTTTTCGGTCGTCCGCGTAAACTACATTTCGTAAAAATGACTAATTATTAGTATGCATTTTTACCGTTGATTTCCGGCGATGTTAAAAATTCAAACATATTTTACAGAACACATGCTTTGTTCCACATATTGGGTAGTAAATTAAATTTTCTTCAAACTCCATATCTAAAAAGAGCATCTTTCGGTTTTAAAAGACGTTCTCAGTTCTCAATTAATTTTGAACCGACCTGCGGTTACACTTGAACACAGGATTTTCAAACTGCAAAGAGTACATTGTATGTGTGAAGAAAGTCATATATTTCTATGCGTTATTCAGAAAAGGTCACATAAGGCTCATAACATTTTGAAATGAATGTGGACTATGTGTTCCACTTTAAAAGCAGAAATAGTAAATGTCCCGATTAGATGTTCTATAATTGGATCTTTAGCGATCTTAATAAATCTCATAGTTAGAGACTTCTAAAAACCGAAAGGTACAATTCCTTAGAATATAAAGTTTGATGATTTCATTAATTTGACATAACTATATAAAGAAATAGGAAAGTCAGTTGAAATGCGTAAAAGGTGAAAATCGAATTTGTCCAGTTCCTACAGGTCAAAGGCCAAAGTGGGGACTTTTGGTAATTTGTGACTTTTTCCTTAATTTCCCGAAAATTCATTTAGGGCTGAGGTGGAGATTTCGGTTTAAGCAGAATGGTATTACCGACAAAGACAAGGGAAGTCAAGTTGGCTAACACGTGTTTTCAGTAATTCTTCGTCAGGCCAATACAATTACATGAAGGAGTGAAAGTGTACAAAATTAACAGTGTTTATAGGTGTCTAAAGGTCAATTATGTCATTAACACTCATCTTTCCCACGCCTGCCGCATGACAAGCTCGGCGGGTTTTGGTCCTTAAGGCTGGGGGAGGGGGGGAGGGGTAAGCGAGTCTTTGAGTGATGCTCTTGGATTGAGTACACGGAGTACCCATCACTGTAATCAGGGATTTGAGGCGGCATGTCGTCATCATGTGAGGTTGGCGTCGATCACGGCAGAGAGAGCGCTTGTGTCAGGGTTTTCTGACAGCATAGCACCGGATTCGTTAGCCGTATTGCCACGGCCTCGGCCGTTGCTAGTATCCGTTGACGTAGGCCTTTAGAGAAGCTTATTGGTGTCCGATAGACAACCTGAAATGCTTCCTTGGCATCGACTCGGTGATCCGTATCGATTAAATGTGCGAGAATAGAACTCGAAACCGATCGGGTCTCACCTCTGCCTAGCCAGGCGGGCATATGTTCACGCACCCTCTTTACCAGGCGTCTCGTTGTACGGCCGATGTATCCTGCTCCACAGGAGCAAGTGAATGAGTAGTAGATAAGCAAGGGTCCCTTGACAAGGGCTCACATCGATAGCCTTAGGGAACTCCGCAAAAACAAAGACATTGTGCTAGGCAGACCAGATAAGGGTTCAGGAGTAGTACTGATGGATAGAACGGATTATGTGGCGAAACTAGAGGAAATACTGTCGGATCTTTCCAAGTTTTCGAAATCCGAGAAAGATAAGGGTCACACAGAGGCTGTCGAGGGTCAGTTGACGAGTATTCTCAAAGAGCTCTGCAAAGAAGGCCATTTGTCTAGTAAAGAGTATGAACGACTGAGGCCGGTGGGCACAACAATACCAAGAATGTACGGCCTTCCTAAAATCCACAAACAAGGGCTGCCCCTACGTCCAATCTTGGATATGAGGAATTCCCCCTATCACACCGTTGCAAAGTGGTTAGTGGATAGACTGAAGCCACTGCAAGGTCATCTGTATCCTCGAAGTTTGAAAGACTCCTTTGAGTTCGTGGAAGCTATCAAAAATATGAACGTTGGCGGACGGAGGATGTTATCACTGGATGTATCATCGCTGTTTACCAACGTACCTGTGTCAGAAACGATAAATTATCTTTGTGATGTTATTCGTGACACGAACTACCCCACAGGCATGCCAGTAAAAACGCTGAAAGAACTACTGACGCGCTGCACACAAAATGTCCAGTTTCTGTGCAATGGTCAACTATACAGACAGATAGATGGCGTGGCAATGGGATCACCTCTTGGACCGTTCCTTGCAAATGTTTTTATAAGCAAAGTTGAGAAGACAAGATTACAAGATGCCATTAATGACCTCGTCTTCTACGGTCGGTACGTGGACGATATCTTCTGTCTGGCGGATGGTACCACCGATATCGAGGACCTTGTCCAAAAGTTCCACAGTGCGCACCCCTCGCTAAAGTTCACTGCTGAGTCTGAGGCAGATAACGAAATTGCGTTTCTCGATGTCCTTCTACACAGGCAGGAGGATGGGTCTATCCAGCGCAGGGTGTTCCGAAAGAAAACCTGGACGGGACAGTACATTAATTTCCACAGTTTTGTTCCCCTCAACATCAAACGAAATCTAGTCCAGGGATTGGCAGCTAGAGTGAGGCGCATCTGCTCACCTGAAGCTATTGAAGCAGAGCTCCAACATCTGCAGAACACACTTCGCGAGAACGGATATCCAGATAGATTTATCCTCCGAAATATTGGGGAACGCATTGCAAAGCCCACTGTTGCGACTGCAGAAAAGAAAGATGTATTCATAAGACTGCCTTTTGCAGGGGACGCAGCGAGCGAACTAGTCAGACGGCGCTTAACTACAGCTGTCACGAGAGCATTCCCCGCGGCGAATTTACGCGTATGTTTCACGAACTCTCCCCTCCTACGTTTGGGAGGTAAAGACAGACTGCCGTTGGAGGCCACATCAATGTGCATCTACTCATTCACTTGCCCCTGTGGAGCAGGATACATCGGCCGTACAACGAGACGCCTGGTAAAGAGGGTGCGTGAACATATGCCCGCCTGGCTAGGCAGAGGTGAGACCCGATCGGTTTCGAGTTCTATTCTCGCACATTTAATCGATACGGATCACCGAGTCGATGCCAAGGAAGCATTTCAGGTTGTCTATCGGACACCAATAAGCTTCTCTAAAGGCCTACGTCAACGGATACTAGCAACGGCCGAGGCCGTGGCAATACGGCTAACGAATCCGGTGCTATGCTGTCAGAAAACCCTGACACAAGCGCTCTCTCTGCCGTGATCGACGCCAACCTCACATGATGACGACATGCCGCCTCAAATCCCTGATTACAGTGATGGGTACTCCGTGTACTCAATCCAAGAGCATCACTCAAAGACTCGCTTACCCCTCCCCCCCTCCCCCAGCCTTAAGGACCAAAACCCGCCGAGCTTGTCATGCGGCAGGCGTGGGAAAGATGAGTGTTAATGACATAATTGACCTTTAGACACCTATAAACACTGTTAATTTTGTACACTTTCACTCCTTCATGTAATTGTATTGGCCTGACGAAGAATTACTGAAAACACGTGTTAGCCAACTTGTTTTTTCAAGTGTAACATGGGAATATTTGCGGAACAAAGACAAGGGAGACTGGAATGGCCGTTTCTGGCTTATTAGCCGTCGTCAGGCAGCCATACCCAAGCCCGAATTGTGGAACACCCGAGCCTCGATCTCGCGACCTGTTGGTTTAGAAGTCCGGTTTAACTCGTCACTGATGTCCCACGACAGATTTTTTCTAGAACCTGATCTAACTGTCAAAAGAACTTGCGATTACAAAGAATCGAGGTATTTCACTTCAGTGTTTATCAAGTCTAAAGGAATAAAAACATTTCAGTGAGAGAATAGTGCTGTGTAATAAGACTGTTCAGTTTGCGTGATAAGATCTTACCAGCAGTCAGCTGATAGCGGTATACCCAGGGCAACCTGACACTAGATAAAACTACGTCAGAAAACGTACAAAATCGAATTCCGCCGCCAGGAGACGTCAGCCCTGGAAGGCTGAGCACGGGAGTATGGACTTAGATATTACAAAATGGTCTTGCCCTTTATTCCAGAGGGGTTGGAGGTATGAGGGCGGATGTTAATGTTAGGTCCAGAAGGGTTAGGGTTGCATTTAGGACACGAAAATGGGTACCCACTGGCATTTAGGACTAGGCCATCCGTCATACAGGAGGGGGAGGGAGTTTATATTACCGTGTCTGATCCCAGACGCTTTTGCTGTACGAAGAAGCATTCCGCAAGAATGCTGGCCAGATAGCGAATAAGCCAAATTAGTCTCCAAATAGTTCTTTTTGAGGATGTCATGGCAAATATCTAGGCAAAGAGAATTCCTTCCGAAAACAGCATCGTTTAGCCCAACCCCGGTGTTTTCAAAGTCTTTACTGATTGGTAAAGTCGCATGGAGCCACTTCTCTCTCTACGCAGACTGTTTGCGCACAGGCGCAGTGAGGTTGATACAAACAAAGCATGATTATCATTGCTCATCAGAACACTCGAACTTACCCGTCCGGCATAGATTGGAACATTCGCTTGAAAAATCGAAGCCAACTTTAACGTTAGACTTTATGCACAAAGACGGAACATGCTCGTGAGCCTTTGAAAACGTGCTGAATGCTATGTCAAAAATGATGGTAGACATATCGAAAAGCAAAGTTTTCATTAGAGGGTGTGCTTTCCTCCACATATTTTTTCGGGCTATTTGTTTTTTAAAACTTGCACGAAACCTTACATATATCCAGCAGAGTAATTTTTTTGAAATTTGGCTGAAATACCTACAAATACCCTTCAATAGTCTTGCTTTAGATTTCGCCCTTTCGCAAAACATTACCCTGCGTAATAAAGGAATTTTACAATCTCCTCTGGGCATCCGCATTTTCAATGTCAAAGTTCGTTAACCCATGTAAATTGTAATAGAATGTATTCATATTTAAAGAGTAGGCTTGCTTTGGGGCTGAGACCTCAGCGAAAAACGTAGTTTGCAAAGCGGATTGAAATTAACAGTAAATATTTGAGTATATGAAGGCCCTTCTACCTTACTGCCTTAAATTAAGTTCAGGCTGTGTTCTGGTTACAGCGACAGTCACCTGGTACTAAACTTTTGCGGTATATCTTCTTCGTAGGTGAGAAATATGACGTACTTTCCCATTTATGTCTGCGATTTTTGACTAGAAAATTTGAAAATAAAAGCTGTCAAAGGGTTTACACCATTTGCCCATCCCTGAAAATTCCACATGGAAGCATAATTGTGATGACGTAGTGCTAAAAACTGACAGGAACTGACGAACTTATAAAAAAACATCTTAATACGAAAAGTAGACGGTATTCTAGAAAAACAAAGATAGGTATGCATGTGGACTGGCTGCCATTCCGGACGACCTCCATGCCCGCCGTTACCTTTCGACCTGCTCCGCTGTTGCAAGATGCACCCGACATCTTTGTAGACAAAGGAGAGAACAGTAATATTGCTAGAAAAGCTCCATCCTCGAGCGCTTAATCAGAAGTAAACATCAGGTTGACACAGACAGAACCGTTTGATTACCCAAGTCTCGAAAATTCGCAAAAATTTGCTGTGGCAACGCAACTTAACGACGGCCGAAGCAGGGCCCATAAGGATCGCGAAGCTTGCGCGATTCGTGAAGACTCGCCGATGGTTGTACTTGATGCGATGGAGCCTCAATCGCCATCATTCAAATAGTTACCTGGAGATATCGTAGTGCTTAGCATAATTACTACTCGACGTTTAAACACTAGCACTGGAAACAGCGCTGACCTGCGAGTTTTCCACGTGACCAACCACTCTGCTAAGTCAACATCTGGAGTTTGAATAGGAGGACATTACTGCGTTTGCTGATGAGTTGCGGGTTGAAGAATCCTAACATAAAACAGCTCGTGACTCTCATGGCTATCATGTGTTTGGGAAATTTCGATCTTATTGGCCTTAAGGGTGTGGCCGAGCCCCATAGAGTGAGCTGCGCCTCGAAAGTTAACGTGAATCTCCCTCAGTGCCGCTGCGTGTTCGACCATCCTTGCCCAGAAAAATCGCTCTGTTTCTCCGAGCTAGTTGTCCTGCCCGCTATCGGAGCAGATCAGGTTACCAACTTCAGAAGTCTCCTGCCGCGACGGTGGGTCTATAGTGACATAAAAAGACGTCTTCTTTTAATGCGTCAAGAAACTTTTACAATTTTCAATAGCAAGTTGTCGTCACGCTGCATTCTTGTGGCTACTGTGCTCTTTCTAATTATACTCGCGATAGACTGGTTTATTACTTACAGGTCATTCGGCTTGACGATCGCCCCGGTCTGCATGCAACCCAAATTCTAAGTGATAGGAGAATGCGGTTGATGGCACGGATACGCTCTTAGCGTACGAAAGCGCTCGCCAGAAACTGGCGTCGGTACGATCGAGTCCCGTCCCATCCTAGTATGTATCAATCAACGCAGCTTCGCTGGTGGCCACTCGCTATGGGCCTCTATCGAAATTATTATCATTCACTAATATCGCCTTCCGGTGCACTGGGTCTCCACATACCAGTAGAGCACTCCTGCGCAACCTCAGTGGTCGCTGATTAGGTGATTGCTAGTATAGCTCGGGCTTGCGTTGTGGCCGTCGCTTGTCCGAATACTCTGGCTTTTCGGCTACCATAATATTTGTGATAGATGAGGACATTGAGGAAGATCACCTAAACCTTTCCTCCTCCACCGTCACTTGTGCCCCAGCAGACGGCTCGGAGGTGTTCTTTGAATATGAATACCCGGTCCGTTTCGACAGTAGCGACAAGGGTACCATTCACATATGCGGTATCTGGAAACAACCGTTGCGGAGCCGTCTCGACTATGGGTCCCGAAATCGAAGAACAGATTGGCTTGCCTTTCTTCTTGTTGTAGACCGATCTGGCGAAATGAAATGCGTCCTGAGATATAACTTCAGGAGTTGACGGGTTTCGGTGTGTCCATGTCTGCTCACCATTTCATTACATTTTGCTTTTCTGGAATACTTCGATGATCTTAACCGCCAGATCCTGGGGAATAGGAGTAGAGAAGAACCTGATATCAAAGACTACTCTGACCTCGGTTGGCAGGAGATTCAGCCCTTTATAATTCCCAAAGAATTGTGTTGACAAGCTGACCGTTGAGACACCAAAGCAACCACTTTACCAGTTCATCAGCGGGAGTTCTTTTGTAGACAGCCGGAAGGGAACGTCCTCTTCTTGCACCCTCTATACAAGACTCTCACCGTACCCCCGATGATTAAAAACGTTGCGTTAGAGCTGGCGATCCGCCAGCGAGCTCTTGGCCTTCCAAATATACCCTGCGTCTGCCCAAAGAGACCATGGAACACCTCATTTCTGTCGACATCAGGACGAGGTCCCCTCAGTCTATCGCGTTAGACCTTCGAGAGAAGTTCGG
>CACRXP010000675.1:147692-201818 GCA_902702965.1 Spirometra erinaceieuropaei | reverse complement strand
TTGTCGCATAAGCTCAGTCGCCCCTTCCGTCACCTCCTTCTGGCTACTGCACTACTGCGACCACTTTGGTAACTATGTAATTGACTGTTACTGGTGAGACTTCGTGCTGCGTCACTCACACTTATGCTTACCACGACAGTCTTCGTACCAGTTATAATGTTGCAGCCGTTCCAGCGCTCCCTTTTTACGGCGCCTTCTTTGTCAGTCAACAAACGCGCCAACCGCGGACGCAAGGCCACCCTCTTAGGCTTGGGCTGGGACGCCCCTTCTTCGATTGTAATGTGCCACGACTGCGCGTACAGACGTTCGCCGCCTCACGCGCGTCGGATCGTCTTGCTTGTTACCCTTGTTATCTGCCATCATGCCCCCTAGACTCTGCCCCCTCCCCCCTCCAAAAAAATCAATGTCATGACCATCACGCAACTGGACATGCACGCCAGCGTAAACAACACACCGCGACTGACGCCCACCCGAAGGGATGCTGCGCTCTGTCACAAGCAAACAGCCAACTTACGGTAACCTGCCATGTGTACAGAATAAACCTGCTCTCACAGATACCTGACTTCTAACGTTGTGCGGAACGGAATTATTGTGTGTGATTACAACCAATCCTGCATCATTAACCGCCAGAATAATTACTTGTACTTCAAATGGCTGTGACCCTGCCTTATCTAGACGGCCTCGCGAACTGCACCTCTCCAAGCGTTACGATCCCCGGTAGCGGATTCGCACAGCTCAGTCCATTCTCTCTTGCCGCGACGGAGATAGGCACAAGGATGGCCGGGCTTCAGTCATTAAGAACATCCTCATTTCTCCACGCTTGCGCAATAACTTCATGTAGCCAGAACGCCAGAGTGTCGAGACAGTACTCACTGATTTCAGCGGGAAGACCATCCTCTCTGGGCGCTTTGTTGTTGTGCGGCCCCTGTATTGTGTCAGCGATTTTCCCTTCAGTGTGAAGTAGCATGACATTGCATAAATTGCATAAAACTCCGCTGTAGAGGAGATCGACGGACGTGATGGGTTGATAATCGAAGTTAAGACTGTGCTCGAAGTACTTGAACCAGTAATTCGTCAGCAGTAAAGCCGCCATTCACATTACGAAGAGTTAAGAGGCCTTGCAACTAAATTGGCGGATAATTTGGCGGAGTTCTCGACCGTCGACAACGTTTTAGGCCTGCCCCACAGAGGTCGCTGTTTCAGCCCAGTATTTCTGCTGGTCATGCCCAGTCGGATTTGTCGTCGTTTCTCGCAGCCAGCGGAAGGAATCGTCGTTGCGAGACCTGGCCTGAGCCATCTGGGCCGACAACCGTAGGATTCTTTCTCCGGTTCAGTCACCGTAGAGCCCTTGGATGAATCCGAGAATTTTCTCAGTTGCCCCATAATCTGAGGACTCCAGTAATGACCATTAGTCACTACCTTCTCCGTCAGCCGGGCTCGTTAAACGAAACCGGATTTCTGGGCTAAGAGCCCTGGTGGTACTGGGTTGCCGAAGTTTGGCGACTTTAAGGCGTCGTGCACGTGACATTTTGGTGTTAAAGACAAGTACATTTTTGGGCGTATGCAAACGATAACATGATACGACCTTTGGTTCTTACCAGTTTCGACACTGCGCATTGGTCTACAATCGTAGATTCAGCCATAGAACCTGAAACCAACTAGAATGTACTCGAGCTGACTGGCCATGTTCTCCGTTCAAATACCAGGTCAGTGGATGTCTGTGACGACGCTGGGGGCATGTGTTGGTGATTGTCAGTTCTGATCGGCATAGCTCAGCACTCTCTCATCACCGTCACACAATGAGTCAAATCAAAAGCGACCAGTAAAGGGACAGCTTGAAAAGTAGTCGGACTCAGTCCGACTGTTCCAGTCCCTCGCAACAATCTGCGGATCCCGCAAAGGGAGTATTTCAGGTAACCCTTGCATTTGCGAGCAGAAAGGTTTTTTATGATGCTGGTCAGCCGCTGAATTTGGCACGTAAACGGAGACGACAAGGATGTTTGTAAAATAACCCCTCAGTTGCACGTAAGCCTTCCGTTCATTGACTGCTTCTCATGCAGGTGATGCGCAATTGACTTGTTGCGAGAGGGCGATCGCCACACCATGTCTACCCGATGAGTCGCCTGGACCGCTGTGGTACAGAGTGAAGGGAGATTCGATTCTTGGTATCTTCATTTCCCCTGCGCCTGATTCGGGGATTCAGACTTCAGACAGACAGTATATCTCCATGCTGGTGTGATGGAAATCACGCACCGCAAAACTTTAGGTAACAGCGTTCAGGTGCGTTTGCACATTTCAACATCCAATAGCCGGAGTCAGCACCTGAGCGAGTATTCCGGCTCGAATGTTATTCGCCTGCGTCACTGGATCAGTATTGCAGAACGCCTTAGTTCCCTCGGACGCCGTAGAATGGGTCGCAATGCTTGGTCCGGACATTTCCATGAGGTTTCTTTGCTGATTTTGAGTACAGACGGACCCCCAACAGCCTCTGGGATCGTTTATTCGAGCTTGCCTCCTCTACAACTTCGGCCTAATAACCTATCTACAAGGCAGCAGTAACGATTCCCAGTCGCCATGGCGCACTGCAATCATCGGGCTTTGCGAAATTGTAAAGGGCAGTCGGTGTGTTAGACCTCAGAACTCCGCGCCTTGGTTGCATTGTCTCTGCAGGCCCGCGGCTAAATATTTGCCAGACACAAGAGCGGGCTTATTTCGCAGTTAACACTCACCGAATATCATCCCACTAACCGCTACTTGTGGACGCACCAGGTATCCAGCAGCTAGGCTAATAGGTAAGCCGTCTTCCCTGGGCGTACCAGTTTGGAGGTTGCGGATAACATTGGTTCAGACAACTAGCATAACTTTTCATATTGCTCTCTGATCGCGGGCTCGTTCGGTCAGCCTCCACGGAATTAATTTTGCACCGGTTTGGCCTCTGACACCAGAGCACTGAGGACACGTATCTGCGATGAAGAGAGGAGTCGCTACTTCTAGTAGATATGTGGTCGTATACCGACTGCATCTTATAAATCCTGCATCCTCTGTGCTTCCATTACCTTTGTGTTCCATTCTCAAGTGATCGAGTGGCCTCTTTCTGAGAAGCGGCGCGACAGCTGAGAGCGTCAGTACGACTCACATAAAGCGTCTCGCGGAATCACACCATCTGTGAGTGCAAAGATGTGGAGCGCACCGCATATGATATGCAAGTTAATAAATAGGTCCTTCCTGAGAGTAAACTAGCATCGATTTCACTTTGACAGATCCTATGACTGAGAGTTTAGGTCCTACTCATGAGCAAATTGATCATAATTGTCAACTCAAAAGGCGTTTGACTACAGGATGCCGGAACCGCGGTCTCAATAGCAACAATGATAGTAAGGTTCATGTAGATACTTTTGAAAGAAGATGTTCTTATTTGCTCCGCTGTTTTGCTTAAACATATGTTAAGTGCGAAAGCACACCTCAGTGCCATTGAGATTTTCATGAGCGAGCACTCTGTCGAATATGCGCAAACGATGGATGACTGCTCTGCGCCAGTGTGTGCGGGGTGAGACCTGTGTGCAAGGTGAAAGTCCGGCTCCTGGCACAGGTTCGCCGGTCGCAATTCAATAGATTGACAAGTGGTCGACCAGTTCGATGTGCAAGGTAAAGATGCGCTCAGAATGTGAACAGGTTGAGACAGGGATCAAACTGCTGGTGGTGGTGCGATTGATGATTGTGAAAGCGATGGGAGGACAGGTGGGTGAGTTTGCTTCCCCGGCGTTGCCATCGCGGACGGGGCCCTATGAGGGGAGTGATGAGTTGAGCCGGTAGTCATGGCAGTGGATTCGATGGGCACTGACTAGTGCGATGCGTGCTCCGAAATCCCGTTAGCAATGTGGGCCTGTTGATAGGTGTTGAGCGTTGGCAGCACAAGTCCCTGGTATTCGAGATCTGCATGTCTCTTCCTCAGCTTTGATTTCTTCAGTGTGAGGGGCTGCGTATATTGCAGCCCCAGCTATCGCGACCGTACGGCACGGCTGTCGATCCCGGGAGAGGTCTTTTCAGGTCAAGAGCTCGATTTGCCGGCACTTGATAGAGGTGTTAAAGGCGTCCTGAAGACGGCCGCATAGATTCTAAACTGAGTACTGCAGCTGGCTGAAGGCCTGACTGGTTTTGAGACGCGACTTGTGAATTTAGCGTCGGTGCTGACACGTCTTAATTTATATTTCACCAGATAAGCGAATTTGCCCGCAGATGATAGGTCGGTTTCTGTTCGTAGTGATTCTGGCTGCATCGTACTCATCAGATGACGCTGGTTGATACCTAACCATAGTCTTATCCATGTTAATAGTCTGTCCGAAGGGTGTGCAGTCGGAGTCAAAAGGGTCCATGCTCTGCCGAATGTCCGATTCTGCTGTGACATTGAGTGGACAGTCATCCGCGAGCAAGAGATCACGAACACTGGTCGTGGGGACTTGTATGAAGACTTGTATAAAGACCAAAGTGTTCAGAAAAGCGACGAACACGATGCAAATACTGAACTTCAACAGTAACCACCCAATCAGCCACAAACACAGTTGCGTAAGAACGCTATATCGGCGTGTTGAGACGCACTGCAGTGAACCGGAAGACAAGATTGTCAAATTCCAATATCTTCGACGGGTTTTCAGAGAAAATGGTTACCCGCGCAACTTCGTCAACCGGTTTATGCGCAAACGAGAAGAGCGACAAAACTGTACCGACCCCAAATTCTGGCGAGCGATCCCGTACATCAAGAACGTCTCCGAGGCCGTTAGTCGCCTTCTTGCACCTCTTGGGATTGGAGTTGCACACAGACCCGAGGCCACCATGAGGCGTCAGGTGATGAGACCAAAAGACCCACTGCCACGGCATGAAACATCTGGAGTCGTTTACCGGATCTGGTGCAGTTGCGGCCAAAGCAACTACTTCGGAGAAACTGGAAGACTGCTCCAAACGCGAATTGCCGAACACGTGGCAGCTGTACGGAGAAATGACGCCAACTCTCAGGTCGCGGCCCATTCGACGAGACCCGGCCACACATTCAAGTTCGATGAGGCCGAAATTCTCGCGAGAGGGGATGATCGTGTGAGCCGCGAGTTGCTTGAGTCATGGTTCACAGGACCTCAATCAATCAACATGTGCAACGACATGCCCACTCCATACTGCGTGCTGAGTCATAGGCTGGCCAAGGTAATTGACCACTCGGGGCGCGCGCAAGCCGGTGAGCGAGATGGCCGAGCAATCAGCACGCCAGCATCCAACACAGATGATGACATTTCGGTAATTAACAACTTGCATGCCGGTCAGCAAGCCATTAGCGCACCAGCGGGCAACGATCCTTCATAAAGGGGAACGCGGTTGACTGCTATAGGTATGCGGTAGCATAGCGACTGCATCCTATAAATACTGCAGCTTCCTGTGCCCGAATCACCCTTTTCTGCTACTGTCTCTGAGGATGGATTCAAGTGAGAATCCGAAACGGCAGGCGAATAAAGACCTTGTTCCAGCGATCGCTTCTTCTTCTTCTTCTTCTTCTTCTTCTTCTTCTTCTTCTTCTTCTTCTTCTTCTTCTTCTTCGTCTTCTTCTTCTGATCAACTTGTATAAATGCCTACATATGTTGAGTGCTGAGCAACTGACCGTAAATTTGGCACAAACGGTAGGCGTCCATCAACATGGCGAAGAACATCATGTTAAGTATGATCGAAGTATACAACTCTTCCTCATTCCATTTGCCACCACAAATGCTTCCGATACTGCCGTATTGTCCGTAGCGCGAGCTATCATTTCTTCGTGGAGGTGTTGTAACATCTGCGTAAAGTGCTCCTGACATCCGAGTTTCATCATACTTTTCCAGGGCCCATTGCAGTTGACTGTATCGAAGGCGTATGTCAAGCTTACAAGGGTAGGGAAAAGTTTGGTCTGAATTTCCTGACATTTTTCTTGTAATTGAAGAGCGGCTCCGCAGTTCCTTCGAAATCCACTTAGAATTTCTGGAAGCACATCCTGCACCAGATAAAGGTTCAGAGGAATGAGTATGACTTGGACGACGATTTGCCCACAATACTGAGAAAACATATGCCGCTGTGGTTCCCATTGAGATTGCATATGGGCACGATGGTGCCCCAACTGAAACCCCTTCGGAGTAAGTCCTTGTAGCCACATCTTTTAGAAGGGCAAAAGAGACTTCTCCGTGCGTCGTAGGTAACCGGCTTGGATAACTTTGGCTCCCGATGCTTTTCTGCTGAAGATCTGATGGAAAAAT
Source organism: Spirometra erinaceieuropaei (assembly GCA_902702965.1). Classification (NCBI taxonomy): domain Eukaryota; kingdom Metazoa; phylum Platyhelminthes; class Cestoda; order Diphyllobothriidea; family Diphyllobothriidae; genus Spirometra; species Spirometra erinaceieuropaei. Next base: position 195,552 of record CACRXP010000675.1, on the reverse strand, counting down.
TTGATGCCACTTTGTCACGGGGGCGGATGATCGGGGTCTGCGTTGGTTTTCATTCCATGCGGCTGATGGCTTCGTCAGAAAATTTAAATTGTCGACTGAAGGCGGCTCTGAGGCACTCAGTTCAATAGAACATTTAACATTTTTCATTATTTTGCTCACTCTGACGGAGATTATATGTATGTGTTAAATTATGAACCTTCGAGCAAAGATTAGCAGCAAGGTTAATACCGTTAACATTTCCCAATCCATTTTATTGTTGACTCATCCTGGACGGTGTCCTAATTTGTCAGAAGTTCGTTTCTAATTATATAAGCCAAGTAAACTGCCATAAAAGGGATGCCGGCTTATTTCATCAACATCTTAATCGAAATAAATTAGTGGGAGCGAAGTCATGCAAATGCTACTGACTATGCACCTCCAACTGAGAGATTGAAACACTAACCACCTCTACTTATTTCATGGGAAGCCAGGATTTCGACACGGATATGCCTACCTCGCCGTCTGAACAATGTCTACCGGCAGAATACGCTTTCACTTAAAGTTTCGATGCGTGGTTCAGCCACTTTAACCTTGGGATTTTAGGCCTCTGTTACTTCTTTACAGATAACACATATCGCCTACCTGTGTAGGCCGACTCACTGCTCGGTCCGACATGATTTCACTCCGAGCCTGGAGGTAACGACAGGAGGTAAAGCCGTCATAAGTCATTGACTCCTTATCTTTGATGTTACAGACAAAAGTGACTGCTTCGGGTCCGAAATCTTCCTATGGTTACTGAACTTTCTTAAGATGCATTTAAATTTGGCCAGTAGTTTACTTCCAGGTTTTCATTGCCACAACCTAAAAGTTTCAATATCAATTGATGACCACTCTATACAGCATGGGGGATTCAAAAACCGAGCCGATCATCTATCCAGATAAACAAAATTGCGACTGCACGGAAGCGGTTGAGAAGAAAGACACTTGGTTTCTGGAACAGTCATTTTAATCGCCTGTGGTTTCGGATTCACATTTAAGCCCATCCTTAGGGACGTCATCAGATATTCAGTGCCGGGACTTTGCTTGGGCAGAGTAGTTAACCACGCGAGGAACTTGCGAACGAACACTGTTCCCGGTGTCAATCTCGCTGTTCTGAATTGCCAAGTTATTATCACGCAAATACCCTGCACGGGTGATGTCATGGCTTAAGTTAACGACTCGACTGCGAACAATCAATTAACTATTGCACAATCTGCAGCTATCTCCAATGATCTCCAACGATCTGTTAGTTTTGTAAAGTGTACGATGGTGCAGTTTTTGAATGTATAAGTACCGCAACCCTTCCGTATTTATTACTATTATCGGTTTCTGTCGTTGATGATGTGTTCGCGTGTAAATTCAAGACGTTAGGCGAATGAGATTCTTGCTGCAACAGTCGCGCCTTTTTCCAAATCGATAATTACCCAGAGGTCCTGATTGGTATTCATTCTGCACTCAAACGAACTACCAGCCAACTCAACCACCCGTTGTCTGGGGGCGGTCATCACTAAAATTTATGCACAATTACGGAAAATCCCATAATTTTGTTTTTCGTCTACGGCCGTTAATGCGTTTGTCCAGTGCTGCACCCTCTGCGAGTTTGACCAGTGACAAATGTCATTGGAAACCTATTTTAAAAACAACCTCCCACCCTCGGTTAGTGTGACCGACTGCTGTATGTACCGCACAAAGGCCTGTTCCGGGTTTCTCTCCAAACTGCTAAGACTTCTGTAGCCGCGCATTGAGATAAAGAGGATTATCGATGTGGCATTGTAGAGCCGAGTGTCAGTGGTTACTCTCAATACCGATGTACTCCACCATTTACGTTGAGGAGACAAAGTTGACTGGACATACTCCATCGAGTCAGGGCGCACAGGCGGTTGATAGGGGGCCTGACAGGAGTATATGACTGGCCTGGGCAAGAGACTCGGGGAGGCCAAAATACTGACTCGTAAGTCAGCTAACAACGTCAGGGTCTTCACGATGTTAGCCCCTATTTACAGTAGCAGTAAGAAGCTTGAACGGTTAGGGCTGCAGACGCGTAGGAATGAAAGTGAGCCAACGCTGCTTTACATGGGCGGCTGGCTTGGTCAAGGTTACGGCGATGTCTTCGCAGAAATGCGCTACCAGGACCCTGGTGCTGGCTGTCATCTCGAATGAGTCACCAGATCTTCTCAACTACCCTCTGTGTCATGCTGTCTCCTCACCCCATATCTATCCTGCGTCGTTCCACGCTGACAGGGCCAACCGGAAGCTAATTTACTAGGGTTTCTGTGGCGTTTGGAGCGTCACTGTTCAGGCGCACTGCCCCCCCCCCCTTTCAGCACGCACTAGCAGCTGCGGTTAGAGAGGCGTCTCGTCGTGTGGATACTTAAATATTTTTGGTGATAAACCAGTCACTCGTGCGGCCTGTTCGGCCTTGACTCTGCTCAACGCCCACTCGCAGCCGTTACCTTATTCCCCCTTAGTGGGGTGTATCTAATTAGAGTACGCGCGCTTATCTAGTTGCAAAGATAAGAATAATTTTCTCCAGTGCCCTACTTCTTCGCCTCGAAGGCAAGGATAGGCTGCCCTTTCCGACTTCATTAATGTGCGTCCACGCCTTTACTTGTTCCTGTAGGGCAAGTTATATTGATCGAACGACATGGCGCATACGCAGGCGAATGCGAGGTCATAATTTTGTCTGGCTAGCTCAAAACACGGAAATGTGTATCTTTAGCACAAATGTGCCTCACTTGTTTGACGGTCGCCAGTGGGTAGGTGTCAGGCAAAAATTTTGAGTCATCTATAAAGTGCCGGCAGGCACTAGAAGTCCCTGTGCCAGCGGATATTTGCGGCGACAGAGGCGGTGGTCATACGGTTAACTAATCCAGCCCTGTGCTTGCAGAAGACCTTTACACAAGCCCTCAAAATATCCTGTGCCTATATGAGCCATATATGTTCGTACGCGCATCTTAGCAACACTCGTTACAGCGACGAAAAATAAGCACTATTTCCCTGCAGGTTCCTCTCCCATTCACCCCCCTCCCTAGGCTCCTACCAGAATTAAACTGCAATTATCCCTGCTTTGACAGGTGTGGACGTCCTCGACTCCCTCCTCCATGACTACTGTTCATTAGCTGTTTTCAGTCCCCTGCTCTACCGCAACCTACTTATGTTATTGCGTAGGCCTGACGAGGAATGATCGGAAACGTATTTCCACCGAAACGGCCTTGGCAAAGGTAGGGTGAAGGACACCACTTAACTGTCGGCAGATTGTGGGTCGTGTCATATGGGGTTGCATCTTGGCGTCCATTTGCAGGCCGTTGAGAACATTAAACTGCCAACAACAATTACTTCCCATGACCTCGAGCCATTACCTAAACTTCGTTACTTCTTGAGGATTTGTTTTTTGTTAATTTTTTAATTGACACGCCCATTTCCGTTGCGATAAGAAAGCGTACGATAAGGCCTTTGGCAAAAATACAAACAGTTTTTGCATTTCCTTGCACTTCGTTAGCTTGCTGTCTGGCGTAAAACCCCCATTTCCACTAATCCCGTATAACACGACAGTTGAGTGGGGTCCTTCACCCTGCCGCCGCCTTAGCTTCTCTTGCCTCTTCCTTGCTTCAGGGTCTGGAAACACGGGATTGCAGTGATTAGCATGGGTCCCCATGAATTGACACTAGTCCTTAATATGTGCTGGCATGACGTCACATTGCACTGGTCATGTATACGTGACTATGTGAGCACTGCCACATTTCCACACGAAGGTAGGTGTGTGCCGGTTTGCCTGAAACTCTGGGACAAACAATCAAGGCTATCTGGCTATGGGACTAATTTGCATATGCCCACGTTGATCATAGAGAAATGAGACTAATGGCAGTAGATAAGATCTACAGAGACCGGACAAATTGAGGAAACAACTGTGCTAAGAATGTGGTCAGCATAGACTGACGCACGCCATTCTCGCATGAGTGAATGGCCCTGGTCTCACCCGAAATGACAGTCACGCTGTACAGTGATGGGATCGTCGCTCAGTGTCAAACTGAGTCTGATGTACACCGCGAGTGCGTTAACACTTCGGGTTGAAGTATCGCCAGCTGATGACTACCAATAAGAGAGGAATAGTCTTCCCAGTAGTATTATATTTGTCGATAACATCCCTGATGAATAATTGCTCATCGTTAATTGGCACCCTGGACGGAATTTAGTCTTGGAGGTCGAGGCAAAAGGGACATGTTCATTCTCTCTTACCATCAGGATAGGTTGGTGTACATTACTTCCAGGTGACTACGCCAGGATTCCTACTACCCAGCAATCCGAAAAAAACATTGCATGAGCACTCAGTTGATCCAATAGCTCCCAATATTCCTAGACCGCCAGAGCATATTTCCTATACGCCACAACGAGCCTTTACCCTAAACAACGTACGCTGAGATCCAACAAACCTGTTTCATTCGAAAAAAGCGGGCGATTCCGTTTCCTTCTTTCTGACACACTTTTCAGGCTCTCATGCTGCAGTCCACAGCTGTGGCGGCACTGGCTCAACTCCACACCGGAAATGACGCATCAGCATGCAGAACGCACTGAAAATGGAATTATTGAGAGCCACGAGAGTTGACCCATTCACGGTTGCTCCAAAGTCACACGAGTTATGTCACTTTCTCAGGAACTTTGTGCACACCTGGTCGATGAGCTCCGTCTCAGAACCAGGCACCGAGCGTGTGTGGGTTTGTGACTGCAGAAGAACGGTACTTAATTTGGCGACAACACAGTGCTTATGATGCGCTGCACGACAGACTGTAGTAATACAGACCGATCAATCGCAGTTCAGTGTGAGACGACCGTACGGACGAATACAAGTTTGGTGAACAACTGACGAACTTTCCGCAATGAAGCATACCCGTCCTAATTTTCGGAATTATGGAGGGACATGTGCATGTGGGGGCAACGTGGACAAATAGTAAAAATAAACTCGGGAGTCCAAAACGTGCTGGTGGAGAAAACTCCCTTTGGGGACTGAAAGGAAAGCCATTAACAACCACAACAGAATTGGAGAATTCTGTGTTTCAGCAGGACAGTGCGGCTCCTCCTCGAGCCAGAAATCTCAAGGCTGTTGAAAAGACTTACAGCACATAAGCCCCTCTGTGGCCAGGGCGATCACCAGACATGAATTCGGACGTGCATATATTTGGACTGTTTTAGGGAGAAAAATGAATCGATCAGTTAACCGAAAGCTTGTCACGGCAGATCGATCAAGTAGTAGAAAATGAGGCGAAAGTTGGAGGTATTGAGCTGGAATGTACTAAAATGCACTGTTCGTGATAAGTCCGATTGGCACATTCGTCTCTGTTTATCCCTAGGATATCACTTTTGAAATTTAAGATAGTGTGAGCATTTGAAGGCAGAACCGTAACTCGGTCTGAGGGATAAAGGGTGGGCATCCTAGGCATGATGTGGATCGCTATTGTTACGGCGCCAGAAAGGAATGTGAAACTTGTTATCTGCTTTGAGGTCGATTGCGGTGTCCGACCGGATGTTTAGCCCTCAAATTCATGGCTAACAATGGTAGTTTAAAAGTGAAGAGAACAATTTCTATGGGTTGCACCTTTACTCGTTCGAAGGTTTGCAGTTCACTAAGGACCCGTAAACTGTGGAAGGATTTACGTACTGAAATGAACTTTGTTTGAGGAATTTAGCTTCGTCTTGTGAAAAAATTTGGGGCAGATTTCAAAACCTTTACCAAAGAGGGAAGACGCTGGAGGACGTGCGACTTTTGCGGGCATCTTACAGATTTAACTGGTTTCCGCTTACTACAATCGCCAAGTAATATCTTTTTAACTATTTCTTTAAGAGAACAAAGAGTTTTTGTTTTCCAAACGTTACGTCTATTTGTCATCTGCGATTTTTTGATGTGTCAACTTCATTTCCATCTGTCAGTATCGTAAACGACCTGTGAGTGACGGAGTCGCAGACGGTTCTGAACTTGGTTATTCACCCAAGAATTGTTGAGTCGAGTAATACGATGTAAAGCCGTTCACACTCACACAGGTCACAATATTCTTTGATTTTGATTGAGAGAATTTGTCGGTAGCGGTCAGTAGAAAACAAAAATTACTAAACAGTTGAGAAATATCAGCCTCGAGACGAATGAAACTTCCTCAACGTTCTGCAATGACGAAATTATTGTGATTAATTCCGATTGCGGATAGGCTCTTGCTGGTCCGGTGGAAGACGTTACCCTGCTTGAGGACTTGATAACTTCTTGCAGTTTGCAGGCAGACTAATTTGATTGCCAAATGATGGATTGTATCCAGTGGCCTGGATACAAGTGTGAATGTTTCTGAGCAGGAAAGCCTGTCACACAAATCCAGCAGAATCGGGCGCATAAGCGCGGCAGTTGCGCACGGAAATCTCGAAAGTGCCTTGGTGATTAATTTGTAAATCCACAGTAAAAACTCAAAAAAATTTCTTTCTGAAAGAACTCTATACGGATGGATTGAAAAATATCCAAACAGAATCAAAAATTTGCGACATGAGAGTTATCTAGAAATGCCGTTATATGCTAGTCATTTTTATTGCTTTACTAGCAGGGCCCGGCCACACGTTGCTGTGGCTCAGGTGGATTCAAAATCTCGGTTGAAAAATCAACCTGCCTCGTCTGCTTCCACAGCAGTGTCGATGGACGTATATGTGACTGCCCCGCTTTGAATCTTAGACTGAATAATATGGTTAAGATCGTACACGCGTTTGTTTTTGGCCGCAAGAATAGCTCGTTCGCTCAATCAGTCGTGATTGTTGAAAGTGGTCTGAATAGCGGAAGACACCTTTCCAACCAATTCCTCTTTTGTGGACACTAAATTGCCGAGGCTAAGACGTAGGGAAATCCTTCTTGTAGTCGGATCGCCGGGCACCGTAGCATTCCCAATTGCCAGCAATTACTGTGAGAATACCACATCTGATCGGTAGTTTTGCAGCTGGACACGCACATTTGTAGTTGATTTTGCCGTCTTGATTTGGCGCCACAATGAAAAGTATTTCAGGCAGGCATTTATTTCGTCTCCTGTTGCCGATGGAGGAATTACAGGCAGTGTTTGCCTGAAGTCTCCTGCAAGCAGTAGCAGTAATGTCTCCAAATGGTCTGTTGTTTCCGCGCACATCTTGCAGTGTTCGATCGAATGCCTCGAGCGCTTTTTTTGCTCAAGGAACAGCAGAAGATCGGTTTGATGAGGACATTCCCGGTTGATAAAGAACTTTTTTCGCGACATCTTACGTACATATCCCCAATCATTATTAACGCCTCGTTGTAGATTCCTGCTCTGAAATCCGCATTTGGAATTTACCATGCGTAGTCGACGGAAGACACCCTCAGCCAAGTGCGATTTATATTTCTCCCATAAATCTGTTGGAGATGAAGTAGAGCAGGCGGTCAGTAAGATTGCAAACAACGAACGAATTCGATGTGAATGGGACGTGTTGCACGCACCACTAATGCATACATCCCAGTATCGGTAGTTTACCAATAAATTGAGCGTTTGGCATGCACTACGGAAAGTGGCGTGCGTAACGCCGTTGACAGATTTCGATTGCGGGACAGACGTTGGAGCGGACACATTCACCAACACCATGCGGAGTAAGAAGCATTCGTCCTGATTGGGATGCACGCTGTGCAGTCTGCCTATCGTAGTTCTTTTGAATATGCCAAGGTGTCCGTCGACTCGCTCTCGTTTGTGTAGAAAAAAGATTTTCTGCAGGCATTCCCTGTGTAATACGTAGGCACTTCCGGATACGGCAGTGTTTTCGCAAACGCGTCAGCTTGGCTCAACGGGAGAACGCAGTTAATGTGTTGCCGGTGGCCAGTTGCACATTTTCATCGATAAAGTAAACGCATTGCCCATTCGCCAAGTGTACTGCAAGTGAACAACACCTGGACTTGCTCATGGAGGAGAAAAGAACGAATCCACCACACGGCTTTTTGGCTGTTGAAGCATCTTCCAGCCCAATACTGTGCGATTTCATCCAGTTGTATGTCCACATCCCTTTCCCTCCTTTCGTGTCGCAGGCCAAAATCAGCCATGATGCTGCCTTTGCTCACGTACTTACGAATGTATCAAATTTATTTCCCAAAATTGTAGTGTTTCACGTTTATGTGAGCTGCGTTTGCTTTTAAAAGCAAAGGCGAATACGAAACAACCCAGCGGTTACCGACTTCTATGTTACCGATTCGCATTCGTACGGTTGCCAATTTGCCGATGTCTCCGCAGGTCATTTTCGGTATAAGGGACTTCCGTCTATCATGCTGGTGGAGGGGGGGGGGTTGGAGAATTGGGATTCAGTGCATCCAAGGTCCATGTATCATATTCTTCGCCACAACTTCATGCAAATCATTGTCGACGTCGGCGCCAGGTAATTCAGCGTATATTGCATCGGCAATTTCGTTGGAAGCGATCTTGTTATAGAGCCAGATCCAGACATGTGCGTGGGGCAGTCCCCTCTTTTGCCATTCCACCTAATACATCCAGCAGCGCACAGACCCAACCACCTCGTGTTTCACCATGAAGTTCATCAGCGATTGCAGTTTCTTCCTGAAAACACGTGCTGTGATGTCATACCTATTTACCGTCGATAGCCCAGGAGGTAAGAGCTGATAAACATCCCCCCAAGCTGAATTGCATGTGAATGTAATGAGTAGGTCTGGACGCCCCGTACTGACAAAGATAAGCAATTGCACCTCGAGCGTAACCGACCATATGGCGCGGATTCTCTGTGTATGTGGACGACAAAAGCGTTAGTCTTACAACGTTATCTGTATTACCGTCGTTTACAACTGCATCATGCAAAGGAATGTATCCTTCAGAGCGCAGCTTGGTCTGATTCAAGCAAATGAAAAGCAAGCGTTCAGTTTCGATTTTTGCATACATATCCACAATGCAGTGATGAAGCAACTGACGGCATTTCAAAAGGGGATTGCTTACATTCTGTCGTGTAATAAGTCGGTAGGAGTAGTGGTTCATTGTGTTGCATTTCATGTGCGTTACCTCGTCACTGACCGGATTTATCATCTGAACGCTGAAGTGATATCCGTCGGCACCATCCCGATAAGTAAATGGATGTTGCGTTTGAATCGGTCTCCGACTGCCGGTATATATGGTATCGCCTTGCCCTAAAATCATTAGTCTTCCGACGGTTGTTGTCGTACCGTCGTTTACAACAGCATCAGGCTGCGTCAGCCCAATTAGGTGGGTAGTGTGGGGCAAGTTCAAGTGGCGTCCAAGTGCTGCGTTTTTTTTTGCTGCAGGGTGGGTGGTTTGCCTACCGGTCCAGATTGCATCGGCCCAGAGGGCGTGGAGGGCCTGCTCAAGTGCCTGCAGGGTGGGTGGTGGGGTGAGCGCGGCTGTCGGGTGGAGCACGTGCGTTTGAACGAATGTTGGTCAAGTGGCCGCAGTCTGGGCGCATGTGTCCGCCCGGATGTAGGTCAAGTGGCCGCAGCAGGTGGCGTTGTTATGCCGGAAAAAATCTGGTTTTTTACCCATCACAGGCATACCATCGGCATAATTACACAAATGAACAGACAAAAACCCGGCCCTATGCGCGGGTCGGGTTGTGTCAAAATTTCAGCGAAATCGGTGCAGTACTTTCGGAGATTAGATATAACACAGAAAAAAAACCCTTCCATTTTTATATATATAGATTTAGGGAATTCCTTCAATTTATCAGGACATTCAAAAAAGAGGGTCAGTGTTTCATGCGATTTGGAACATACAGTACGTGGGAGAGCTTACCACTTAAGAATCTTGCGGTAACAGGAAGTTTGCAAAGACAAATTTCACTTCAACAAGCAAAACTACTAAATATGCGTTGTGGTTTCTATGGTCTCAGATGTGGATTGCACTTTATTGCATGCTTCTCACACTCCACTTTGCTAAAATCTTCATTAGCAGTCGCAAAATTTGGTCTTAGCAACACACTGATTATCTTCTACCGTACTGTTGTTTACTTTTAGTACATCGGGCTGGTGGTAATTTTTCACTAGCCAATAAATAAAGTCGTAAGAACAATTAAAGCCAGGCCTATTTTAACAATCGATGATTTCTAAAGGTACTTTCCTTCAGTGCACTTGTAAGGACAAACATTGTTTCAGCCCTCGTAAGTCCTTTCGACTTGGTTCAACTTCATATGCAGAGAAGCCGCTAAAGTTAGCAAGATGACTTTAAGCCCACCGAAAGATGGTAAATACAGCTTGACGAAACAAAGCTAAGCCGATTTTGGAATTAGTCGGAGACCCTAGATGCCCGGACGGTCATGCAAAAAAACCAAAAGGAAAAACGACTAGCTTTTGCATTTTGTTTAGACTATATTTTCGAGGTCATTTTGGAAGCAACAGGTATTCAGGTACTGCTTGGTAAAGTTGATTAACACCTACTACTTGTTCTTGTGGATCTGGCTGTAGAGGTCAGAACGAGTGTAAAACTGACTGGACTGTGGACAATAATAAAATTCACTCGGCAGTAGCCCACGATCCACTTTGAGATAGCTGAACAGCTTACGTCGAAATGTAGAACATAATCCTATGCATTTGCTCCGCCAGTCAGAACTTCCTCTGAAACTTAGAAGCGTATTTTATGAGGGTTTGTGTTAGAATCATTTGCGGTGTTACTTTAAACAACAGACACGAGACAAACCGCACTGGAACAGTAGCTTTGCGTCAACTTAACTAATGTCGATCAGTTCAAGAGAGAACTTTATCTGCCTAACAATAAAATGCGCTTGATAACATGACGGTAACATTGCTGGTCAAAAACTGCTGTCGACAAGAGAAATGCATTAATTAGGCTCCTGGATGGTTTTGTGGTAGCTAGGCGGGACCTTTAATGCCATTATGCCAGTTTATACTGAGTGTTATTATAAAAAACAATTCGGACAAGTAACTTGACAGGAGATTTTCCCAGCGATTAATTTCGGAAAGAAATACGCTTCGGGCTCATTGTTTTCGTCTACAACTCTAGCAAGACATTTTGAATCTCAACAGAAGTGTGTATCTGCGGAAACGAAGAAATTGCAAAACAGTGGCTAGTAGCTGGACGGTAGGTGATTCTTATGATCGTTTGGCTTCCATACCTCCTCTATCTCTGGTGTTCTTGCTCATGAAAACCTCTCCGTTTATTACTCTGACGTTTCATATACTCAATTTGTCCCCATAGCTGCTTATTGAACCTTCCTCCTTGAACTGTAGTTTTAACTCGACCTCAGTCTGCACCTACACACCCCATCAACCCTCACGATGTCCAAAACACGTGTAGGCCGCATGCGAAAACAGGCCGCAGGCGCTCGTTCAATAGGTGCCTGTTTGTTTATATTCTATCCAGAACCACGACCGCCTTGGCGGCCCTTGCACAGGTTTTGTTGATGGACGAGGCGCCGATGCTTAGACTACGTGGAGTGCATTTGACGGAGACTGGTGTCGTATCAATGGCAATATGGTTCCTTTGGTTTGTTTTCGAGACCGGTTGTGGATAGAAAAATACAGCAAATCGAATCATAATAATTTTTTATACCTCATGCACGTTAGGGAGGGATCTAACTAGTGCTATGAGGAAGCAGCCGATAAAAACGAAAATCCGAATCAGCATGAAGAGAGAAGACAATTGGGTTTTCCACTAGCATAAAATGACGCTGAAAGTCTTTCTCGGGAAGCAAATGAACCAATACAACTAGACGTATTAATGAGTCTAATTATGACAAGAAACAGGGGGAGGCTTTAAGGACCATCAGACAACGATAAACATGTCAAGGGAAAATGAGAATATTCCAATAGCACATCATTAAGGCACTAGTCAAAATCAGAGGAAGTTTAATAGAATTCGTAAACCTTGCAGTTAGGTTAAGCGGAAAGGATCGAATCAAGTACTTTATTTTTATCATTTGAACGACATCAGCTATGTGCTAGACCCTGAGTATTTCGCAAATGCCCCAGAGGTTGTTTCTCGGCTGTGGCATTATTTACGCAAACGTTCTTTACTTTACAAGACAATGCCAAAAATGGATGTAAATCACGTACACGATTTCAAATTACCCTATGAACTTCTACATGCTGCCGAAGCAGCTCAGTTTTATTTCTATTCCGCTTGCAAAGCAGCAGAATGCTGCGCCCTCCTCTCGAGTCTTCACCATGAGCCACACTTCTTAGAGCACACCACAAAAGTATGTTTAAAATCTTCCCAGACTGCGAAAGAGCTGACTGTTCGGCAGATATCATGCTGTGTCTTTCGGTCCTAGACGGCTTTTCAAACAGGAAGTTAAAATACTACCGGTAGCCTGCAAAAAGCTCTGTGACCACGAGTCCATTCGGCCGATTTTGTGAGACATTCATTCTGCCAGCTTCCTACACCAACACGAGCTGCGAGTAAAATGAGATATGCTTATTTTACAACTTCACGAGTGGCTGAATGCCACACGCCACTACTTATTTCAGTGAAGTAAGCGCCCGGCTATAGACGCAGACTGAAATGTGAAATCTGCTTATGATTCTAGCCCGCGACTTTCTGGATATATTCAAATCTCAGCGTCCACTAACTGACTGTACAATCCCCATTGCATGCTAGTCGTGCTTTCAGTAAATGATCGATGTCTCCATGTCTTGAAAGTCATTTTTCAAAGTTTTCACTTGGCCTTCTTCATGCAGTTATGAAAGAGAACAGCCTTATAAAAGCCAAGCAGATTATCTACCTTCGATGTAACGTCACAAACTTCTCCTAGACATACTTTCTAACCCAATCACCTCTTTTATACCTTTCGCTACTTCGTTAATAGCCAAAGGCGTTTAGACCAGTAATATCTGTACACTGATCTTGGTTCCATTCACCAATCTGTAAAAAACATCAAACTGCCTGGCAGGCGACCCCGAAAACTTATACATCGTGTCCATTACGACCCTGTTGTAATTTGCACCAAGGTTGTGAGGGGCTCTGTTTTCGAAGCTCATAAAAATGTGATCTTGACCGGTTTCGTGCATCAGTGAACCACTTTTTCAACTGTGGTGTGACTGCATCTCGATATTCAGATGTTGAGGTGGGGAGGTGGGGAGACGGAGCCCTCAAGACTCCCGCCTTTCGGAAAGCGACAACCACGGCATCCCAAGGGAGTCTACCGTCTGAGGACGAGTTAGGAGTTTTCCAACGGGTCAAACGTCTAGACTGTCCGGCCAACTACTGCGGCATGACCGACAAACGACCCCGATTACGCATGCATAGACATGTTCTATCCGTAAGGCGAAAAGATATGCAGTCGCATGTCGTTGTGCATAGCCTCAAGAATAAACATCAATGCGGCCTCGATAGTGCAAAAGTACACGGCCGAGCCGAAAGCAAAGTGGCGAGAGATAAAATCGAGCCTGGCAATCTGACACTAATTAGACCAACCATAGGATCGACATACCAGCGCATATGAGGCCGTCAAACATTAGCGTACGGAAGGAGGACAAATGGGAAGAAAGAATGATGGATTTCTCAAAAGTAAGTGAGAAAGACCAATTTAAACCAAATATTTCACATTTTTGTCTACCACCAATGGTGCGCTTAAGTATGGGAATGAAGTATCAGACGAATAAGCCATCCCCCGGAGATCTCCTTACCACCTCCTCCCATATATGTATATGTATACATACATATGCAAATTGGCATTACCGACAAAGACAAGGGAGACTGGAATGGCCATTTCTGGCTTATTAGCCGTCGTCAGTCAGTCATACCCAACCCCGAAGTATGGAACACCTGAGGCTCCAACTCGCGACCTGTTAGTTAGAAGTTCACGCCTCTAACCACTGGGCCACGAGCCGGTTGCCTTTTCGGTTTCGATCGGGAATATATAATAGTAGGGTGCGCTCACCGATCGTTCTTACGGAACTCACTCGTTCTGATGTGACGACGGCTAATAAGCCAGAAATGGCCATTCCAGTCCCCCTTGTCTTTGTCAGTAATGCCATTCTGCCTGTATCATGCGCCGCTGTGCGGCTGCGGGTTGGACTCGAGTGAGAGCCCGTAAGGCACGACGGAACGATCGGTGAGCACCCCTCTACCATTATATACATATCAGTCAGTCAGTCAGTGTATTTGAGGGAAATAGGCTTAAGCCTTTGAACTCCCTATTTGTACATAAAAAATCGATAAATTAGCAGAATGTGAAGAAATTACGGCAGTAAGTGTATGCAGGCATTGATTCACCTATGTCACTGGTCTCATGGTTAAAAAGTCACATAGTCCGCTTGTTGCTGTAGCATATGTCTGTCATGCCTACATTTAAATGTCGACACAGATTGAGACATGACAACCGTCTCGGGCAGATTATTCCACGGTTCCACGACACGGTTGGAGAAGAAATATTTTCTCACATTCAATCCACCCTGGGGCACACGCAGTTTGAAGGGATGTCCCCGGGCGTTAGGCTTAGTGGCGAGTTGGAAAAAGTCATCGCATCGAAGGGCGCAGTCCAAGCCACGCACGATACGGAAAGTTTGTATCAAGTCTCCGCCTAACTGCCTATAACTCATAGGATAGAGATTAAGGTTAGTTAAGCGGATCTCGTATGGCAGTGCACGTTGACCTCTTACTAGTTTTGTGGCTCGCCTCTGCACCCTTTCGAGCAGATTGTAATCCTGATGTGTCCATGGTCTCCAGGCCTGAATTGCATATTCGAGGTGCGGCCTTACAAACGTGCCGAAGACTTTGGAGAAGTAGTCTTCATCGAAAACTGCGAATGCCCGCTTGATGGCATATAGCATTGAAGTTGCGGCCTTGGCCGCCTTTCAACATTGAGTAGAAGGCTTAAGACTGTCTGCAACCCAGACTCCGAGATCTTTCTGCGTTTCTGCTTCTTGAAGTGGTATTCCGTTCAGATGGTATTGCCGCGTACTAGGGGTCTGATTTCCGAGGCGCAGTATGGTACATTTGGTCAAATTGAAGGACAAGAGCCATCTGCGGGACCACTCGCCCAATCGACAAAGATTTTCTTGGAAGTTGGTCTCATTGGTAGCATTCTGGATAACTTTTCAGATTTTTATGTCATCCGCAAACATGGCACTATCACAGTCCAACCCATCTACACAATCATTGATGAACAAGAGAAAGAGGGTTGGTCCGAGCACCGAGCCTTGTGGGACTCCACTCCCTATGAATGTCCACCTTGATTGCTGTCTTTCTACGCAGACAATTTGGGAACGGCCGACGAGGAAGTTCTCGATCCATTTGAGGAGTTTACCGCCGATGCCCATTATTTTCAATTTGTGCAGGAGACACTGGTGCGGAACACTGTCGAACGCCTTACGGAAATCAATATGGGCCACATGCACAGTGTGTTTTGCGTCCAGTGTCATTGTCCAACTTTGCATTGTATATAGGAAGTTCGTTACACAGGATCTTCCCCTACGTAAACCATACTGTGCATTGAACAAGAGATTGTGACTTTCTCGATAAGTCATCAACTCCTTTTTGAGGATTTTCTCCATCACTTTGCAGCAGATTGATGTCAGACTGACGGGTCTGTAGTTTGTCGCCAGGGCACGACTACCGCTTTTGTAAAGGGGTGTAATGTGGGCCGTCTTCCAGTCTGTGGGAAGGATTCCAGCATCGGATGATTCCTGGCACAGAAAGGATAGTTGTTTGGCCAGCTCTCGGGCAAGCTCGAAAAGCAGCTTTGCTGGGATCTCGTCCGGACCGGGAGATTTACATTCCTTAAAGCTTTTTAGTTCTTCCAAAATTGTTGATTCTCGAAACACGATATCTTCGATAGTGGGATCTCCCATTTTCTCGGAACTAGTGGGAATAAAGTCAGCTTCTCTTGTGAAAACGGATTAGAAAAATTGAGAAAAATGCTCAGCTTTATTTTTACTGTCCGATATCTCCAAACCGTCATCATTCCTCATGACAGGAATGGGATTCCTGTTACGTGTGCTCTTCCGCAAATAGCTTTAGAGCAATTTCGGATTTTTAACGGCTCGATGAAGCAAATTACTCCCAAAATCCCGTCGCCTCTTGAAAATCAGGCCTTTCACCTTATTTCTTTGAACTTTATATTCTGTAAACGCTGCAATGTTGTTGTTTTCCCGAAATTTCTTCCACAATCTTCCTTTCTTGTTGATCTCCTTTTTAATTCTCTTGTTAACCACTGAGGGCGGTTGGATGTCCTAGGCTTTGATACGGGACAGTGGCTCTTCATTAGATGCAATAACCAACCCTTAAATTCCAGTCCTCGTTAACGTTTCCGGAGGAGAGAACATCCCAGTCTATTTGTGATGCCTCAGCTCTCATTTGCAAAAGTCCCCTTTCCATATATTCGGCCTCGTATCCTCTTTTTTATACGGTTCAGAATACAGCTCGTACTCCCATAAAAGTACTGCATGATCACTTCGACCGAGCGGGGATAGGTAGTACACCTCGTCTATACTGTCAGGATCTTTGGTGAAGACGAGGTCAAGACAACTAGCCTGTTGCCCTCCACTTGCTCTAGTTGGAGATAGGGCACGTTGCGTGAGAAGAGCTTCTAGGGCTGCCTTTAGTAGACGGTAATCGAAGGCATTCTTCGAGCACTTCGCATGCATATCGCTCCATTGAATGCAGGGTGCATTAAAATCCCCCATGAGAACAACGTCTGGTCGACTGGCGATCTCTTTTATGCTTTCCAGTAGACAGGTGTCTGAGTCGGGATCCGCCTGAGGGGGCCGGTAGATAGTTACGACTATGAGGGACTGAGATCCCCGTGCCTTTATAGTCAGCCAAATTGCCTCTGTGTCGTTAGAAATCTTGTCCGTCCTCTCACACACTATTAAGTTACTCTTTACATACATGGCAACTCCTCCACCCCGGCGGCCTCTCCTGTCTCTCCTAAATGATTGGTATCCTGTTAGTGCTACCTCGCAATCACCCACGTTCTCTGACAGCCACGTTTCTGTTATTGCTAATAACATCGGGAGGAGTATCGGCTACCTGTATTCTCAGTTTATCAAGCTTGGAAAACAGACTCTGAGCATTGGTGTAAAAGAATTTAAGTTTGCAACATTCGACAGAACTTCGTTCGGTTTGTCTCGGGCTTGACAATATTATGTTGCTGCCGCCATCATGATGACTGGCTGGTTCCAAAGCAACATCGCATTCCTCTGTATCACTCGTCCCCTGAAAATAGCCAAGTTTCTCCCTCCTGCTGCAAGTCTCCTCTTCAGCTCCGTCACTAATTCGCGGCGTTTCAGACGTTCCGCTGGAGAATAGTCGGTTAAAAAACTCCTTTGTGAGAGTTTCAGAGGCAGCTTTTCCTGGACAGAAGTAAGCTAGCCTCCTCTTTACTGCGCAAAACGATTTTCAGAGGTCCTGGCCACACAGTTTCCGATTGTTCGCTCACCTTCTTTCCGATCCTGAAGGTTGCGTGAATAGTTACCCTTTCATTCGAATTAAGCATTTTGTTCAGAAGGTGTTGAAGCATATCGAGGTCAGCGGAAATCCTCTCCTTCGGGTAGGAGTATTCGACTCCGACAGGCCCTGGACGACAACGCAGTGCTGACGATCAAGGGGTTCATTTGTTCTGTTTCCGGCGGCCTTGTCAGCTGAAGGTCTCAGGAGATCCACCGGAGTCGTCTGGGGTTTTATACTCCTGTTGTGGTGCTTACCCATTCCATCTTGCCACGAGCTTGTTTTCTCACTTCCAACCGAGTGTACTACTGAACACGCGGAATGGCTGAGAGAAGTTGATGGTTCGCTTCGGTTGTCTTCCGTAGAAACAGGAGGCTCCGTTGCTATGTGCCCATCGTCATTAATATCAGTTTCCTTGCACTGAGGTTTTCCACAAACCTTGTTCTTTGGCTGTTTTGGAGTTTTGCACTTCCCCTTTTTCTTGCTGACTCTAGCGCTGTTAACCGCGTTTTACCTACCATCGTTCGCTTGCACGAGTTCCTTTAAAGCAGCCAGCTCTTTTTCAAGTTTTTGGACTTTCAGTAGAATATAGGAGCACCCAGTGCACGGCTCGTCCTCGTAACTAACAGATTTTGCTGTGGTTACGCTTTTAACGCGCTTTGCGGGCCCCTGGTTGCAACTGTAAAGAGAGCGAGCGCTAATCCTCGGAGGCAAGACCATGTCAATAGACTTTCCTTCATGCATAATATCGGTCCTGGTCGTGGAACTACCAAAAAGTTGCTCTGTGTCCATGAGTTTCGTGTGTTCGTAAGTTTATATTCGTTTTCGAGATCAAACTGGTAATTACGACTGTATACGATGGAGTATGGCAAATATTCGAAACCAAATGGTCGAAAATATGCCTATTTTTAAAAAAAGTCAATGTAGAGAAAAAATATGAACGGTATGAAATATGTGTAGGAGCGACTCAGCCGTTTTGAGAATATCGAAGGCCCTGAATAACTCCCGATCTTCCTGGGTGTCAACGATTTTGTTTTCCTAGGCCTATATCTGCGCGCGAATCGACTCCGTAGCCCGTTGAATTTTGATGAAAAACAAATTCCGCTTAGAGACAGACTTGTGATAAATTTCCACGCGAGAAAAAAAATTCCAGAGACGCAGAAAGAAATTTGGTACGCACAGTTCCAGCGGCAACCTCAGAGACGGTAACTGTGAAGTGGTATCTACGTCAAAATAATCCCAGTTGGAGCTCAGAAAATGTCGTTGTGCTCAGTCGGGCTCGGGTTGAGGGTTGGACATGGAGTTAAGTATCCAGAACATGTCTTTTTAGGCTCAGCCCATACGCATATGCACAGAAGGAGACTGGAATATCATTTCTGGCTTGTTTTCCGTCGTCAGTCGCCTATTGCGATCGAGAATATTAATTAGGCTGTTAGTGTGTGCGTCAATCGGGTGACCGATCCTACTCATCCCGTTGTGCCCTATTGCTCCCTTTAGAGACCTCGTAGACAGTATAGACTGGGAGACAAGGGAAATCGGGATAGCCATTTCCGGCTTATTTGTAATCGTCAGCGAGCCATGCCCAGTCACGGGTTCGTTAATACTCCTTCTTCATAACTACTGGTCACTATGCGAATGTCTTCGAGGGCCCTTGATTGAGCTCCAAGGCAGAATGAGACAAGCACGCCCCGTAACCTGATCGGTGGACGCCCATCTACCACGTATAAAGGAATGGGCGCGGATCGATTTTTTAACTTCCTGAAGTAAACAAGCTCTGAGTGGGCGGCAGAGATCACAAACAGGCAACCACCCGACAGGCAGAAATCGGCCAACTATGATAGTAGAGGAGACGAGGATAGTGGATGAGGACGGATTGATAAGCACTGTTTCGGGTTCATTTTGCCCTCCTTCGGTCAGTCACCAGCCTGACAGCTGCTTGCACCCAGAAACACGAACATGCGCATGCAAACGGCGCAGATGTTCCATAGAAGGTGTCTATAAGGTGGGCTATAATCACTTCGTATGGGGTTCGGCGCCTGACCTCTGTCGCTGTAGCCAGATCACTAATTCACAGAAAAATGAGAGCACACCAATCCACTGGCTTCTTGAAGCAAACAAGACCTTAGATGTATAGGGCTTAAATAAATAGCAAAGCTTCAGATAAAAAGAGTACAAATTCAAACACGACCGCAATATTTGTCTATCGAGCAACACCATCGAGGGAGATAAAGGATATAGGAATGAATGTTTTTGAATTTTTTGAGGACTTCAGTCTGCCAATGGATCATGCCCTAACTCCATTCCTGGGGTCTGCATAGCCAAGAGCAACCAATAGCTGAGATACAGTGTAGAAAAGTGAACAGAATAACATCTACGTCATCCTACAAGTAAGACAAACGGTTGAAGGTCTCCCCCATGTCTAAAGTAGGTTATAATTACCGTTTGTAAGAGGGTATGGACGTTTCCTTCAAGAGGGTTCGTACAATACCAGGGGAATCTCGGTATAAATATAATATATTTAGGGGATTATGGGGATAAAACACATCATTTTAGGCTTTTGTACACATGCTATTGTCCTATTACTGCATCAAATGGCTACCGTATTCTTGGGGTTTTGTCAGCAATTTGATAAAATGGAAAAAACAGTGAATATAGAGCTCCGGGAATGAGCAAGTTGTTTCATCTCGGGTGAGAGAAAAACTCCACCATGTATTAGAAGGAAAATGTTCAACTTGCTCATAAATTGCAAAGTAATGCCACATGTCTTTTTCAAAATGGAACACTTAACCATGGTCGCAATTGATCTCATAGACAGTCGTATATTTAATGTGCAAAAGCAGTGATTGGAGAGCTGAGGCTGATCAAATTCCACTATTGTTTTAGGAAAATGGCTTCGATTATTCAACGTTCTTGCTTTCGGCAATAAAATCTGCATGGGCAAAGAGGCTACCCCTTTAATACTAGGCTATCTTAAAACGGCATAATAGCCACATTCAGAGTGCAGACAGCGGTTCGAAACTTTCAGTCTATTGGAATCGAGTCCTTCCGATCTGTACCCGCATGTGCGATTGGCCAGAATGGAACGAATGAAGATATCGAGAAGCTGAATTTTTAAATAGTGCAGTTTTTATCTGCCAAAAATCATGCATTCTGACATTTGTTCTTTATAATTACGAGTATTTTCACGACGACTAGGTTTGATATTCTTGACAGAATAATGCTGTATATCATTTATCAGAATGGGAAACAAAATCTGCTGTATGGGGAGCCAGTAGATTTAGCCTTTACTTCAGAACCTTAATAATTGTTAGGAGGGAGTTTTGTGCGTCTCCATGCTTCACATTGTCCTTGTAGTGGTAACTGCCTATACTTTCAGTTTTTGCATCACGTGACGGAACCAACATTCTTTCTATGTTATACAAGCTTACACGTTGCTGACACACCCTTCCCTTATAGCTACGAAAGTTTACGTTGTATAAGACCCAGACTAACGTCGTCAGATCGTAGTAATTGCTCCTGAAAATCCTGGTATTCCTCCTATCCACATTTTCGCCCTCGCCCACCTGTACTTCCGAGTTTGCGCACCTGCAGGGAGCAGGCGGCTGAGAGCCCAAATGCGACACGTGCGTGTGAATGACTGGATGCGCGTGTACTTTTGTACGTCCTCCCACCACGCGCTCAGCGACTGGCCGTCACAGGAGCCAGACGAAGAGGCTTATACGTCACAGAAGTGGATGTACTTTTCTGCAGCTACAATCACCTCTTTGGACCAGCGTTTCACGTTGTATTAACATCACCGGGCAGACTGCGTAGTCAGGGTCAAGTTGCTTTGGCCCCAATAAGGTCCACTTTTAATCATTTAATTGCATTGCATTCTCTAGCCATAACAGTCCCCTCGTTTCAACTCCCTTGTATTTTGCCCAGAATGCTGAAGAAAAGATAGCTTTTTAGGCCATAAAGATGATATGGGTAGGAGAGCATTCTAACAGCTAGGTCCATTGTTTTTTTTAAAAAAAGCCAAGTAGAACGGTTACTTTGAATGAAGAATTTGTTTTAGGGTTGCGAAAATTCCCATAACAATAATCAGAAAACAAGATGGCGAGTAGACTTAGCTTTTGATGAATTCTCCCCGGGCCAGTATAATTATATGTTTTTGCTTCTAACCCGTTCCCATATATTTGTACCGGCCGAGGAGAACTTACCGAAAGCTCCGTATGCACGCCACTTCGCCTCCTGTAGAATTTGTTTTTTAATATTGCCAAACAGGAAACTGAAAATGGCGAAAGAGACAAAGTGAACTCTATTACAAAATCTTAGCAAAGATAGTGGCCCTCCTATAGACGGTTCTGTCAAAACAAAGTAAATACAATCCTCTGCACGAACGCATTAAGGTAAGGAGGTTTCCTTGTACAAAAATAAAAAGCGTCCAAGAAACTGTAAACCGAATGGAACCAATAAACCGTTCTATGGAACAAAAGATGTCTTAGGGAAATTACAATACCTACATGGTACCAACTCAAAGGAAACAGTTTTCCCTTTCCTGAAGCCTGTTTTCGTCTTCAAAAGATACTCTGAGAAAAAGTAACTGCTCAACCGCATTTTCGGACGGTTGGGTATTTCGTTCATTTTTGAGGCCTTAAACGCGGGAAATCGTTATGCTTCTCAGAGGTCACCACCTGCCGCACAATTTCCTGTGTGTTTAATTAAACTGCCAGCAATCAAACAGTTTCCACCATGTGCACCTGCTGAAGCATTGGTAGGTGCAGCACAAAATTCGGGCTGGGGATATTCCCATTAATTAAACCAGGCACACAGCCCACCAGCTATGTAGGTTTGCCATTGTGAATTCAGACAGTCTTAAAACGCCGCCTGTCTTTCCAGGTAAACTTTATTGTGAGGATGGAAGGAGTGGCTGGCCGAGACCTTACAAACCCACGTCCTTCCCAGAAAGTGGTTGTCAGAGAACCGAAATATTTAGTCCAAAGAACACTTCCTGGCATAAGTTGACTTCGCTTCCTATGGCTCATAGGGCATGCAAACTAATCTCATAGGTGTAGCGCGATGTGCTGAGGGAGCTCATGGTTGACAAAGACTCCCTTATCATGCCGACGGAAGTGGACTTTTCTGCCGTCACATGGGACAGGCAGAGAGTACCCTCGGAAGACCATGAAGTCGCTGGCGAATCTCCAGCTCCACGTCATATCCAAATCCTGCAAAAACTCCGACGCGCAAAATTCATGGTGTTGGCGAACGAAAGTGTCCGCGCATGGCGTCAGCCCAAGAAAAGACACTGGCTTGAATCTATGGCATTATCCTTTGTGGCTAAATTTGCTAGCAGTTCTTTGCGTGCTAGCAGCTTAGGAACGCATATTACCGATGTCCCTCTCGCTGCAGGATACAAATGCGAGGTATTCGGGTCCGCATTGAATCCACCAGCGTCCTTTTTGCTGCTTCTGGCGTATGAACTCCAAATGTAAAGTTGGAGTTAAGACACGAAGGTAGGTACACCGGATATGATTTTTTACGGTCAGCCCTGAAATCTTAGTGAAATTTTGTGTCAGGCACAGGCAGCGTCGACAGAACTAGCTTGCAGTGCCCATTCTACAACAAAGAAGAACCAGTGTTAGTACAGGTGAATAGAACCGCGGAGTCGCCAAGAACTCAACAATAATACTTGCCGAAAGTCCATACAGGTGCCTCGCGTAATGTACTGATACTACACGAAGAATCTACGCAGAATTCGTCTTCTGATTGGAATACAAACGTTTCCTACTTGGCCCGTTTTTAGGACCGATGTTCTAAGGAGGACCCCAAAAAATAAACGCGAGGAAGGTGTCAGGGGTGTCGGAACAGCTAAGTGATACATGTAGGTTTTATCGCACACGAAGTTTGGTTCACAAAACTTTTTAATTTCCAGAAACTTGATCTTATCGTATTTAACATTTCTCTCCGTGTTTAAAAGAACGGATCCGAATGTATCCGTCCATACTACACAGTCTTAGGATTCGTCTGCAGAAGCCCGTCCATTAATGTGTCCAGCCTTAGTAGTCAGCAATCCGCCTCCGAAAGCTCGATCGTCAAGTGTCCTAGAGCAGGGTGGGCGCAGGAACACCGACTGACGCTCCAGTTAGTTTATAACGATGTCGGACTTGCGCTGCATCTACCACACCCTGCCCCACGCCTTCCAGGGCCAGGTGTCAAGACAGAGTCAAGAGGACCCAAGGCGGCATCTGGCGCAAGTGGCTGGCACGGCGTGAGCCTCCCGCCTAGGCGTGCAACCACACCCTCCGGTTCACGCGCAATGGACCACCAGTTCGCACAAGGAAGGGAGGCGGCTTGAATCCCAACCCAACGGGAGTGCTACCCAGACCATGTCTGTCACCAAACTATTTAGATTCCCACACCTACTTTCACCTGCTCCTCACAATAAGATGTTGGACTCTTTCAACTGTGCACCCACCCAGCTGTTATGCCTTATCTCAAGTGCCCTGAAAAATGGTTTTTGAGGACCATTGCAGACCTGCCTTAGGGTAACAACATTTTGACCCATAAATAGTTCTGCCAAACAACATTTTCGTGGAACAGAATCGATGACGTACAACCCTGCAGGATTTCCCACCGCCCACAGTTTCAATCAACTGCCCAATCTTGTCGACCGTAAACTCATAAAAGGAACTAGCGTGACTTAAAGGTTGTGAGTACGGAATAATCAGTGTGTGATGATCTGAAATTGAGCATAATTTATTGACTTCCGTTATGTACTACAAATCAGAATTTAATTCTAAGCTTGCTGGCAAGGAGAAGACACGATGGTTGGAACAAGAGTTCTAGTAGTCTAACTTTGGGGATTCGCAGTCTAGGCCTATGATCACCATGAATTGCACTCAAATGTCCGTACTACGCTGAAGGTATCGTGAATTGTGACGCGGCGTTCTTGTGATTAATTTGACGTTTCTGGAAGCTTCCGTTTCGAGGATTGCGGGCGGTTTGTACACTCTTGCCTGAAGCAAAATCTGACAGGTTTATCTGGCGGTGGGCGCGGCATTCAAACCAGCACGTAATCGAAAGCAGCGGAGTGCCAGGAATCCTGAACTCAGTTGAGAAGCAGCTGAAGAAGCACTCTACTTGTATCTACTGACGAAACCTTTAGTTCTACTCACATGATGCCCTTTTCAGTCGCGCACAACCTACCGCAAAAGAATGATTGGAAATAAAGTTTACTATGAATAACAAAGCGTTTACTTTAACGAATACTTTTTTTCCAAAATCAACACGATGAAAGGGCGTGCAATGCGGGCCAAAAAGTCGTCTCGAAAGCTTACTAAACCATTTTTCAGAGTAAAAATTAGATGGAGTGAAAAATTAAAAAACTACCGGGAGTAAACAGTCGCTATCTCAAGCACCCGTATTACCGTACCGACTTCTGAAGAGTCAGTCTCTCATAACAATAAGAATCACGCGCTTTCTAATGCAAGCAGTGTAGGACCTCAGTGGTTAGATAAAATGTCATAATTAGTCATGAGAGAGAGAGAGAGCCGTGAGTACAAAACAAAACCAAAGACACCGTATCCTCCGTGTTCCCGTCACCGAGACTTGCGAATGTGCTTACTAGGCGCAGTATCAAGTGAAACACTTCTCATTATAATATAAAGTGACATTGGGGTCCTTAATACTCTGAATAGTAATCAGAACTCCAGGAATCACCTGAAGAGTTATAGGCAACAAACTCGGGCGTGCACATGAGTTCAAGAGGATGGGCAGGGACTTAAAAGTACATTTTAACCGGTGCGATATGAGGAAACAAAACAAATTCGTGGATTATGAGGGAGTGGGTCACTCTCAGACAGGTGAAGTAGGTGTGCTGATGGCGTCGTACATTTGCACTCATTTAGGCACACAGAGACGGGGTTTGCTGTCTCCTTCTGCGACTGTTTGCCGCACACATAAACTACTGCTGGGTGGAGCTAGACGAATGTTTCACATATGTCGCTCAGTGCAGATGCGTCGAGTTTAAGATAGCTCAACCATGTTTTATAGCAAGACAACACCTCAGCAGCCCGCAGAGTACCCACAGACGAGTATCGTCGGATGGATCTGCTTTTTATTTTCCAGAGTCAAACCAGAAATAATGCTGCGGTAACTCTCGGGCGCTCCTAACGACCACCCTTTCGTGAGCTCCCGTTAAGACAACGATTTATGACGTTTTTAAGCAAAGCATTCGACAAATATTTCACATACCGTTGTTGACCGCAAAGAATCATCCCTTTCTAAAGCCTTCCGTATGGCGTGGACATGTAAACCGCCTCACCTAATGAAATACCGATGTCGAAGGTTTTGCGCAGTAACTTCATACTATGCATCTCTGGAGTATTCCTGAAGTCACATTCCGATGAAAAGAGTGTTTACTGCCACAATCAACCTTGTAACTATTAAATGACACGATTGGACTCCGTTCGCCTGATAATTTTCCCTGACTTACGCTCACAGATCCATGAAAAATGAGCATTTGCTAGATACTGGGATGCTTGTTTTCAAAGGAAGGATGCGAGGCTCCCTATCGAAATTTCGACAAATGTCCTCCCGCCTATACCCGCTTAAGTGGGACGAAACATAAGTAAAATAATTGAACTGAATCTCTCACCAAAATTCGTCTAATAGAATAATTCGATTTGATTGTCGGTGATTTTGCTGACGAGAGGCTGCATTAAAGGTCACTGCCCTTCCAATGGGAAATAATGTAAATAGCCAGAGACCCACTTCTTTGAAAGGAGTAGAGTTACTTTTCTCCAGCAATATCCAGTCAGAAACTGTATTTGGCCGTTCTGCCAGAGCGAGCACCGACTTGGAGTCCGAATACGTATTTCGCTGATTTTCCGCTGCTGCTTAAAAAGGAGCAGGCCTTACGAGGTTTCATATGCCTTCTGGGTGCTCACTAATCATCAACTTTGAAGCAGTGCGCCAGGTTCTATTCAGCGTCCTTCGCAAAGGCCTGTGCTAGGCATGGGAACTTTTGCCGAAGTAGACACGGGACATATTCTTCAAATCGGTTTGGTTTTGTTTTACATCATTTATCTACGATAAGAGACGAACAGCGAAAGCCGTTTATTCGACGCATGTTCCAAATGAATTGTATATTCTGGTGGAGAGTGAAGTGTGATTGCCGCCATTTCATTCAAAAAACACTGTCCAAAGTCGTTTTAGTTTTCACTCCATCGACTACTGCTTATCAAAGGAATCTGAACCATCAGAACCCTAGATTGCGAAGAAACGCCCAAAACTACGTCACAGGGAATGAGACCCCATCATTTGAAAAGGAATTTATTTGTCTACCATTTCAGCTTCACACTCGACCTTGTGAAAGACATCGATGTCTAAAAATGTCAGCACGCAGAGACAGCGCGGTATTTACAGGAAACAGTTACCATTCCTATCCACACAAATAGTGGCTCCCACGTTCACTGCAGATGTTCTTAGTTGGCTCAAAGATTGTTTGATTTCCCGCTCCTTGCAAAATAATGGAAACAGAAGAAAACTTACGCGGTGTGAAGTGTTCGAAGTCGTTTATGGGGACTACTACACTTACGGGCAGGTCAGTTGTGTCGAAGAAACTGAGAAATTATGTTGGATGTGGATGTTTAAACACGCAGCAGCGGGAAGAAATGGCGTCAATTCTTAAGTCGTAGCTTGTCCGACGGAACCCCATCGCGCCGTTAAGCGTAACAAGGCCAAAGTTCCCTCAAGGACTGATACCCATACGAGTCTTAAGCTTCTTAACTCATGGCTGTCGAGTCAACAGTTTTCCACCAAATCCAGTGATATCCCTTCCATATTCAGGCCTCAGTTTTTGCCTGGGCAGAGTAGTTAATCGTGCAGAGAGTGCGATGGTGAACAATGTAACCTATGGCAGTTTTGCCGATAGAAGCGAATAGGGGAGTTTTAGAAAGCAGTTCAGAAGACGAATATGCAATCACTGAAACAAGAACCTCATCGGCCTGACCTTCGGATTCCCAGCCGGACCCACCACCATAGAGAGTCTCGGATAAGGACACTGAAGGCACAAGAAGCTCGGTCTTTATAGGATGTTGTTATCCTGCAACCACAAGCCTTCTACTAGAAGTACCCGTCTCCGTCGTTGGGGCTCGTAGTTGGTGCGATGATTGCTTGCTAATTCTCGCTCAAGTTGTTAGCCGTCATGATTTCATTACCGTTGTTGATTCTTGGCGTGACGATTACCCGGCAATTGGGCTCGCCATCAAGTACATGAAGGATGTCTTCGAAACCGTCAGCCGCCTTCTCACACCACTTAAAAGTGACTTCGCCAACAGAACCAAGGCAACTGTAGCGTCCAAGCGGCGTGAGTGTGTATGTCTGTACTCAGAGCACTACTATCGTTAGGCCAAATCCTAGTGTTGGAAGGAGAAGACAAGAGGCACCAGAATGAGGGGTTTATTGTGCACAGAACCCGGAGTTGTCCTCTCAGGCGGCAGTGGCCACAGGCGAAGCCAGGGCTGGTGTTGACTGCGTCCAGTCATGCCTGAGATTCCCTGTGACAGTGGTGGCAGCCGCTTTTGTAGGCTACGTGGGCCAAGCTCAAGTGGTGGCCAGTCAGTGTGTGTTGCATTTGCCGAGGGGTGGTGTCCCAGTGGCTTAGGTTGCGGTTGCAGGAGGGAGGTGCGTATAAGTGGCTGCATGGGCAGCTGCGGCTGTGCGGATGCAGATATGCCCGAGCTGTTGGTCGTGTGACTTCAGGTCAGCGCGTCTGGAACGGCTCACTGCAAAAGGGTGAATGACCTTGAGGCAGCGAGGTTTTGAACAATGACAACAGACCGGTCATGATGGCTGCCCGCTACCTAACCATCAGGTGCCATCTCGTGAGGTCGAGTGATCCACTAACAGGACAGGAGAAGTCGCGAGTCGGTTACTTGATCTGATGCATTTGCGGAAAAAACAATTACGGAGGATCAAGCGAAAGATTACTCCGAACGTGGACAATCAAACTCGCTGCAGTAGTGAGGAGGAACGACGCCAGCTCTCATCTCGCGGCTCATTCAACTGGAATCGGCCACATATTTGAGTTCGATGAGGCCGAAATTCTCGAAAGAGTTGACAACCGTGTGAGCTGCCAACTGCCTGAGTCATGGTTTTCTGGCCCACAATCAGGCAACAAGCTCAATGACCTTCTGGCTTCAGATTCTATTCTGAGACTTTACCTGGAGTGAGGACGCGGGTAGTCGACAGTTCCAATGATATCGGCCCGAGTTGCCGATTGATCATCGCGACAAGAATAAAAACCGGTGGTGAAATCGTGGCGACTAACCACCTGGGTGAGGACTAACAAACACTCGTCGCATCAACTACGAGTCCCAATGTTGAACGCGGATGCTGCTAATAGTAAACATGTGGTTGCACGGCCATAAACACTGCGCTTTTTGTGTCTCTACTACGCTTTTCTGCGACTGCGCGATTGGGAATCCGAAATGTCAGGCCAATAGGCTCCTCGTTCCAACGAACTCATCTTCTTCCGAGTCAGTGGCAGTATTGAATGAACCAAATGGCTGCGCGATTATCATGCCAATACCCAAAGCTGGCGATTAAATTGGGGCAATTAACTACTCAGATGCGGTTGATAAAGCAACCGCCGCGCCATATACGGCAGTTTGACCTAAATACAGGAGCCAGAATTTTGACAGGCATAAGGTGGCATGGAAACTGCATTTTGTAAATACGGCATCTCTCGTGCGTCAAACGCCCTCATTTATAACGGTCCGCGATGGTGGACTCAGTCTCCTTCCCGTTAACTAATTTTCAAGTCTTGTCTTTACGTTCCCACTGGCAACTAGACTACAAAGCAGCTTTGTAGCGGCCGAAGGCATTCAGGGTAGCACACACGGGGTAACATGGAGCACTAGATATAATTTCAGACTAATCTGATCTGAAGAGAGTTGATAAACGGGTCATTGATCTCATCCAAACTGACAGTAGAAAAAGTCAAACGGTGCGGATGCGTATACTAAGACCATCGAGATAGATACACAGGAAAATGTTAAACGACACAAGGCGGATTTGAATTACAGCAGATGTGATGATCCGTCTGGATAAAGAGGTGATACTTAAATATCAGCTAGACAACCGGTGGGGAATGCAGCACTGTCGGCAACTGCGGGGTGTGGCCGTGGTCAGTGCCTATGTAGAGTGGGGAATACGGTACGGTAACGAAGGTAACGGCGGGAGAGAGGTCGCCGGGAAAGTGAGGACAGAACACTGGTTATTTTCGCCGACACGCGGTCACACCATCTTCATCCTGGACCCGCGCTGCAAAAGTGTCACATCGTTCAAAAAGCTCTGGACAGTTCAAGGGACGTTACAGCCTGTGATGAATATCCTAAAGCCTTTGTACCCAAATTATCTTATAGTGTACAAGGTCATATCATTTCGGTGGGACGATAAAACTCGAGCTTACGGAAGGTGACTTTGTAGAACACCGTATGATAAACTAACATTTTGAATTAATCTGAAGTTGAATTGAGTGGAAAATGATCGCTGTCCGCTAAAGCGACAGCGAATCTGACGGGTGAGGTTTCGGGTGATGTTAATAATTTTTGGGAAGGAATTATTCTGGGTGCTTCGCGTCAGGGCCTTTTTCTCTTGCGGACACCCTATCAAGCCTGCCCTCTTTATTTGCACATCCTTGAAATCTGTCTCCCATAAAACCCCGTCTTTTTGAGCCGACAGTTTAAACTTGAGTAGTAATTATATTTGATTACCTGGTTTTCAGTAAAACAGATTTCAGGGCGAACACCAATCGAAGGACAACATATGCACGAAAAACTGCCACAAGGCCTTGTAATTACTCCTACGTCACCTTTTATTATTACTTCTGTAAAGCATAGAACGGTTAGTCGTCTCAACAACGGGGCAAATATTCGTTCACAAATTAGACTAAATTGATTTTAATTTTTTGAGAAAATTTTACTTCTAACATAGGCGGGTCACAGTAGTAATTTATGCAAGGCCAATCGGTTCACAGTCTGATAACTTCTCGTAGGTACGCGCCAGCACGAAATGAGTACGTTCCCTGTCGAATTTTCGAACATTCCACTGTTAAGACAACCTCACCTTGGAATACCTGCTATCGCAGAGTTAGGATAAAAGTAGGCCGATTTTTTGAGTTGCCAAATCCACAGCAATACTCACACCAATACGATAAATCAGAATGTTGGGTTTCTTTGCTTTGATGATTCACGCAATCGGCATTTAGAAACACATACATCAACTAACCGTACGGATTGCGCAAATACCCCAAACGCCTCAGGTGACACGCAAAAAAACTATCGTACTTTGAACTGCAAGCCCGTGGTCGTTGCCTATGAGCACAAAAATTACGTGCTTGGTTAGTTTCACTCTGTCCAAAATCACAGCTTTCCGCAAGGTCTACACTTTACTGTTCGCTTGTCCCTATTTAAAAACCGGTGTCTTATATAAGTAATATGCCCTCTCCCGCGCAGCAATCGTCGGTTGTTGACAAAGGGGTCCGTCATCCGAGATGGTTTAGAAGGAACTTTTGAGATCAACAACTTGTGTAAAGCGTAAAAATATGCAACGGGATCTCAGTCGAACAAAGTAGCAACTGCACGTCACAAGTGAGACTGCCACCAGGTTGCCTATTTACATTTCACACTTCACAAAAAATCAAGCGTCCATTTGTGAGTCAAAGTTTGAACAATAACCTATGGAATTACCCAGGTTGTATTACACGCTCTGACGCCGCGTTGTATGGGAATAACTGTCGTTCGCGTGATTAACTCTGACACGTGTCGTCAAACAACAACAATACTAGGCTTTTCTGTTCCCCGTTTACTTGTTCTTTTAGATTTGGCCCCCCACCCCTCTTTATTTTTTGTCCTCGTCTTCTTCGTATTCCACCTGAATTAAGTTTTTTTGTGTCTGATACGTAGCACGACGGTCCTGAAGAGATTTTCATGTGACGTAACCTCTGACCGTTGCGCAGACATCTTAGGTTTGTCTCTCGTCATATCTATTAGCCGAAGTTATTTAAGGTTCGTAGATGTCCTCACTTACAAATTTTTGCCATGTAACTACGGATTGCAGCTGTAGTATAGGCGTAGAATATCTTTATATCTACAAATTCCGACTTCAGAATGCACAACTTCTTTATTTTAGTGAACAACCCAGAAACGTTTTTCCTGCCTTTTTCAACCCTCTCTGATGAGAAGAATTTGACTGTTGTCACCAGGAGATCTAATTACGGTAAACAGTTTTTTTAATTAATAACGGCTAAAGACGAAAAGCAGGCAAAAATCAGCATAACAAACAAGGCGAAGACAAGGTCTAGTCTTATTAGGGCGTTAGGTGACTGCGCATAGCGGTTGTGGGCGGTTAGTGTTGACCTTTGGTCTACAAAATACCTTTTGATTGTGAAAGATTCCTCGGTGTGTCAAGACGCTTTTACGGTAAGAGGACGGCCCGAATCGATCTGGACCGCCTGCGGGATTGCATATCGCCCCCTTCGTAGGACATTGATGCCTGGTGGAGGGGGATATCAAGGGTGGGGGTTATTTCAGGGACTACAGGGTGTGAAGACGCACGTGCTGGACACACTCTTCTGGTTTAATCCACTCGTTAAAGGCAGTTATTGGTGTGTGGCCGCCGTGCTGAGCACTGCCTAGTGGAGCCGCATTTAGAGCTGGTTGCCGGGATGGGAGCAAAATAGAAGTATCCACAAGGTTCATCTATGCGTTCGACAGGGGTGTTCGGTGTAGTGCTTATAAGGACTCTTTGCCGCCATGACCGAACCTGAGTTAACAGCTTCATATGTCATCACATATGTCATATCTACATGCATAGCAATTGTCGGCAGTGTGTCTGTGCCGGGGTATATCAGTCGGCATGAAGTCATTTAACGTCCATCCAACCACTTCGACGAATCTGGAATGGTCGCACAACTGTGACGTGGGGGCCAGATCACGACATACATTAACTACTATATGAATTTACTCCACATCACGCATATGTACGACACTTCTTCTTAACACGCCATATACCTCTCCTGTATCAAATATGCGAGTTGTCTGGTGCACCGCAGGAGGAAGGAGAAGTGATGTCGACAACGAGGAATCCATCGCCAACGCACATTAACCCATTCCTTACTACAGCGAATCCGTCGTGCTTAAGTCTACCATGACGCACTAAAAGTAGAGGCTTAGAAGAACGTCCATGTGAATTTCGATTTGATTCTTCACAGAACTGACAACAAGGCTGCAGCGACTTATTCTGACTACCCTCGTTATGATACTACCCTTGGTATGAGATATGAAACGTCCCTTTGGAAGCTTGTTACATGTAGTGGGGAACAGGTCGTGTGCGTGGCATCCGCTGACCGGTTGCTTAGCTTTGTCAGCCACCAGACCGATGACCACCTTCGGCCATCTTGATATTGTGCTGTCATTAAAGCAAAGTGGTTGAGGGAGAACAGGGTGCGGCATAATCCTGATTCACTATAAAGCACGTCACGCGCAAGTCACTGAGTTTACGCCACTCCATGGGCACGTGGTTTACGTCGTCGCCTGAGATTGTCAAACTGTCGCCGTGTCCTGTATACAAGGTTTTTTAGAACTCCGGATTTGTGCTAGCTAGTTAGCAAACCAAGTCTAAGTGTTATACCAAATGAGAGTGAACCGAAGTGGTCCGCGTGTGCCGTAACTAAAGCCCCCTTTTCCGAATACCATGCACATTTGGCCATATTTTGTTTAACGGTTTAGCGTTGCATGATACATCTCAATTAATCACTCTTATGATGCTCGCATGTCCCTACGGAGAAACCGAGGTGAGGTGTAAGCCTTGGGACTACTTATTACTGCCCTGTTTAACGTATTTTGTCTTGTCAAATAATAATGTTGCCGATTTAACCTGGAAACGAATTATGGTACATTTGCAAATGTCTTAAGCACAGCCTGGAGCCCAGTAAAAGTAGAATTTTATTGGTTAGTTTATAAGACCCGATGACAGATTTTAGTCCTAAAAGGCTGCGCTGAACGCACTCGCCGTTTAGGATGGAACAACCTAATTGTACTTTTATCTCAAAGGACTTTATCAATTCACATTCCCACCTACATAGAGGGACATGCCGACTGCAGTTCTCCTGCATTTTTAAGCACTTTTTCCATGCTCCCTCTCGGGCATCCACATTATTTGCAAAAAGCGCGCTGAGTAGTATTTAAAATGCTGAGTGATTTTTCATAAAACAGTAAACAGTGACGTCAGACTTCTCTTGCGTCGCCATCATCGACTTCGTTTTCTAAGGAAACCAATTTTTCACGGGGATTTCGATGCGGTCTCTGACGCAGCCTCAAATATGTAGTTTCTATGCAGACACAAGTAAATGTCTGCTGTGACATGAAATCCATTTGGAGAGCGCAGTTGAATAAAACCTCGTTTTATTTTCGTGTATCGTAGCCCTTTAAATTCCTCGCACCGATTGCCCGTGGTGTCCTTCTTTCTTCTATCATACTACAGTCCACGGCAAGAAGGCAATAATGCGTTTTTAATGTTTCGTTTAAATAGCAGTGATCTTTAGTCGCAAAGAATTTCTTCGACTCCTCTACACAAGGAAGCCATTTTTCTGAACTCTGTGCATCTACAGATTCTAAAATTTGTACGCTAGCTGAATATTCAGAGTTAAATTTTAGCCTCAAAGTTTTGCTCGTCCAAATAGCAGTAACGAAACAATGCCGATTACATAGTCTTCTGGATTGACTTTCAGTTTGGCTGTGTGATGTCTATATTTCAAAAGAACTGGTACACCTAATCCCGCTCAGAGTTGTATTAGGCAGTGCGAATGTAATGAGAACTCAATGGTTAAACCCGAACAAATTGATCATCAGGACCGTTTTTAATGTCCGATAAAATACATTAACTTCGATAAGCCACGGTCCGCTCTTACGGTTTACTCCGTATTTTCTGCTAGCTTCAGTACATTTCTGATAACCTGTTGAATACTTGAGATGCGCTAGATGGATTGATAACAAAAATTGTGGTTCTTTTACAGGGCTGTGTAAATTGGAAGCTTATTCAGGAAATATCGATTATACATGTATAGCTAGGGGACACGTCTCAGTTACTCAGAAATTAGAGGATTTAGAAGCGCAGATGCGTGTCTTATGGCTACAGGTTTCCTGTTTATATGATGTACTGTTGTAAAAACTCCCTCGAGTCATTAGGCACATTTCATTATGCAAGTTTAAGAAGCACTAAATTAATGCGACTCCCATCTATCTAGGGTTTTTAGAGGCCTTTCTGTGTTATTTTATCGGTTTTCAAGAGTACGTTAAAGCACACGCCCAATTTCTAACCTCTAAACATTTAAAGGCAAAAAGTGCATTCGGTTCCTTACTTATCTCTTAGGAAGCATCAATTTAAAATGCTTGCTGTAGGCTTTAAGGCAGCTGCGGTGGTATCAGTGCAGCACTATTTACTTGCTAGGGAACCAGTTTATAATGAGGAAAGATTTGTATAGCACGTACCAAAGTCCCTCTTTCCTCGCCCACTCTGTTCCGATCGCAAAATTATACCTAGACAGCTGAAAGTGGGCGTCGACACAGCGGCTAACAAAGTTAAACGACCAACTTACGCGCGCCATGCACCCGACCTATTCCATACTACAGGCTGCCAAAAGGGCGGCTCGGATCTTATTTGCGCGAAGGTGCCATGAAGGCCGCGCTAAGAAGAAGCCCTTCAGACTCTCGGTCATCCTGTTAGTCATCCCACACACCCACGCTCAGTACCGGTGAAGCTGAAGGATAGAGGTGCTAGCTCGAGTGCTATCAGTAACTCCTGCCTAACTTCTCCATTTCTTTTCGCTTGTGCTATGGCAACAATTATAATGGTAGATACGTCTGACAAACTTATTTCGCGCAGTTAACTTATTCATCATACTCATCGCTGTAATTAGGGATCTGAGGCGGCATGTCGTCATCACTTGAGGTTGGCGTTAGCCATGGCAGGGAAAGCGTTTGTGTCAGGGTTTTCTGACAGCATAACACCGGGTTCGTTAGCCGCATAGCCACTGCCTCGCCCATTGTTAATATCTGTTGGCGTAGGCCTTTAGAGAAGCTTGTTGGTGTCCAGTATACAATCTAAAATGCTTCCTTGACATCGACTCGGCGATTCGTATCGAATAAATGTACGAGAATGAAACTCGAAATCGATCGGGCCTCACCTCTGTCTAGCCAGGCTGGTATATGTTCACGCACCCTCTTTACCAGGCGTCTCGTTGTATGACTAAACGCACATTGATGTGGCCGCCAACTTTAATCTGTCTTTACCTTCCAAATGTAAAACATGCACTTAAATTCGCCGCGGGGAATGTCCCCGTAATCGCTGTAGTTGAGCGTCAATTATGTGTGTTAATGACTTTATAGCCCTTGAGACATCTATAAACACTGTTAATTTTAAAAGAAGACGAAGGCACGATCATTGGGACGGTTGATTTATTGGTCTTAGCTTTCGAACTCGAACTGGACTTCATTATCAGAGACTGTTAATTTTGTACATTTTCATTCCTCCATGTAACAATACTGGTCTGACGAAGAAGTGCCTAAAACACGTGTTTGCCAACATGACTTTTCAAGTTTAACATGAGAATATTTGTGGAATTTAGCTTGACTCAGTTGAGGTGTGGGTCAACTTAAGCGAAGCCAAGTGTTTAAATATGCTAACTGTAGAAATGTCACAATATCAGGTTATTCTTGCTACCATCTTCCTCCTGTGTTCCAACCCTAACTGGCTCGGCTACCCTTTGTTTTACTACAAATTAAAGTGCATTTTCACCATACAGACGTACTGATCTAGTGAGAGCAGATGTTAAAAATGCGCTTAGGCTTAGACGTTGTCCTTCCGAAATAAAAGGCTACAAGTTAACGGTGTTGAAATATTCACAGTGTGATGACGCCACGAGGTTCATGGTCCCCCTCTCAACTGCGAACGCCTCAATAAGAAAGCAGACTATGGCAAACACGCAGTACAGCTACACAATCGCCAGAGCACGTGGATCAACCACGCTGGCGGGAATGGTAGGCAGGGGTGAGGCTAGTTTAGGTGAGCAGGTTACGATTACGGTGAAAACCCATGGCGTATGATTGAGGCCGCTCAGCATAAACACTAGTCAGTCAAGGGGGAGGGACGAAGGGCGTATGAGGTAATTTCCCTCACCGACTCCCATCAGGGTAGTGCAGGCGGGTCTTGTGATCTAACTGTTAACACAGTTCTGGCTTTTCCTTCGTATTGCCACAACTTATAACCAACGTAGGTGACGCCCAGTCGTCGCTCGAAGTAGGACCATAAACACCGTCATCTGATCCACCGTATGACCGGTGTCTATCATGCGCTTCATTACTGAACTCTCGATACCTTATTTTCGCCCTTAGCAGTCACTTCGGAACTGCTTTTGCGTGCGCAACCACATGTATACTCGTGGATACAATCTGATAAGGCATGCATATACAGAGCATATTTAAATGGTTTAAATGGGATGGCCGTTGTAACACTTAAAACAACAATGTAACCAACGTGCACATCCGTCAATTGTGCACCAGATTCGTTGTTCGATAAAACCCTGGCTTTTACCACCCATGAAAGACGGACTTTGCCGAAGCATGACATGTCTGGAGCTGTTAACTGAATATGGTGCCGTTCCGAGTAAAACAGTTGTGCAGAAACAACAGGAAGATGACCATAGACGCTGACAGTCGAACGCAGTAGCAACGAGAGGACATTATGCCAGTTTTCAAGCCATAGTTCTCTCAGTAGAACTCGCCCACACAATCTGACATGAGCGAAAGCCCTACATGAAATGACAACGGCGTGAGCTGCGAGCTATTCAAGTGATTTTTCTTCTGCCCAAATTTTATCAGTAAGCGTAACGTCTGCCTTCCCTGTCATGAGCTGGACTTTTCTGGACAGAACAATTAATCATGTGGGGGAGGAGGGGGGGAGCGTGCAAGAGTGCTTCTCCCAGCGTAAGTGATGATAAGCAAACGGCCAAGGCCTTCTCGCTTCAACCATCCACACTGGTGATTGAAGTCGTAGCAAGTAAGAACTTGTACGTGACCAAACGAACGACTGTCATGCCAATTACCAAACCTTACGCCTAATGAAGAGTTGATCGTCTTAATACAACGGTTGCACAGCAACTACAGCCTGTGAAAATACTATTTGTCAGAGGCGTCCTTTTACTGAACCCTGAGGCGGCTTGCGCCAGGCATTTGTTACATCCATTTGAACTAATTATCAAAAGTCGGTGACCTCGGCGGGACTCGAAACCACGATAGCAAGGGCAAGGCTTGAGTACGGCCAACACTCTAGCCGCCTAGGCTATGAGACCCCACCACCAGCCATGAGTTTAAGTAAGCCTCACAGTCATCTGGTGAATTCAAAATTGATTTTTTAAGAAATTTGTCTGCGGCAGCCAGTTTGCTGTATCAGAATAAGTGGATTCCTTGCTTTGTTGTAGGCTGGCGGGTAACTTGACCCAGATGTGATTAAATTCATGGTTGCCGGTGGGGCCTCGTAGCTCGGGTGGTTGGAGTGCTGGCTGTATTCAAATCATGTCCTTGTTGTTGTGAGTTCAAATGCCACCGAGGTCACTGACTTCTTCACAACTGAGTCAAAGGAACTATTCAAATTCACCAAAAAAACAAATTAGTTGGTGACATCAACGAACATATTCCTTGCTCTAACCATTGAGGTTCACCCTTCGGTGTGTAAAGCACGCCAGTCCCCAGAGCACAGGGCAAATAAGAAGTTTTTGGAAGAGCTCATCCTGAAACTTGCTCCTCTTATCATGCAAGTAGGGCGCACTAGGGGCCGATTTCATTGAAAAGTTCGACGTGCCTTCTGACGTCTGATCTTAAGTGGATAAGTTTAAGTAAAAGATTTCACAGTGCTTAATAGATTTCTACAACAGCAGCAGCCTGGCAGAATTAAATTCGATGCTGGCTATAGGAGTGGTTTATAATCCCGCGCCCGGATGAATTACACAACCGAAGACACCTCTGCTTGGCCTGTTTTTTTCATTGATTTTGGGCGCATGCATGAGTTTAGCCTTCTTTGTTGAGAATGAGAACCAATGACATCACTTTTCTGCTTATTTTATAAGAACTTATGTTTTCTTCAAAAGCTTTTCTTGAGGAAAGGGAGCTTTCCGGTTTATAAGGGCTTCGTGGTGAGGCTGACTTGGATGTTTTGATAATAGTTCTTGTAGTCTACTGTCCGCCGATTTGTTGATCTTGCTTTCTGAACGAGTAAGGGGGCCCGTGCTTTTGCGGCGTCGATTCTGGGAAACTTGAGAAATCTTAACAGTGATTAATAATACATTGGATGCGGTAAACCCTTTTGAAACATAATTACGGCATTCTAGATGTGAAACTCGAGGTAAACGCAGCCCCTTGTAGAAGTGAGTATAAGAAATCACATTTGTACGCACGCTTACCAGGGGACAAGACCGAACTTCTTAAAGACTCAGAAGTCCACGGAAAATGTACACGCTGCCGCTAAAGTGACTTATCACCGGGGGTGTAATGGCGGCTCAGCCGAAAGGCAGACATGCGTGACGAAATTAATGAGATTCACGCTCCACTAAAATCAGCCATACGACTTCTCAAGAGCTACCTTTTCTACTTGCAAGCCCATCTACATTTTTTGTTAATGTTGCCTGAACTTCGAATCCTAGTCCAAGTCTGCAGTGATCGAGTCGCCTTTTCTGGTCCTCACCTCTTTGCATATATCGGCCACCGTCTAGTTTCGACTGTGTCCGGCTTCGGACAATAACAGGACTGTGAATTCCTATGTCCCCTCTTTGACTGCCCCTCCGTCTCCATAAAGGACAGACAAAAACACGCAATTTGAGGGCAACCTCCTCTGCTCTTCCGTTTTGCACTTTCGGTGGCAGCACGTAGTCGTTTGCAGAGCAAAGCAATCTCTCTACCACATTTACTATCGGTGGACAGAGCTGGTCAGTAGACATTCGTTCACCACACCCCGAGAACAAAGAAACGCACAAGTGGTTTTGTACTGATTCCGCGAACGAGTCCTGAAGTAGGGCGACTGGGAGGAGAGGTCACAAGGGCAAACATGGATGAGAGAGAGAGGCGTCAGACAGCATCTCAGCTGAGAACGAAAAAGCCATACCCCTCAATTGTTGGAATTTACAGTTTCGTAAGCAGAAGTGACGTAGCAGACGGTTTTGTTGTTTTGAGTGAGAAACCGTAGTTGCAAATGGCGATACTCATGCTGGACGTCAAGCGAGTGAGACAGGTTCAGAAGTGGGGTTTCGACTGATCAGTGTACATAACAGAGGGCAGCAGGGTGTGGGGACCCGGGCTTTTCAGATGGCACACCGGACGCTCTACCTGTTCATCCCCGAGTCGCATTCGCATATAGACAGGAAATTACCGGCCGCGACGTAGTGGGAAGGTGACCAGGGTTTTGCTGCAGTTCCTCGATCGTCAGCGATTTTTGGGGGTTGACAGTCGCCCGCGAAAGCCACATCAGGCGATGCAGTGGAGGCGAGCGCATTCCACCGTACGCAGCGATCTCGACTCCAATAACGCATTTCCGTCAGTTATTATCACCAATTCGGTCTCTTCTCCTTTGTTAATCCCGAAGATCGCAATGGTCACCATTTCGTAATCGATCAATGAATACTTGATGAACGTTTTAGGGCACTTTTTCAGCATCCACCTTTAGCGTCATCTTAGACGCTTTGCGGACCATTGTGACACGCTGTGATGGTTCCGGTGTTCTTCCGAGTAGGCGCTATGGCGATGGCTATTTATTATCCTTTGTTGATGGTTTCTACCGCCTTCACTGCTGCTCTCGCTGCACCAGTAAATGACTAAGAAGGATTATGATTCGGCCTTTTATTGGCCGCGAAAATTCCACACAGGAGAGTTTGCTAGTTTCAGGAACTTTCTGTTCAAATAGGATCTTCTAGCACGGTTTTGCTCATCCAAATTTCAGCACTTTTTCTAGCGTCCCCCCAACCAGATCAACCACACGCTCAAAAGAATAAGGTGAGCACGAGAGACCGACTTGCTCTGCGCTTATTGTATACAAAAATATCCACGTTTATTGCCATAATACGCAGACAATCGGAGACGGCGTTCGGTCATTCCAGATCAAAAGTGACCGTTTACGTCGTGCCGTGAATACCCTCAGAAACAGCTGGCGGGGTATTGGTCTGTTTCCAAGTGGGTGGGCCATTCGTTTGAGGTGGAACTTCAGTTAGATGACTGGGCTGTAAACCTGTCCTAACAAGGAGAAGCAATTCAGAAAGGTTAGATATGACTCTAATATTTTGCTACATTAAGTTAGAAAATCGAATACGAAGAAATCGGCAATTGCGTTTTATTCTGACGTCACTAAAAGCTCTTCCATACATGTTGTGTCAGTTCTTCGACAGAGGTACCAGTGAATCGAGTCAAAGACTCCCAAAGGATAGGTGAGCCGACCGAGCAAACATTCCATGCGTATAAATTTGTCTGCGATAAAAAATTAATAAATGACGTAGAATTCACTGCAAATGTCCTATAAACTAACGAAACATAACTGTCTACTAACTTATACACAGTAGGCATTCATACATACTGTCCATCGAAATTTCAAACAACTTATGGGTTATGATAAACGACCTAGAACGCCATAACTGGGTGTTCGTACGGAGGCTGATCAAATCTAACCTTGTTACAAACTTTAAACATGCACGTAGCAAATGCACAGCGTAGGAAGGTTATAATGACTAGAGAACCTTTTTGCAGTCCCAAGACGTTAAATACTGATTCCGAGACCCTAATTGCGTCTAGCCAAAACAAGTCTGTTCCAAAATTCCCAGACAAATTATCCCACTTATGAGCCCTGAAAGGAAATGAAAGCTATTCCCCTAATCTTGGCATTTTATCGACAAGATTTTATTTGATTCGCCTTTGTTTGCAATTCTGGCACTTCATTTTGATTTGCTGTTTACCAAGAAAACCTGAACTTATCGTAACTTAAGAACGTACAGCGTGTTGTTCCGGTAGAACGCCGGCATGGAAGGCTGCCGACTGACAAGATAATTTTGTTTCTCCTTTCAAGACGGAGCGCCAACCTACATTAACTCCTTTTTAATGTGGGCCTTCATGACACTCCCTCTCTGTTAGGATCGGAGACGTTCACCCTTGTTGTGTGAAATCCTGGTCCATTGTGCGCGGACCAGGTGTGTGTGGCAAGAAGCGTAGGCTAGCTGTTTGGCTCTGTCAGCCATTGCGCCCGATTTCGCCTCCGGTCTTCTTGACTCTGTCTTGACAACAGGTTCAGGCGGGTGAGGGAAAGGAGAGTGTGGTAGATGCAACGCAAGTCTACTACATCTATAGATCGATTTGCCTATTCATCGTCTCTGCGCCCGCCTTGCTGTGGACATCATCGGTAACGATATTCAGCTGTCGCTTCCCTGCACTGCAGCTGGCAGGTGCAGTGTGTCCAGTTCCGGATCGCCCTAACAACAGTCAAAGAGTCTCATCACCTGAATTTTTTTCAAAAAGGTATTTACCTGAAATTGTGTGATTAGATGACAGCTGGTTAGGGAATAATTAAACCTCTGGGTGTCTCGGGTGTCACTGATGGGCATTGTCGTCGAGGTCGAGGTGTTTCCCTCTGTGGCTAGCACCTGCTTTATCGAGAAGCAGGTGGCTAAAGGTAGGCAGGAGCCATCTGCCAAAAATTCGAACTACGCCAAGACATAATACTGTGACACAGGAGATTCCATTCGCTCCTGGGCGCCAGGTCTCTATAATTTATGGTTCGCGTCAAACCGGTTCTAACAAACGTGAGGCGCCCATATGCCACTGTGCAATGTACTCGCATTTATACAGTATGCAAAATTTTCACATAAACAAATACGACCTGTATTGGCAGCGATATGCTGCAAAATAGACGACCAGATGAGAAATCAACGGGTTTGGATGAAGAGCTGCAATTTGGAATATTTGAACGTTAGAGGCAGTGGGTTAGGTGAGTGTTTGGTTCAATAGTCAGGCAGACTGATACAGTTATGTATGGAGGTCGACGGGAACAATCACGAGAAATTTGGGAGGGCTATATGTCGGGTAAGGTAAGGCCAGCTTTACATGCATTAGTCAGGATGTCATCCAGCCAGTGTCTGCCGTTATT
Source organism: Spirometra erinaceieuropaei (assembly GCA_902702965.1). Lineage (NCBI taxonomy): Eukaryota > Metazoa > Platyhelminthes > Cestoda > Diphyllobothriidea > Diphyllobothriidae > Spirometra > Spirometra erinaceieuropaei. The sequence goes on along the minus strand of CACRXP010000675.1, from coordinate 152,938 downwards.
CTTCTCATTTCTTTCCCTGACCGATCAAGGATGACGTGATCGGTTTACCCAAGTTTTTCCAAAATATATAGAAAGCCTTGGCTTTTCCCTATCTCCTTTGTCAGAATGTTAAGTGCTTGGGAGTAAAAGCGTAAGAACAGGAATAGCTGCAACGTTTGTGCAAGTTCGCCTAAGTTAAACATAATCGTACTGGGAGATGCTTCTGACATTCGCCAACGGATCCAACTTCCATGCACGCTTTGCATTTGATCAAATAACATGATTTTCACAAACCGCAGTCAAATGCAATCGACAATCTTCTGAAGCAAACTTTCATGAAAAAAGACATCATAAGCATCCTGGTTTGGAATAACCTCACACTTATTAATCCTATAAATATAGGCTTGCTCTGTCGGTTTTTCAAAACGAGATCAGGGAGGAGACCAGACCGAGTTTCCTTCCCCCCCCCCGGACTCGCCTTCAAGTACGCATTGGTAGTTGCCTGACACCGTCACAAATACGTAAACTTTCCTCCAGGGCAGACTGTATTTTGACTCTTTTTGCCAAACTAGAAGCTCAGCCAAATCACACTTGATAAACATTGTCGGCGTGCATACAAAATCCAACTCTTTTTCATGGTTGTACTTCACTTATGCATACACCTGGAACTCGAAATCTGGCCTTCATTCATGGTTGTACTTAATCTGTTATGGACTGCCATGGCACCTGCGGCACTTAGGCACTTAAAAAGGCTAGAACAAAGTTCAGGTGACTAATAACAATCTGCCTTATGAAAAAACGGTCAATCATGATAATTTTACGCTTACTAGTATTGTTTTTAAAAGTAGATTACCATATTTTATAAACGTATAAAAACCACGGTAAACAGCATGGAAAAACGAATAAAACCGCCAGACCTTTTTCAAAATACGAAAGAGCTAATAACTCTTTGTTAGCACCAGAACTATACCCCTTCTCTCCACTAAAACAAGGCGAGAGGAGCATTGTCCTACAGAATGAACAAAAGGATTAAATTTTCAGCGCACGATTCATTCAAAATTCCGCTTCAAATTATGTGAAAATCGAATATCAACAGAAATAAATTGGTCCACTGGAGAAGACTTACGAGATCTGTTTACGCAGATGGATAAAATGGCAGCATTCCGCCGTACATGAAGTAGCCTGGACTTTTTTTCTACGCAAATCAGCACCGAAATTTTACTTTTTCTGTTTGAAGGCGCGTCCACGTTTTCATTATTTTTAGTACGTATGTACTGCGGCCAATGCAGATGAGAAATAAGACAGTACAAGTTTGAATGCAACTGCTGATTCTAGCGTATTAGAGCTCCCTACTTCATGTTTATCGGCCTCTTTTAACAGGTACCAGGTGTCCTTCGATGTCAAGGGTTCACCATCACTGTAAAAGAAAGCAGAAAAGAAACTGAGCATTCTTGACCGCTGGGTTCATTATCTAGTTCCTTGCATAGGGATCTTCTTTTGACAAGACGTTTGGTCTGTCTTGATGTTTGATTATCGGTAGATCCATGATGGCAGTAGGTACAGATTATGTAAAGAGAAGCAACTCTGCGAACGACATGACGGACCTCTCACCTCCTTCACTTCTGACTGTCACCGAAAACCGAATGTGAATATGGCAAAAGCACGATTGTAAGTATCCAGAAGAAAAACTGCCAAAATACAATTGACTGACCGCATTGGGACTGCGAGGTCGGATATTGCAAAAAAGGTCACAATCAGACAAACGGCGACATGTAAAGGGGTTGCCCGAGTTTTGGACGCCACTGACGAAAGAGCCAACAAATCGCATGCGACCGAATAACAGTCGGAGATAGATGTGAGTAAAGACCAACGTCTTCATAAACCAAACCCTTGGACGGGCTTGAAAACTAGGTGAAAACGCTATTCTGAAAAGCATAAAAAGGCAATATCAATACTCAGCCGCTCAGCAGTTAGTTCGTCGTTTCTGACAGGGGACACCACCCGGTTGGTAGTGATACGCCACACACGAGCTAGTGAGCTGTAGCCCGCCTGTCAGCTCTCCCCTCAGGACCCGCCTAGCCAAGGAATTATGGCGACAGATAAATCCGGCCGTTTGAAACTTTGTCCTCCCACGGGACAGGGGACATTCCCCAGGAATTATGCTTAATATATAGAAAATTCACGGACTGCCTCGGGCAGGGACATTAGCGCCCATCCCAGTGGTTCGTTCCGTATTTCACTACACGGACGCTGTAAGTAAGGAATTACATTCGCCAGTATTTCGACCGCGTTGGGTTTGTAGAGGGCAATACCCCTCATAGACCAGCTCCCGAGATTACACAAGATTTGTGCTGGCAGTGCGACTTTATACGCGCTGTCGCGAATCCACAACCACAAGGAGTTAACCGATCTTAAGTCGCCAAGGTCATTACAGCTTGAGACCGACGGCTGTGAACGGCTTTAACGCTTCGCGTGCTTACATACGCTAGTAAAAGGCGAGCTCGACTCTATCGATTACTGAATGGTTACGCGGCCTTTGAATGGTGATGGCCTAGGCTAAATGCAGGGCTGTCTCATCCTTATGGGCTTTAAGGGTAACGTGCGTGTGCTACGCCATGATTTAGCAAACCATGGCCCTCGCAGCTTAGTGTGAGCTGGCGGTTCTCTGGCGCCTGGCTCCCTGCTGGTGGATGCGCTTGCGCTCTGCCCGGCCGCGGTCGTACTGCAACTGGTCACCAGCGAATAGGCTAGAAATAGTTGTTCTAGTGTCCCTCGTCGCTGTTACTGAGAATATGACCGATTAGTGTCCGTATGGGACCCCATGACAGAAACGGGCACACCCATTTCCGTCTCGAAGTAAGGATAGATCAGTAGAGAGTAGCTTGTCCGCTGTACTAGGTCAGTCACAACTACCTGCTGGATAGTGCAGTAGCTTGCAATCAAGGCACACTTGCACCGAATCTGCCCCACTCACCCCATGAACAAATTGAAGGACTGGGCCAGGACAAGCAGGGGAGCTTGGGCGAAGTAACTGGCCAAATAATTCGTCCGGTCTTAGGTTTCACGTATGCCGGCTACCTTTCGACAGTCGCTGATGCGAAAACGGAGGAATTGCAGTCTTGGACGTGGGAGTACAGTTGTAAATCGGTGAGGAGAGCGGGACTTCTGCCAGTAAGAAGGAGCATCCAACCCCAGACAGGCGACACGCAAAACCCATGCATTGGAAGGCTCTCTGGACTGACGCGATTACAGCGGGACACTAGAACGCAATGATAGCACTGTACTGCCCGTAATCAAGTGGAGGAGGTTCGCTAAGAAGTTACGTAGTCTGTTGTTTAAGAGACACCTACCAAAAGTTCCACTTCGGCTGGTTAAGCGCTTCAAGGAAAACAGGACAACAAAGTCAGTGGGGTCTGCAAACACAAAAGCTGCCGAAGGGGCGCGGGCGCGTAACTCAGATCCCACTTGTCCAAGTGCCAGTTTTCGCTTCATAACGCTAAAAATTTTAATTTTCAACAAAAGATTTCATACAAATCAGTTTAGAAAAAAATGTGGCGCATTCTGGAGACTGGCGGCAAAGTGCAGGATGGATAGTAGGAAAGTGAGTTCTTCCTGAAAGAGTACCTCCTTGCTTCGAACAGCCAGAGTGTGCGTGTATGTGTGTTCAAGGAGCCTTTTAAAGGAGTCTAAATACGAGGGGAAGACAGTAAGAGATGGCATAGGATGGGGGGCGGGGATAGAAGACCTAAGGGGCAAGACGTTCGTAGTACCAGCCGTCATCCGCAGGCATGGCAAACTCCGAAACAGGGGTCGAGGAATTCGGTCGGAAGAAGTGGATGCGGTCGTGTAGACGGTTCGTCTGGCCTTGCCAAAATTCCACCGAGTCTGGCATGACGGAGTATCCTACCCTGAAAGAAAAATAACCGAAAGAGATTCCGTCAAGATCGCGGCACCAAGAAGAGAATATATACAACTCTTAACTTCGAGAGTAAAGAGCTGCACTAGATAAACAAAAAAGACGAAGGTTAAATCACACTTCCGAGTTGTTCCCGTATTTTGTGGTATACCATATCGTCCACTTTGCTATCAGTCTAAAAGTACAGTGAAAGACTGGAAATAGACCAACACATGCAGAGGAAGAAAAGAAGCCGGTGGAATACACTGCTTTCTTGCGTTTGAACGTAAAAAAACAAACTGGTTGTCGGTAGTATTTAATAAGATGCTTGTTGTTCCACACAAACATCTAAGTGAAAGCAACACGAGTTAAATCTTCCTTCGCAACCGAATCTTGGAGATTTTAGTCAAAAGGACGGACAATCAACGACTTGCCAGAAGGGAAATACGATTTTTGGAGCAAGACCTTCATCAGGGCGTGATTCTTTGTGGAAACTTTATCAATCGAAATAAGGATAAGTTATGTAACCACGCGCCCTTTACAATGATCAACCTGGCTGTTAATTTATCGAAAGAGGCAGTTTCACATTGGACTTCTACCACAGAAGATCGAATTTTGCAAAAAACGTCGAGATTTTTGAAGGATGAACTGACTGATGAAGAGCCTAGAAATGGAGAGTAGGCAAAACCCTTCGGGTCATTCAGTTTCTGCGGTGAGTGGGTGGCAGTCCTGAAGGATAAGATGACTTATTCGACTGGTAAAGGACAGATGTTCACACGATTTACATTCTATTCAATTGTAATAGTTGTTGCTTTGAGATCACTAGGTAGGCCTCAATGAAGGAAGATCAACAAGACAGCACATATTCGCGGTGTTCGTTTCACAAACATTACGAAGGCTTTATAGGACCATGCCAATCGCAGGCGCCACCTTTTCACTTTCATAAGACTATGATGAAATTTTTCCCGGAAAGCAAAATATACTCAGAAATATTCAGGGTAGAACACAATCTGAGAGTTGGACAAAAACTCTCGAGCATCTGTCTAAAAAACAAGCTTTGAGATTTCAATGATCGAAAATTAGCCTACATATATGGGTGCCGCAATCGAGTGGCTGAATATTTGTTTTGTAAAATCAATCGAACATAATTCTCAACTCTGTGAAATATGCGGCAGCCCGTTCGCTCAGGTTTTACTAAGCTGGAGGAGGAAAACGGCAATGAAACCAGTGTGCAAATGGTGCGTTGCCATGTAGCTGATCGGAAAAACATCGAATAATCTACATAGCAGTAGAAAGCATGTTGGTCCGGACATGGCCGTTTTGGCGCGGATCCAGGACGAGAACGCTGTGATCGTGTCGGTGAAGAAATCGG
>CACRXP010000675.1:121897-132841 GCA_902702965.1 Spirometra erinaceieuropaei | reverse complement strand
CGAGGAGATCATCCATACGGCGGACCCGCCGAACCACTGTCTCCCTCAGTGTCATTAGGACTTCGCCAACAACTGTCACTCCATAGAGCCCTTCTGTCGATGTCTTCCTCATGGGACAACGACAAACCTATGTCGTCGAGACCCAAACGGCCAGGTGGCAATGACACCCTCCACAGTCTCTATTGTCGCGGGAATTGGTCGTCAGTATACTCCTGATGTTCACATGATCACCGCGGGTAAGGACAAGAATACTGGTAGGTGTCTAATTTTACCCAAGATGCTTTTTACAAACATAGGTTCAGTACCCTAATGTTCAAGGTCAAGGAATTCAGCCCAACTCCAAAGGTAATTGGCACTATGCCTTTACTTCGATACTCCTGATCAAGTGATGCCGGCACAACCACTAAAATCACCAACAGTGTTACTATCACTAACAGAACATCTACTTCAATTGCTAATACCGCTGCCCCTAGTACTATTAGTAATGTTACTGATATTACTACTATTACAACGACTACAACAGAAATGCTACATATCTAAATACTAACTTGACGACAGCAAATAGCAAGGAAACTATTCTAAATTCTACTATTCTAGCATGTGGCGCGACAACAGTAATTATCGGCACTAGTACGTCAGCAACAAGCAGAATAACCCCAATAAGTTTGCTGAAATAAGGCTGGCTTCTGGGACTACTGCCGGTGCCCGAAGAAATACCCGAGAAATGCAAACCTAGTACTTCTGCTATGGGTGAATATCAGCAGTGATTCTGCTGCCATAGGGAACTCTTGGTAACACTACTACTACTACTACTACTACTACTACTACTACTACTACTACTACTACTACTACTACTACTACTACTACTACTACTACTACTACTACTACTACTACTACTACTACTACCGAAATGACCAATACTACTTTACTAACTGTTTTGTTATAGGTAAAACTTACTGAAGTACTACTAGTACTAGTAACGCCAGTGGCTGTGCAACTGTTATTAATGCCCTAAATGCGGGCAACAGAAAGTGACTAACAATATCGCAAATAGATACCTAGTGAACAGCCACCTCTGCAACGAATAATACCAATGGAAATTGCGGCAAGGGATTGTATCACCAATAGCACAAGTAATACCTCGAAAGACGACGGACGCGCACTCGAAGGGAAAAGCAGCAGGCGAAACTATTTTAAACAAGCATGCCTACTTGAATCAACCAGTAGGCGTTCATTTTTAATTTCGAGACACTCCGATTCGCTGCGAATCGGAGTGTTGCGACACTGGCATCATACCCTTTTTATTGACGGATACAATTTCTCCCTGTCTTATTAGACAGTCTCGTAAATTGGTTGCATTTTACGAAGCGCTTTCTAAATGACGCCATGTTAGGCCGTCTCTTTCAAGTTACTTTAGCAAACTGACAGTAGTATTTGCTGTTCTGTGCGTTTTATTGTTAGTTGACAACGTTTTGATCCTTCTACCGCAAAGAAAAACCGGTGAAGTACCCTGTGGTGTCCCGAAGAAGACTTGCTAAAAGACGAAAGCTCACGGCCCCCTTGGCATGCCTGAGTGCTTAGATCGTGGCCGGAAACACAGCGAATGCCAGTGTGTATTCGCAGCCCTCTCTAGATATGGCTAACACAAAAAGCCCGTTTGTCCATAGAACATCTTGAACCTTTAGTTGCTAAAAACTGCGCTTTTAGTAATAGTAACGGAACATCCGGCAAAATGCTAGATCACATGTTCAAGGGTGACTGACAGCGCTCAAGGGGCGCTATAATAAACCTATTCTATTGTATTCCATATGTAGCGATATAAAAGTACTTATAAGGAGTTATCGGACAAGTGTTTAAAGTTATTGTGTTAGTAAGCTCCGGAACTAAGGACAGGATAAAGCTGAAGCACATTTTTTACTGTGTATTATGTCGGGATGTTACTGTCGAAAAGACAGAGATTCCAAATCGGAAATCAGTGAGGACGGACCTGGCTGGACAACTTTCACTGCTGACGAATTGTTTACACAAAAGCTCTATAAGTGGTCGCCGCGAGCAGTCTCTCCAGGCAAGTTGTGCATGTGTTCGCCATTGAGGCTCTTAAACCCCAACGCGCACGCCCGTCTTTCGCACTGCCTTGGTGTCCGTCAACCAAGCGTTCGCGAGGCAAGTGACAGGTCTCGCACATCCCAAAACGGACAGACGAGGAGTGTGAAGCGGACAGAAGAGCAGTGTGACAAAGCGGCGGAGGGTAGGGAGGCGCGGATTTCCACAAACATACCGAATCACATATTTTCTATTGAGGGTTCGTGTTTGTTTCTAAAAAGTTGTGGCTTGGGTTCCAGTATCGCGTAAGCTATACGACTGCGCTCGCTCAGCCGTAATGGGCCGATACTAGTTACTTTCTTCTCCTTGATAGAAGTTACCTTCATCTTTTCGAGGATGGAAATAGCTAGATGATTCTGCCGTAAATGGCACTGCTCAGTTTCACGGATCTCACAACAACGAAGAGAAGACTGGACAGTTTAGAAATTTCGTAAAACCAACATCGTCATAATGTCCCCTGGAAGCGGAGAGACAAGTCCGAAGAAGTAGTCGTGTCTCCTTCTTCGTGGTGATCCCTATTGTCAGTTCAGTTCATTTTATTGAGGGCAATAGGCGTAAGCCTTTGAGTACCCTATTTACAACTTAAAACTGGCTGCAGTGTATTGGGAAACTATATGGGCTGAACCAATTCAAACGAGCCCGTAATGGTTTAACAAAATGGGAGTGAGTCTCGGGGGATGAGCCCGATCTCTCACCCCATCTTGGCCATTTCGGAAGATAAATATGTCAAGGTTCTTTTAAAATTTTGCAGCGACAGTCACATCACAACATTTACAGGGAGGGCATTCAATGGCTTAACCAGTCGGACAGATAAGGAGAACTTCCGCACATCCAACCGTACCTGCTGATTGCGCAGTTAAAACGGGTGGCCTCAGAGGTTAGCCGTGGTAGCAAATTCAAAAAAGTCCTCAAAGATCAGCTTGTACTCGTACCCCTTTAATATGCGGAATGCTTGAACGTGATCCCCGTGAAGTTGCCTATAACTCAAAGGGATGATGTTTTGACTTACTTGGCGGGAAGCATAAGGAAATGAGTTTTGACCACTAACCATCTTCGTGGCTCTCCTCTGAACTTTTTCAGGGCAATTTTGATCTTGAATCGCCCACGGACTTCAGGTTTGTATGTCGTCTTCCAAGTGCGGCCGCACGAATGTTCCGAATGTCTTTGAAGAAGCGTCTTCGTGAAAATTCATTAATGTACTCTTGGTGGCGTACAGTACGGCCATTGAGCTTTTTGCCACTCTCGAACAATGGGCGGATGGCTTTAGGGAACTCGTCGTCAGCACACCAAGGTCCTTCTGGGCTTCGACGTCTCGTAAGGTTGCACCGCCCACAACGTAGCCTCTTGTGCTGCGGGTCTGGCTGTGTTGCCTAGGCGAAGTATGCTAAACTTACAAAGGTTGAACCGCGGGAGCCAATAATTCGGCTACTCTTACAACCGACTTGCTTTAATCTGCAGTCTCTCTTCGCCGGCAGGACTCCGAATTACACTTTATATCTTCATAACGTTTGCGAAAATTGCCACTTCCCAGTCCAAAGCTCTTGCACAATCGTCCACGTATAGTAGGGATAAAATGGGTTCCAGTACTGAACCCTGGAGGACACCGCTCTCGAGGACAGCAGGATCTGATTTCCCTTGACGGATGCACACAACCTGCTGTCGACCCACAAGGAAGTGTTCGATCCATTTAAAGAAGTTGCCTCTGATCCCTATTTTTTCAGTTTGCGTAACAGTCTCTTGTGTGGCAGTGTCTAACGCCTTCTGGAAGTCAGTGCAAGCTATGTGGGCCGCGTGCCTGTCGTCGAGAGCTCTGGCCCAGCTCTGAAGGATTGCGGAACGTTTGTAGTACAGGATCCTCATTTCCGGAATCCATATTGGCATTTCCATAGCAGGCCGTGAACTTCCAGGAATTGTATCAATTCATTCTTGAGTATCCTTTCCGTAACTTTGCGGAGGACGCATGTCATGCTTATGTGTCTGTAGTTTGTCGTCGATGGCCTGCTACCCCTTTGTAAGCGGGCTAATATTTGCCAGCTTCTAATTGATAGGAAGTGTTTCAGCGTCGAATGACGTTCGAAAGAGCATCGACACAGCAACGAAAGCTCATTGGCAAGTTCTTTGGCAAGCCTGGGGTGAATCTTGTCTGGTCCTGGCAACTTCGATTCGTTCAGTGCCTCAAATGTTCTACGAAAAATACCTTCTGAGAAGAGTGTACTACTTAAACTTGGAGTCGGCAGTTCGTCTGTGGGGGGGGAAGAGGGAACCTTGCCTCGTTTGCGTAGACTAACTGGAAACACTGTAAAAAGTACGCAACTTTATCCCTACCATCAGCAATCTCGACGCACCGGTAGTTCTTATTGAGAAGATTTGATGTCTGCTCCTTGTACTTCTTCTGAGGTAGCTGTAGAGTAATTTTGGATTTTGTGTTGTTATTCGGAGCAACATTTTCTCAAATTCTCGGCGTGCCTTTATGAGCATGCTTCTCAGTTTGTTTCTTTGTGTCATATGGGTGATGAAATATTCAGCTTGACCTGTGACGCAGTATTTTTCCCACAATTTGTGCTTTCTATTAATTTCCTTCTTTGGATTGCTATTTAGCCACCCAGGCCACTTGTTCTGTCTTAAACTCGTCAGTGGGCAGTGGTTTTTGATGAGCTGCAGAAGGGCATTCATGAACAACTTCTAGTCATCGTTGGCATTGTCCGTAAACTTTGAGCCCCAGTCGAGGCCGGATAAGTCTGTCCTCATCTGATTGAAGTCGCCCCGCCAAATCTTGCGTTTTTTGGTCTGGAGTATGCGAAATGGCAAATAACGAATAATCCCACATAAGCACTACGTGGTTATTTCGGCCGGGACGGCATGGAGATAACCTTGTCTATAATGTCTGATGCTGTCATAAAAACAAAATTCAGAAATTTAGCTCGTTCTCCTTTACTTGTTTTTGCTGGACACATTACATGTTGTTTGAGGAGTGCTTTTAATGTTTTGTTCATAAAACGGTAGTTAAATACCGATTTTGGACCTGAGGCTTGGAGGGTGTTCCAGTTTATTCCTGGTGCGTTGACGTCGCCCATGATCATGATATTACGCCGACTGTAAAATTTTTCAGTTACTCCAATGGTTGAGTGTCGGCGATTTGGGCTGTCCTGGGTGGTCGGTAGAAGGATAGAACATCAAGATACGGGGAACCGTTAGCCTTGACGGCTAACCAAATAGCTGCGAGCAGCACGCAAACTTGGTGGTATTTTCCGACATTGACAGGTCTTCCATCACATACATAACTATACCTCCACCCAGATGGTGTTCCTTGTCCCTCTGATAAATTTGGTATCCAGTCAATATTCCCTGACAGTGAGGTTCCGGTTACCGCTAAAAAATCCGGCGACAGTTTGGTTAGGCAAAGTTTTCGCTCGTATGGTTTCGGTACGAGGCTTTGGTCAGGCAGCTCAATTTTGCACTAGCTGAATTTCCTCTGCATTTGTCACTGTTGTGGAAATTACTGCGTTATCTCGGACATCATTTTTACTGGGCTTTTCTGTTACTCGATGAGTTCCTTTAATGTTCGTTGCGTTGGCCAGAACACTGGAAGTCAAGGGCTTACTTGTGTTGTCGCCTCGAGTGGCTGGTCCCACGAGGGTATCTGTGGTAGCTGAGTAGCTGTCGTTGTTCTTAGTACAAAAAATATTGGATGAAGCTTCAGAGAAGAGTTTTCGAGTAGAAACTCCCTTGACACTTTCGATTTTACTACGGTCACAGGCGTCCATCAGACTAAAGAAAGGACAGCAGTAGTCAAGGACGGGAAGGACAACCATTTAATAAAGCTCAAGCTTTATTCATGGAAGGAAAAAAATCATGACATGTGAACCCACATATCTGTGTAGCTCTTGTAGGGATCCTATCTGCATGGAGCGATAAAGTTAGCTTACTTGTCTAAACCTAGGTCTTCTATGATGAAGCATTCTGAGAGTTGGTTATTCTGAAAAATTATGGGACCTGGAAGCCTGGCAGGATAAACAGACACGAAAATATACTTGGGCGATGAAAATACCATCTGCCGTGTTGAACTTCATTTCTTTAAGCGTAGTAAATGAACACTATTTTTCTCAACGCAACAATTTGCGTGTCCTGGGAATATAAAAAACACAGTTGGGGCCATCGGCATAATTTATCGTCTGTGAATTGCCCATTTCAGTCGAAATATCACTGATGTAAACAAGGAGGTGTAGGGGATCCAGAACTGTGCCTTAAAATACGTCACTCTTGATCGAGGGAGGTGTGGAGTAGCTGTTACCAACCATGACGTTCTGGTGGTGGTTGGATAAGTAGTACCCGATGAAGTCGAGTAAAGGCGGCCGGATAGAGAGAGAGTTTCCAATTTTACAGAAGGACGTCTATGCGCACCTTATCGAAGGGTCTGCTAAGTTCAAAGTAGTTAACTATAACTGACTACCTTTCATTCCGAAAAGAAGTGATTAGATTGAGAAAATCCAAGTAGCAATTTTCGCAGTTTTGCTATTTAAGCTTTTGTATAATCCTACCTTTAGCCCACTCACTACTTTAAGATATCTTGTTCACACCCGACGTAACAGCCACCGTGAGGTCTTTTTGTTTCCTCCACTGGCACGTACTGTTAACTATTGTCGGTTATTTTCTGGAAATGCAATTGTTATTTGGACTAACCTACGCAGGAATGTGAAAACTTTGCAAAATTTTCCTTTATTTAAGAGAACTATTACTCAATTTTTACATTCAGAAAAGCTTCCACAAATTTTGAGTGCTGAATCCACTGATCGACTGTACCGTAACGATGGCGTTTGTGGTCTCTGACCACTATGGCCGGTCTCACCAGGGACAATCTCTTGGCCAACAGGGACAGCTGTTCTTCGACGCTTCTGTTTGGACTTGCCCCAACTTCATGAAAGGCATTGGCGACTGATAATATCCGATACCGCGCAACGTCTCCCTTCTTGACGGTCGACAGTTCGCGGTCAGCAGTTTTTTCTCCCGAACCCTCCAAACCATAAAAACCATCATCAACTTTATTTTTATTCCTTTTCGACAGGAGTTTTTTCACTGCTGGCCGGATTTGTGTTTAACGCTTCCCTGACGATGCCTGTAAAGTGGAATTTAATAAAATTACCATTATTAAATTTGAGACAGCTCAAGCCTGTGAGGAAGGCGTTACCACAAAGGTTCTAATTGAAGCCTCTGACCAGTTGGCCTTCTTGCTGATCATTACCTGTAGAACGTCATTGGAGGCTGAATCACTTGTTAGTGACAGACAGAAATCAATTGTAAGTCATTTAGAGAGAGGAGCAAAGAACGTTATCAAACAGTTTAAGAATCGTGCGTTCTATAATCATTCATTATGAGCTGGAGAGAAAATGAGAACAACAGAGCTAATGTGGGAAAAACCTGTTTAATTCGCACCAGCGTGGTTATGAAAGTAAATTATCCTGAACCTAGTGTTGTGCCTGGACATTGAAGCTAAAGCGTCTAAGTGGATAATTGAATCAGAGAACAACAGTGAGTAAGTTAACTTCCAATTATCAGACTAAGACAAAGACACCAGAGGAGATATTATCATGAACCAGACCCTGAGTTAAGGTCTCGGGTGGGAGCGGCCTCTGATAAGGTCAGGGCGCTTATGAAGGTGATGAATCGGCAAATTCAAAGCGTTTTATGAGGTAAATTCAAGTGTCTTGCGTCGAAGTGTTACGTGTTTCATTACCTTGTCCGAGTGATGTTGTCTTTAGTGGCCTACGTTTCATTGGTCGGGCAGTGACGTATGTAGATGCGGTACGAGCGGTTGCAACTATCTAATTCACGCGTCTCCGTGTAGTGTCTAAAGCGGGGATCAACCCTCCGCCACAAACGCGCACAAAATCGGCTATCAACTTATCTATTGAGTATTCTAACTTTGACCGTCTCTCACGCGACATTTATTCATTCACGCAAATTACTTGTCGCAGACGTAATAGTCATTATGTGCTTTTATTTACCGGAGATACAAGCGAGCAGGCGTGTCGCGGATGGCATTAGCGAGCCCCACCTTCACTATGTCATCCGTGTCTGGGGTTTGAAAGTCGAATGTCAGAGTATCCTTCAGTTCCGAGACGCACTGGCCCTGAAAGACGCCCAAAGGCCCAAGCTTGGCGGAACCAGATAGTACTCCAACATCAAAGGGTTGTCCGCGGATCGGACGGCTGACGCGGCCGAGGATTGGCCATAGACACTGACCAGTCCCTTTAAACAGCACATATCTTCAGTGTGCAGCTGAACCCTCATGGTCGGAGGCAAAGCTGACGTACGAAGTTGGAGCTCATTCTGAAGGCCACCTCCAAGGCCTGGATGGACGTAGCTGCCTTTGGAAAGAGACCTGCTAACGCATGTTCGGGGCGTCTGCATTAGCGTCTGGGGGTCCTTGGGCACATCTGGATGGTACGGTCGCAACACCAGGAACAACAACTTTGCCATGGATTGCAGCATTTGGGTTTTCAAGCAGAACCCCTTCAAATCCGTCAAGAGCCATTTGCTACTAAACTGGTAGGACTTTCATTAGCTTCGCTGCCTTCTACAACTTCTAACCACATACGCATAAAATACCTACTCATGGAAACCTCTGGACCAAGCTGAGGCATCTGTCGTCCCGGGGATTGTTCCCCCACCACGGATGACGTAGACGTGAGTTGGAGGTCTTCAATGGCGGCGTAATGTGCCATCTTCGCTCGCTTATTCATATAATTTAGTATATATGAGTGATCGAGGCAGAGCCTTGGAAAACCCTATTTACAGATAGACGTATGAAAAAAAACACGCAGATGTTTACATAGCAGTTATACCAGCCATTGATATCATGTAAATGTTTGACCATCAAGCATAAGTTTATCTAGTCTTCCTTTGAAATTCTCGACGTTTTCCGCTAAGACATCGGAGTTCGGTAATTTGTTCCATCCCTCAACCAGCCGATGGGAGAAGAATTCGACCCGCAACTCGAGTTTGACATATTTCGTCTTCAATTTGTATGGGTGTCCTCGAAGATTTGTCGTCCGCGCCAGTTCGAAGAAATCGTCAAACTGAAGAGCACAGTCTAGCCCTCGGACGATCCTGAAGGCCATGATCATATCCCCTCTGTACTGCCTATAAGAGAGAGGAAATATTTTTAGCTTTTCCAGCCGTCTGTCATAAGGTAAGTTACTTAATCCGCCGACCAGCTTGGTCGCTCCTCGTTGTACGTTCTCCAGTAGGGCGTAATCTTTTTTCGTCCAGGGACACCATGCCTGGACACAATATTCCAACATAGGTCGAACGTATGCGCCAAATACTCGTCCGAAATGTTCTTCATCAAAATTGACGAAGGATCTTCTAATCGCGCCTAGGATACCTATAGCTGTCTTTGATACCTTGGCGCAGTGAGACGATGGTTTGAGAGTTGACGTCATCCAAACACCCAGGTCTCTTAACTCGTTGACTGATTCGAGTTGGTGACCTCCTATAAAGTACTGAGATTGAAACCTCAACGGCCTCCTGTTGCTAGAACCTAATCGGATAAGTTGGCATTTGTTACGATTTAGGCTAAGACCACTCATCAGACCATTGTTGCAAGCGATTCAAATTGTCTTGTAACTCGTTCCCATTTTGTACTACCATTATGGACTTGTTTTAATTATTTCAGCCCAGAACACTTTTCTGTATACCACACATTTTTTACAATACGAATACGTACTCAAATGCTTACGCCTACTTCCCTCAATAAACTAAACTGAACCGAACTGAACGTTGACATCGGCCTGACATTTAAATTGTGATCGAGTTGAGTAGATTTTGGATTATGTAATGCAGTCTCACTAATTTGGATATAGAAAGTCAATCGAACGACAATACCGACCTGGCGTGTACAAAGTCAACGTGAAAGTGATCTCCACTTGGCCGTGAACACTACCCACTTAAACAAAGTCAATAATCAATTCAGGAAAGTATGGTTTTCTTTTGACTTAACTCCCCCGAAAATGTGCTGTACAGAGCTCATAGCATGTATTTAACTATAAGTAAATAACATTTGTGAGATTTAATACACAGAGACTTTACAACAAGCGGAAAAATTTCACCAAATTTAAATGGGACCTAACCCCGCATAGCTCTAACTTAGTCCCACGTGGTGACGAGGCTATGTGTTGGCAGGATGACATTATTAATTACTTCAATGACAACAGCTCTACGCATATTTTACCACGGATCTTTTTTTGCCGGTAGCACCAGTAACCAGTTGAAATGGTCCAGTAGCCCTTTAATGTCCCATGAAGGACTGTATCCTGCCTGTATCTGTCGTACTGATTTCTCTCACTTGCAGATACTCAATAAACCTCCGTTTCTAACCATTGTGGCCACTTTCCTGTCGTGTGGCAGAGTGAACGTTAAACTGGTTGGTCGTTTTTGCCCTTACGTGGAGTTTTTATCGTTGATTAGCTTTAGCCGAGGCTGAAGGGGTTCGATGACACACGTAATGGTACTGCAATAGCGAATAGTTTGGGATGAGTGTATTCGTGGGTTCAGAACCAAGGCCATAAAAGGGTGGGTGACGAACAGGGAATGGGGAGCGCCGCCGCGCACTTTTTTGGATGGTGAGGTCAAACCTGGCTGTCGTGTCGAGTGCTACGCATTAGCCACGCAAGAGAGCCACGTCTGGCTTCCTCATAGCTTCCTCTCGCCAAGGCATCCAGGAGTGACCAGCCGAGACTGTAGTTAGCAGGGACGAAAGTCTAATAATTTTAAATAATAAGTTAAAAACTTCGATGACGCATATATGGTATTCGTTACAAAATATCATTAGTTTTCGTGCAA
>CACRXP010000675.1:92966-120577 GCA_902702965.1 Spirometra erinaceieuropaei | reverse complement strand
GAAATTCCTTCTCCATTGAGGCTTGCACGCCATCGATATCAGGAGCATAAAGAAGTATCTGGACTGCTTTAATTCTGATTCCTACGAAAACCGACTGAAATGTGCTTCTGAAGGTAGTCGCTGTTAGAGAAAGGATCGGAAACCGGTAGAATCTGAAAAATATTGGAAGGTTGTCTGCGAAAGCTAAGTCGTTTTTTGCGTCAAATTGATATTTGATACCAAATTTCGTAAGGAAAAAACCCTGCTTTGTGCTCAGTGAACTAGTCACTTATCAATTTAAGCCGTACGTTATAAATTACTGTTATCTATAAGAGATTTTGCTAGCATGGGGAATGCAAATATCCACGACCATGCTATGTGTGAAGAAAGTTGGCCGCTGCCGAACTAGGGACTTCTCAAACCAGAGCCGATGCCCATAACCCCTCGGCCACGTTCGGACACCCGGTCGGCAAATAAAATATTACATATTTAGATAAAAGCGATCTATCCCGCATTTGTAAACTGTTTTCTATTTCCTGTGATTAACATTTACCGAAAATACTTAACTCACTCTGAAATAGGTGCGATGGACCACCGAACAGCAATCCTGAAGAAGGCAGTGCACTACTGAAATCGACCACAAATAATTTAAACACGGAAACGTGGACACGCTGTGATGGATGCCGAAACCTTGTAAAGAACAGATATTTGTAGTTAAGTTTGTTTTAATTCCTTTGTTAATGCTCCCCTGAACGACAATCCGCTCTCTTTGAAGCCACGGTGACGGATCACCAAGCAGACGCGCAGGAAGTGAAACCCCGCGCACCGTCGCCTAGACAGAAAGGATGGTAAATCGGAGGAAAGCTCGCGCATACCTTCTGGTTACCTTATTCCATTGTCACCCTCTTTACTCCTCTGCCCCATAAACTACAATTCCTCCTACTCCTAGTTCTCGATTCAATAAACGTTCCTTTGTTGGGAGTTCATTTCTGGTATTGCCTGTTGAAATTCGCGTGATCATACCCATAAGACCCCCACACAAAGGAGAGACGTGATGGATGTGTCTGCTATGCCTTCTACAAACAAACAGCCTCAAATACCTCCCAAAGACCTCAACACCGACGAGACCAAGCCATCAGGTAACTCGAGTATTACAACCTCACCACCAGAGTTTTTGGATTAGAAGTAAACGTCGACCTCCACACAAAACTGTTAGCACCACTCCTCAAGCATGACAAAATAAACCCACCGGCACACAATGCAAAAGACGTGCAAAATATCGATGGGCAGGACCACGGGAATTTCAAGAAACCGAAAAGGGCGATGGACGTCGTGTTCAGCGAAACAAGGAGGACCAGCGAACGAACTCGATGGACAAATTTTCCGACCAAGTCAAAATAGAGGGCGACAAAAAGAAAACCGATGAAGATGGAACAACTTATCGCATTTCCGTAGGTTCGACAAATCCGTAGCCCACAGAGTCCGTCTGCGTGAAAACAAAGTAGGGATTGACGACTCCGAAAAACTGTAGACAGTAGTGGTATGGATTTACATACACCAGGACAGAGGGCTGCCAACTCGTCCTATACGCGTTTATCAGACTATGCTGCAAGAAGTCGCGTGAAGCAGCAAGACAAAGACGTAAGAGCGTTCCTGATAGCCGCGAGCAACTAAGCGACAGGTCTGGACGACTAAAAGTCCAAAACACGCCCGCTGGGCGTTAGTTAAGCGGACGGAATGTCAGGAAAAGTGGCTTTAGTCGACAAATTGAAAGCGACGTTAGAGAATCAGCTACTAAACTCATCGTTCGAGAGCAACGTAAACACAATAAGAAAGGAAGAACCCAAGTCTGTGATTCAATCTACTATCAATAAAAGGAAGCAAGACGGAGAGCCGGCTTTTTTTTCTTGAAAGATAACTTTGTGTGGTGTTCAAGGGAACGCCTGAGACTACTTAGTAAACCCCACAAGAGGATCCTTTGACAATCCAAAATTTCCTAAATGGAACTCAAAACACGTGAGGGGGATAAAATACAAGAGACCTTCCGTTTAGGGCATATAGTTAGAGGCATTGCAGAGGAGATGCGACCAAGACCATTGAAAGTCGTCATGAGGAGCAAGCAGTAGGCAGACCTTATCAGGTCCCGAAACTCCAAACTACGAAACAAAAACCATGGGGTGTTTTTTCAGCCAGACTGCCCTCCCATCGGTCGAATGAAAGGGAGAACGCTGATAGCAGGAATCAAAAGGCGTCGGAGCGAGGGAGAAAAAGCTGAAGATTGTCGACACTGAGATCGTGATGACGGAAAGCAAGTTTCCTTGAAGTCATCTGGTGAAATTCAGTATAATTAAGTGTATTAAAGGGAGATATAAAAAGCCTTCAAAAATCTATTTTGCAGAGAGAGGCTGAAAAAGTGTTTTCATATGCACGCAGAGATACGGTTCATTATATCAATTCTTATAAGGTAAATATATGGCCATCATATAAAATGTTATGGAGTCTTCTTTTAGATGCCTGAACACTTTCGTCAGGACAACCAAATTAGGTAGTTTGCTCAAATCTTCTTTCACCCCCTATGAGAAGAATGTAGGCCGCACTCCAAGTTTGATGTGCTTTGTCTTCAATTCATATCGGTGGCCTCGGAGATTTGTCGTTTGCGCTACTTCCAAAAAATCGGCCACTTTAAGTTAACCGTCTACTTTGCTGACCAGTTTGGAGACAAAGATCACGTCTCTCTATTCTGCCTATAAAAGGGAGGAAGAAGCTTGTGCCTTTCTGGCCGCTCTTCTTAAGGCAGGCTCTTTAGCGCATCGAGTAGTTTAGTCGTCCTTCGTTGCACCTTCTCAGTGAAAGTGTGGTCTTGCTTCGTCGAGAGTCGCTATGCCTGAGTGCTTTATCCAAAATTGGCCAGATAAATGTTCCAAACAGTCGAACGAAAAGCTCCTCGTCAAAGTTAAGGAAGGATCTCCTGATGACTCCCAGAATACCTATAGCCTTCTTTGCTATCTCGGCTCAATAAGACGAGAGTTTGAGAGTGAACAACATCCACATACCTAGGTCATTTACTTCGTTTATAAGCTCGAGTTCGTGACCTCCGAGGAAATACTGATATACAGACTTAATTCCTTTTTGGACCTAGACCTTGGTTGGATGGATTGACATTTTTTTGAAGTCGAGGTTAAGAAATCATTCATCACACCAGTGATTCAGTCGATCTAAGTTGTTTTGCAGATTTACCGCGCCCTCTAACTTTTCAGCCGAACTCCGTATCTTTAGATCATCGACGAACATTAATTCTCGTAGGTCAGGCAATCTAGTGCGTCATCCACATATATCAAGAACAGAATGGGAACCAGGAGCTCCACTTCGGATCCCCGCGATGGACGGTTTCCCACTTCAGTTAGGCGTCACCAATACGCACCCACTGAGGTTGGCCTGTGGGGAGGTCGGCAAACTACTTGAGTAGGTTTCCAGTCACACTCGTTTGGCGCAGTTTAGATATGAGTCGTCTGTGTGGCACCCTGTCAAAAACTTTGCTGAAGTCAGTGTAGACTGATTCAACTGACAAAGCCATCTCTAGAGATTTCGTCAAGCTTTCCACTGAGTTGAGCAGGTTAGTGAGAGAGGATCGACCACTTCTAAATGCATGTTGATACTTGCTAAGCAAGCCGTTCTCCCCAGTATGTCTTATCAGTCCCTTTTTATCATTTTCGCCATTAGTTTACAACAAATGCTTTTGGGACTCATTGATCTGAAGCTACTTGGTAAGGTTATATCTCCTCCTATATATGGGACTGATGTTGGCTAACTTCCCATCAGTAAGCAGAGCCCACTCCGTTGAGTTTTAGGAGATCTTAGAGGGTTGGGAGGCTTGTTGCTCTTTGATTTCATTCAGAACTTAACGAATGTCCCATCCGAATAATGCGATCTAGTGGACTGCAGCTGCCCAGAGTTTTCTAAACTGCATCCGCTGGGAACGTTACCGTGTTAATTGTATGTCTAGGTGAGGCAATTTGCCGGTGTACTTCCGCATTAAAAGGCGTCACCTCGGTATACCTGAACATGAAGAAATCGGATAAGAGATTAGTCTTATCTCAGTTATCGGCTAACTTATTTCCCCGATAATTCTTTAAGCAAGGAAGAGAGTCCCGATGCATGTTGCCCTATACACGTACTCGAAGAACTTTCCGGGATTCTTCGGTATTTCTACGGCTGTTCTTGACTTAAATGCTGCTCGTTCCCTCCTTAGCAGACTTTGAGACCCAATTCGCTGTTTCTAATTGTTGGCATGTTGTGTATCTCTTCCATGGTCTCCTTTCTTTTTGAGTTTGCTTCATGCTTCCGATGACACCCACTCTGGACGGGAGACGCACGATCTCCTTTTAAGCGGGCAACAGTTTTCCGCCAAGTGGCAAATAACGTTATTAAGGAAAACCGAGGCGGCGTCTGAGTCAGAGACATGTGCAGGACTCCATTCTATCTCAGTCAGCAATCCTTTTATTTTGAAATAATTCCCTTTACATACATTTCTGTCCCCTACTGTTCGAATTTCGGGTACATAAAAGGGATTGTACTCCCAGACGAAAATGCAATTATCACTTCGGCTCAGGGGTGTGCTATTAATCAATTGAAGGTCAAGGTTTTCATTCTTAGCAGGGATGAGATACAAACGGCTTGACTGCTGCCCGTTTCGGAATCGGGTGGCCGTTGTAGCATGATGAGTGAGGAATTTGTCAGCGACGAACTGAAATAATTTATGCAGCTACCCTCATGATATCAAACCCGCATATTAAATGGTTCATTCCCTTATTTCATTCCCGGCAGCTGTGCCGACTACTCACTTTGTTGAGTGTCTACCAAGGTGCTGTAGCGCCTCAGCCATGTATAAGCCTTACGGCACTGACACACACGCCGCGTTAGGAACTAAGAGGCCACGGTTCCCTTGAGGCTGAAACATGTGCGCTTGCAACCTCTGGGACGTACAAACAGAGGCGTGCGCAAACTCGGCTACCTCTTAATAGACTAGTCACTCTAGCACCGATAACTCTCACATGACGCACATTCATTCATGCCTACACAACCCTAATGGACAGACGCGCGCCGGCCTAGAGTAGGACGACATCACGACTGACGTCTTTCCCTTAAAACATAAAAGCGTCTGGACTATGATCTTAATGACGGTCTGAATGCACTCACTACCTAGACATCACATTCGCATGTTACAACCTGTCGAACTGTTGTAAAGGCAGCGAAGCCGACTGAGCACAACGGAATTATTCTGCGCTCCAACTGGGACTATTTCGACTTGGTTATCATCTTACAGTTACAGTCTCTGACATTGATACTGGGACCGTACGTACAGAATTGTGCATTTTTGTGCATTTTTTGACTATTTTTTCCCGCATCGAAATTCGCCAGGAACCTGGATTAAGTGCAATTTGTTTACCAGCACGGTCCAACTGACTATGCATCCGACTACGCAACCGAATCGCGGCTATACAGTCTAGAAAACCATTCGCTCAAAACACTTCAAGGTCTGCAGTTATTCAAGTTCCACGAGATCTGCAAAGGGCTAGGTCGCTTCTGATAAAATTCCACAGTTTATCGGATTTTAAGTATTTTTTTGCTTATTGAGTTTTGAATACTTACTTTACTTCTTCATATCCAACCCGAAGTATTCGCTATAAAATCAAAAGCGAAATTATACCTATTATATCATGTCGAAGTTTATGGCGTCTCAACAAGTTAACTGTAATAGCAACGGCACCTCGTTGGAAGATAAGTCTGGTGAGATGTCCTTCGCATCCAGAACTTGTGCTCGCTCTACCTGCGCTTCCAGCCAACGACCAGCAAAGCGTGCAAAAAGCGTAATTACAACAAAAAGTGCTAGGTACGAAGACGAGCCTTGTGTTGGGTGCGCATATATCCAAATCAAAATAGAACAACTCAAAAAGGAGCTAGCTGATTTAAGAACGCTCGTGAAGCAGACCCCAGACGACCGGAACGTGTCCAGTGTTAGGCTCCCAAAAACGAAGAACAAAACGCAAAAAACACGAAAAAATATCTCCTCGGGGGGATCTTCGAACATGAGTTGCAACTCAGTAGTCAAAACTGCGGACGCCGGTAACAGCAGGACAACGAAAACGAAGGCCCCGACAAGGTCAGACTCGATTCCCATGCAAGATGTTACAAAAAAATTACCTGGCGCGGAAGCTATCTCGTCTAAGCCTCTTGCTGTAAGTGACGGAATTTCTCTTCTGCCTGGAGATAATATACCAGGGTCATCCAGTCTACTTTTTGCCTTCTTGTTCTCTCAGCCACCTCGAGCTCACTACAAAGCACGTATCTGAATGCGGAAACATGAACCCGTGGGTTGGGGGGAAAGGGAAACGCCATGACAGGAGTCTGAAGTCACAGCCAGACGCCAGACCTGATGGGTTGTTCGGGACAGTCGGTAGACAGCAAAAGTGTGCGTCCAAGCGACGACTCCGTAAATCGTCCTCGCTTACATGCAGCGAATTCAGCGGAAAGACGAAGTTAGGAGGACCATGCTCGCCAGCAGTGTCTGGTTATTCAGGGTTTGCCGGAATCTAATGCACTTAGACCTGAAGATCGTGTCTCAGAGGACCTTGCTTCATTTCATGGTCTACTAAATCACTTACTCCAGGCAAACTTGGAAATAAAAGTTCTGAAGGCATTCCGGACAGGAAAACGGAGTGAAGACAGAACAGAAGCACAACCACCTCGCCCTCTCAAAATTATGCTGGAGAACAAAGAGCAAATCAAGTACATCCTCTCTAAAAAAAAACCGACCTCAGAAACACACATAATTAGGTTTTTTTCAACCGGACTATTCACCAGAGGAAAGACTGAAACGCCGGGAACTTGTCTTGGAGTTAAAATCAAGACCGAAGGGTGGCAAACACAATCTGGCTATCTTCAAGAGGAAGGTAGTTCGGAAATATATGCCGTTTTAGTGGAACCAACCAGTAATTCTAAGAACGTCGGCAGCTACCCAGCTGTCACAGATACCTTCGTTGAACAACCTGCTCAAGGCGGCAACACCAGTAAGTGCGTAACGTCCAGTGATCTGAATGATGTAACGGACACCAATGAAACCCATCAGATAACGGAAGAGCCCAGAGAACATGGCGTCCGAAATAACGGAGTAATGCTCAAAACAGTAACAAATGCAGCGGGAAATTCGGCTGGTGCAAAACTGAGGTGCTTGTACACGAATGCCCAAAGCCTCATATCGAAACTAGACGAGCTAAAATTTTGCCTTGTCGAGCTGTCTCCAGATGTTTTAGCAGTAACCGAGACCTGGCTTTCCGGAATATTAGCGATAGCGAAGTAGCCTGGCCTGGATACTAAATTTATCTTAGGGACAGGAAACATCGTCAGGGTGGTGGTATAGTTGTGTATGTGAATGAATGTCTGGCAGTGTCGGAAAACACCACCAAGTTTGCGTGCGGCAAGGAAGCTATTTGATTGACCATCAAGGCTACCGGTTTCCCGTGTCTCGATGTCCTCACTCTCTACCAACCACCTAGGACAGACCAAATCGCCGACACTCAACTATTGGAGCAGCTGGATAAATTTCCCAGTCGACCTAACACCATGATCATGGGTGACTTCAACCTACCAGGAACGAATTGGAATACCCTCCAAGCATCAGGTCCAAAATCGGCATTCGATTACCGCCTGTTGAGCAAAATATTAAATGCGTGCCTCACACAACATGTAATGTTACCAACGAGAACACGTAAAGGACAAAGGGCAAACTGCCTGGAGCTGGTTTTTACGAAAACACCAGGCAGCATAGACGAGATCATCTCCATGCCACCCCCTGGTCGAAGTGATCACGTAGTGCTTATGTGGGATTATACGTTATTCTCCATTTCACATGCTCCAGACCAAAAAAGACGGAATGTTTGGCGAGGAGACTTCAATCAGATGAGGGCAGACTTATCCGGTCTCGACTGGGGCTCATTGTTTAGGGG
This sequence comes from Spirometra erinaceieuropaei, assembly GCA_902702965.1. Taxonomy (NCBI): domain Eukaryota; kingdom Metazoa; phylum Platyhelminthes; class Cestoda; order Diphyllobothriidea; family Diphyllobothriidae; genus Spirometra; species Spirometra erinaceieuropaei. Next base: position 112,595 of record CACRXP010000675.1, on the reverse strand, counting down.
AAATGCCAACGAGGATTGGGGGTTTTTCATGAATGTCCTTTTGCAGCTCATCAAAAATCACTGCCCACTGACTAGTGCAAGACTGAACAAACGCCCTGGGTGGCTAAATAGGAACCTTAAGAGAGAAATCGACAGGAAACACAAATTGTGGAGAAAATACTACGTCACTAGACAAGCTGAATGCTTCAATACCTACAAGACACAGAGGAACAAACCGAGGAAGCTGAAAATGAAGACGCAGCGGTAATTCGAGAAGAACGTGCTATAAAAAACAACACAGAACCCCGAATTACTCTACAGTTACCTCCGACGAAGTACAAGGAACAGTCATCCAATCCCCTTAATAAGGATTACTGATGGCGTTGAGATTGCTGATAGTAGCGATAAAGCTGCGTATTATTCACAGTTTTTCCAATCAGTCTACACAAACAAGGCAACGTTCCTTCCCCCCTCCACAGAAGATCTGCCGACCCCAAGCGTCAGTGATATACTCTTCTCAGAAGGCACTGTCCGAAGAGAATTAGAGGCATTGAACGAATCGAAGTCACCAGAACCAGACGAGATTCCACCCAAGCTTCTCAATGAATTTGCCAGTGAGCTTTCTGTGCCTTTGTCGATGCTCTTTCAAACGTCATTTGACACTGGAACACTTCCTATCACTTGGAAGCTGGCGCATACTACTCCGCTCAAAAAACGAGTAAACAGGGCGTCGACGACAAACTACAGGCCCATAAGCTTGACATGCATTCTCTGCAAAGTTATGGAAAGGATCTTAAAGAGTGGACTGATACAATTCCTGGAAGTTCACGGCCTGCTATTGAAATGTCAACATGGGTTCCGGAAAGGAATATCTTGCACGACAAACTTGCTGCAATCTCTCCAGAGCTGGACCCGAGCTCTCGACGACAGGCAAGCGGTCCACATAGCCTTCATCTACTTTCAGAGGGCGTTCGACATTGTGCCACACCAGAGGCTCTTGCCAAAACACGTAGAACGACCGGATTTATCCTCCAAAACTTCAAAACTAGAGACATTAGAATGCGTCTTTACAACATGTACGTTAGATCTGGCCTGGAATACTGTTCGTTTTTATTTAGCCTCATGCGTGCTACTGAGCGGAAGAAAATAGAATCCGTTCAAAACTTTTTTACCAAAACAGTTTTAGCCCCGGAACACCGACATTTTTCTTCCCAAGAACGTTTCCGGCTTACGGGCCTTGATCCTTTATGGTTCCGTGGATTACAAAAGGGACTATTTTTGCCATTTAAACTCTTACATAATCACACATTTAACCCACTTACCTCTTTAAGACACCATGTCCACCCACGAAGTAACAATCATCGTGCGGTCTTTTTATTTCTTCCTTTAGCACGTACTGTTAAATTTCATAGGTTCTTTTCTGTAAATGCAATTGCTATTTGGAATAAACTACCCATGAGTGTAAAAAATCTGCAAAATTATCCCTTATTTAAGACAACTATTACTCAATTTTTGCATTCAGAAAAGCTCCCACAAATTTTGGGTGCTAAATCCACTGATCGACTCTACCGTAGCGATGGCGTTTGTGGTCTCTGAACACAATGGCCCCCCCACCCTTCTTGACGGTCGAATGTATACCGCCGGCAGTTTTTTCTCCTGAACCGTCCAAACCATAAAAACCACCATCAACTTTATTTTATTCCTTTATCTCAGGAGTTTTTTTCACTGCTGGTCAGATTTGTGCTTAACTCTTCCCTTGACAATGCCTGTAAACTGGCATTAAATAAAATTATCAAATGAAATAAAAAATAGAGATCAGTGGCAACTTCCTTAAATGGATCGAAAACATCTTTCTGGGTCGACACCAGGTTGTGTGCATCTGTCAAGAGAAATCAGCTCCTGCTATGGTCGAGAGTGGTGTCTCCCAGTGTTCAGTACTGTGATCCATTTTGTTCCTTATATACGTGGACGATGCCGCAAGAGCTTTAGACTGGGAAGTAGCAATGGTTGCCGATGAAATGAAGATATGGAGTGTAATTCGGGGTCCTGCCAACGAATACAGACTGCAGATGAACTTGAATCGGTTGGAGAAGTGGTCAAAGCGTTCGCTCCTGCGGTTCAACGCTGACAAATGTAGTATACTATGCCTAGGCAACACAGTCGGATCCGCCAGCACAAGAGACTCATTTCTGGGCGGTGCAACCCTAGAAGAGGTCGAGGCCCAAAAAGACCTCGGTGTGCTTACGACGAGTTCCCTAAAGCCATCCGCCCATTGTTCGAGAGTGGCACAAACGCGATATCCGTATTGTACGCCATCAAGCGTGCGTTTATGGACTTCGACGAAAATGCTTTCTCAAAGAAATTCGGAACATTCGTCCAGCCGAATTTAGACTACGGCATACAGGCCTGGAGGCCGTGAAGGTCGAGGATCAAAACTGCCTCGAAATAATCCATAGGAGAGCCACGAAGATGCTTGGGAGTCAAAGCTCCTTTCCTAATGCAACCCGCCTAGTAAATCTGAAACTCTTTCCTTTGAGTTACAAGCAACTTCGCGGGGATCTCTTGCAAGCCTTCCGTATTGTAAAGGGGTTGGAATGCAGTCTGGACTTCGAGGACTTTTTTGAATTTGCTACCACGACCAACCTTCGAGGTCACCCGTTAAAACTGCGCACACAGCAGGCGGGGCTGGATGTGCTGAAGTTCTCCCTCTCCGTTCGAGTGGTCAAACCATGGAATGCCCTTCCCGCAGATGTTATGGTGTCACCATCTGCACAAAGTTTAAAAAAATCTTGACATATTTATGTTCCGGAATGAACAAGAGCGATGAGAAGCAAAGCTCACCCCCTGTAACTCGTTCTCTTTTTGTCCTGTCTTTATGGGCGTGTTTGAACTATTTCGGCCCAGAACATTTATCTGTATACCACACATTTTCTACGTCGCAAATAGGGCACTCATAGGCTCAAGCCTATTTCCCTCAATAAACTGAACTGAACTGAACCGAGCCTCGAAATGATCGCGGGCGGGGCAAAATGACCTTGACATAACAGGATGTCAAGCAAAAATGCTGGGTACCACAAAGATGGTTGTCGACTAGAAGCCTGTCATTGGGTTCTTGGCTTGCTAGTCTGTCAATAAATTGTGTGTACTCGTGAAGGCACCTTTTTGCGTGCCCGTGCTTCCACATATAGCGTTCGACAGTATCGGCTTCACAGAACTCTAGCATTTAAATACTCTGAGTCAATTTGCCTTCATATTAACTGCAGTTTACGCGCCCCTGCACTCCTGGTGATTTCCGGAGGCAACCGTTTGGTGGTCTTCTAACGTTCCTAGATCGCCTACTTGTTGTGTAAACAATCAGCTGGCTCTAGCTTCACAGATCTTAAATGGACACAAGACTGTGATTCATTTCCGTCTGTCCTTACTTTGCTGAAATTGACCTTGGTTGTGCCTAAGAATTTTCCCAGCGAAATCGTTCGTTCTCCAAAACATGTTGCGTTTTACACTGGGTCCATCTGCATTGCGTGTCTTTAGGATATTAGTGGTTCAGCTAGTCGACAGTCACTAATTTTTGCCTTATATTCCCAGGCCCCTATACTAATACTATGTGTGTGGAGAGCTAAAGGTTTCCTCCTAGTCATAATACTCTAGTCGTGAAATTATCCCACTGCGCCTATGCCAATATCGCGATGCCCGTCACAACGTCCACGCAACCCATCCTTCGCAACACGTAGTCGATAAGTCACATCATCCCACTCGTCCACTTGAAACCTGACCCCTAACCACGATTAAAGACAGTTTTATTTTTCAACAATGTGCTTTCCTCTATTATGAAAAAATGTTGAATTTTCGTAAACAAGATCTACGTGAAAACCTATTAGACAGGCAACACGCAGCCGATACTTATCATTCGCCGCGGAACTTTTTATAGTCCAGTTGGCAAATTTACAGGTGTCGGTCTGTCGCAGCTTTTCAAAGCATTAAGCAGGGAACAACTTTTCGTTCGTTTTATTATTTTCTGTTTTCAAATTATTAACCTGTCGGAGACCGTAACGACTAACTTAAGCCTTTTCCATGTGTCACTTGGCTTTCTATTGCATGATTTTCATCCATGTATCCCATACGCGCCGTCGTTCTGCCGGTCGCCTTTCCTGTCAAACAGCCGCCTTATCTGCCAACCTGTAAGATATTTTGCTGCACACTCCTTGCTGTACTGTGCTTTAAGCTACCGACAACTAATTTGCTTTTGTCGAAGCCGAAGAAAATTTGAGACACTTAATTTATGCGATTCTCGATAATTGCTACCTTCGCCAACTTTGGCAACTATTCGTTTTAATTGATGCTCATGTTGAGCCTATACAAATATTACTTTGGAATGCACCGTCGTCCGCCTATTCTACTGCCATACTTTTTACCATTTCTAACTATTTGGTGAGTGTTACCTTTCCCACACGAACTAAAAAAGCAGTTATCAAGTGGACTCTGTTTCCTAGGGACCGGTTGATCCGACCGTCAGTCAAACTCCGTACGTACACATAGTATAACTACCAAAGGGGTCTGGGATATTGCCCATGCGGAACATCATTGTATCGCATTCCCACTTTAGCATGCACCGGACAAAGTCGAATAGTACCCGAGCACGTAAATCCGCACGAATCCGACCGGACAAAGAATGGACATGGTATTAAAATACCACAGTTTATTTGATTGATCATGACTAAACAGCCAACAGAAACAGTGCGAGAGAATAGAACTTGTAGAGGAGGCCCGTGTGGCGATTGAGATTACTGTAAATCTCGAGTAAGACTCAGTGAGGAGTGTATGGCTGCGGGCAATTATGAAGGGAAGGCAGGCCGATGGTGTGTAATCAGGACTTATAAGGAGAATGGGCAGAGTGCTGATCATCCACAACGAGATGCGGTTGCACGCAGTCCATCTTAAGCTAAGTGAGGAGTGCGAAATCCCCGATTCATACAGATCCTGGTTAGTTTGGGTTTGTGCATTGCAATATGTGATCGATACCGTTGAGTGCTTCCATAAAACCGAGTCAAATAGCCTTAGTTCACGTTCAGTTTGTCCGCACTTTAGCCATCTGTCATTCCCCAGTCGTTTGTGCGGAGTGTATGCACTTAGGGAGCGTGTCCTCAGTGAATGCGAATCCGCGTTTATATTACATCAGAGTATCTTTGCCAAAAGGCGCCAATTGCTCTGATTAGATTTAGTTGACTTCAAATTAAAGTAGTCGGGTGGATTTGTTTTGGCCTTCGGTAGCCGAGGACCGTATACTCTAGTACTGTTTGATAAAACTTCGACCGTGACCTAGATAGGGTGAAAATTATTTACACCGCGCACTAGATGCTTTTATAGTCTACAGCCGTTTAGGGTTTCATTAAAAATAGACGCTACATAACGTTTGCGTTGTGGACGCCACCCAAGCCTCGTTCACACACATCTGTCAACTGTCAGGCATGTAGCATACATTTAGAGGTTAGTTGGACATTCCGGTGAGGGGCTCACATTTTACGATTTCAGTACAGCATGCTGTCCCACCTGATCGTGCTTGTTTTGTTTCAGATAATCCCAACTAAACTCTCTATGGTCCTACTAACGTCTGCCTTTGGATGTCGAAGGACAGCCCCCGAGGTCAATTCACATATAATGGCGTCCACGCGACAGGAAATACCAGACAATCGGAATTCAGTTTCCAACCCCGACATCAAGTTCTGGCTAGCCAACTTCCTCATGCTCGTCAAGAATCAGGTGTTTCTCAACCATCTAGTCGGAGTAAGATCTCCCCAACACGGTTCTTCAGCGTATCCCCCGACCAAGACAGTTTACCAATATACACTGTGTGCGTTGTGGGCTATCCAAAGTCGGGAAAGTCGTGCCTATGTAACCGATTTGTCTGCCCGCATCCCGATTTTTATCAGAAAGTTCATGCCTCAGTGATCAGTACATCAGATTTTACTGGACCCGTCATAAACTCGGAGCACTGGTTATTCTGGGGTACTGTTGTCCGCCGAATCGACGAAGAGACGAATGCGCGTTTCCGTGTTGTTGAACAGACTGAGTTTGTGAACGACGTTACTTTTTGTCCTTTCGTATCTCCCAAAATACTTACCTACCCCTGTAAAGACCCTCACACATCCAGCACCCACAACGAGTATGTCCGGAGGAGCACAGCCGTGAAACTTTACTCACCAAACAAACTTCGCTATATTTGTACAGAACAGTTGGGCCATGAGCAGCGATATGGAAAAGAGTACCTGCCTGATCGCGAGCTCGAAATCACAGGTTTTCTTCTGCTGTTTGACGTCAGCCAGCGCTTGCATCCTGATGCACGTGACCTGGCTGGTGGCTGTACCCAGGATCAGTTCTCATTTTTCGCCGAAATTTTGTCGGTTCTTCTCAAACGCAAAAAACCTCTCGTGCTCGTTGCGACGAAACGCGACAACGTGGACGAACAGGTTCTTCAGGAATTCCATCAAATGCTTCAAAAATCCAGCGACTTCAAGCGTGTCCCTCTTATCGAGGTCTCTTCCCACTGTAACATAAACGTAGAGCTGGCCTTCGGAACCATTGTGCGCTTGGCGGATAACAAAACTCGTTTCTGTAAAATCCGACCTCTTTCGTATCAAGAGGCGTCACGAGAACGTGATGAAGAGTACCGCATTGCTAGGGAGGCCTACGTTAACCATGTTTTGAGGTGCCCATCAGAGTTTCTAAAAAACTGGCAATCCTTTATGTCCCGCTACAGCCATCAAGTTGATGTCACACGGTTCGTTAATCTCGCTGGATCGACAGTAGCGCAAAATACCTTTGAACAATTTTCCGAATTGCAAAAGACGGAAACAAAGAGAAGGCATATGGCTAATCTTCCAAACGCCCTGCGAGCATTACTTCCGCATGTTGGACCTGTTACAAATCAGTGAGTTTTTGACCGAGCTTTTTGCATCAATGTTAAATGAAACGTACTGTTAGACGTGTCTGAAGTAGAACGGACAAGTTTACACATCACCAACCTAGTTTAACATCAGTAACATGATTTGGACGGAAGTACAATGTTCTCGGTTAACTCCGTTTCTACATCATTAGACTTACTTCCAGCCACATCGTTTCACTTCTCATAAACATGCTAAGGAACCTTTGTGCTCGTGCTTGGGCTGTGGGCATGTAAATTAACTGTTTTAATGGAGTCTGCACTGTGCGGCGGGAACAGAATACAGAGGATTCAAATACAGCCTCAAAATGTTCCTGTGTTTTCGAGCCAGCTTTGTAGCTGGTCACGTGCTCGTTCTCGGTGTTCGCCGCTTTTGATTTTCCACAATACGTGAATCCAGCGTGCAGGCGATCGGCGTTGCTCCGAACGAATTAGAACGAATTTTGTGGATGATATGCGCTATCGCTACGGCGCGGCCGCCACGATTTAAGACTGTCTTACTTGAAACGAACTTCATGTACTTTACTCTAGAGGCTATTCTCGGGTATGCATTCGAATACATCCGATCATAGATCTCATCCCACGCACCTTGGTATTCATGCTTAGTGAAAGACCGATTCAGATATTTTGTAACTGAGCCGTCATGACGGGACTAAAGACGACTTTTAAACCAATACGTCCTGCGGGCGGCCTTGATTAGAGCCACTTCGCCGCCTACACTTTTTGTCTGACACTTAGTCAAATTCATGAAACCTAAAACTTTGCACCTCATGAATAAAGACTTTTAATCGCACAGGGTACCGTTGCTTACCCAGAAGTGCATTTCTAATTTACTCGGACTGTTGTAGCGTTGCAGGATAAACTATTGAATTGGGTACAGATGGAGCAACATAAATTCGATTTGAGAACTAGGAAACCCGGCTAAGCCCTTGACCCCCTGTAAATATAGACTCGTCAGCCCTTTAGCCTAACCTTGCGTGCATTGACGAAATGTCTCGCGAATTTTGCGTTCTTCTCGCAGATGTCTGCTAGACCACAGAAGCTGGGCGTCTGTTAGCCTTGCCTCCTGGTGTCCACACACCCAATGGGTTAGTGTAACAGCAGTAAGCGAAGGCTCTGCGGATTAGGCAAGTTCATGAGTTTTATAATGGACCATGCAACAATAAAACTTTCGATCGTGAATAGGCGCAGTCGGCAATTCCTCACGGTAGGCGTGAATGATGATCATAAATGCGAGTTTTACGAAGCTCCATCCTCAGTCCCAGTAAAATCAACATTGTTGATGGGTTTGTAGCTCGAATATCGGCGAAAGTGACCCAGAGATCCGCCACTTCGCAAATCCTCCTTTGTCAATCGATCTGTCGATGACAAAGCATTTTTGGTTTGTGCTAAGTACGGTAAGACATTCACAATGGTCTGCGCTGCTAATGTGTTAGACCATTGCACCGGCCGGATTGGCTCACTGCATGCGTTAATTTGGCAGTACGGAGACTGCGCGACCTCATAACTACTGTAGAACATGGGAGTATGGTTGTATATCTGGGCGTATGCTTAACACCGCACCGGCCTTTGCCAAATCCCAGCACCAGATGGCTGTCAAAACTTAGTTGACGGGCCCCGGCAGTGGATTGATGCATAGGAGAGGAAAGAGAGAGAGTTCGACTCCGGGAATCCATCCGCACAGAACTTGATCGTGTTCCACACTATAATAAATCTGACATGCCCGTGTCTGATGGTGGGTTTGAGCAGGAATCCGGAACGTCAGGAGAATAAAACTCTCGTTCCAGTGATAGTGTCTCCTTCTTCATGCTTGAATCTATCACGACGCGCTAAAAGTAGTGGTCTGGATATTTGCCAACTGTCTGGATTATTCAGTCCTCTCTGGACGAGGAGTCAGGTGCAATGGCTCCTGAATGCGGTATCTGTTGCATTCCCACCTAGATGGGATCTCGGCCGTCGTCTTGCATGAAAATTCGGCACACTGTGCGGGACTCAGGTCGTGTGTGGCTTGCGTAGACGGGCTGTTTAGTTTTGTTGACTACCACTCTCGAATCCGTCTCCGGTCGTCTTGACATTATCTTGCCATCATAGCCAGGCGAATGAGGCAGCAGAGTGCGGTAGATGCTGCACGAGCCGTCTCACCATAATCTACTTCACACGCAAGTCGTCCTGCGTCCATTCCATGGGGCACACGGTGTACGTCGTTCGTGACAGCCGAACATTCGTAGAGTGGTTATGGTGAATTCTGGGTAATAGCCCTCGAGAACCTTTATTGCAAGCAGAACATCACAAGCACACGAGTAAGATACTAGGAAGAAAATAGGATGGAAGAGTCAGAATGAAGGAGTATCCTAAAGTGGGCCCTATTCACTTTGTGGTCGACTTATTAGAACTAAAACGAGACACAAATCGGTGGTTAATCAGATAGAATTTGGTTAAAGCAGTAGGTTAACATGACATTCTCCCTAGCCAACAAACAGAAAGATCAAGGTACCGACAAATCTATTGGGGAGGTTTGCATTTAACAACCTTTAGACTTCTCTGCCACGGAACAGTATTGATGGGCGCGTCGTTGTTTGATCAATGCTTGCACATTATGTATGTGCGCATCGTCATCTCTAGGGGTGTTGACAGGTGTTGCGGCATTCTGCTTGTCAGCTGAACTGATGTCACTTTCCCGCTCAGTGTTGGATGGGTGTTCAGAGGCGTCCATTAGAACGGACTACCAGTACATGATAGGCAGACTTCGGCATTTTAGGGCAAGTAAAATAGTCTTCGAACGTTAGACCCGGGTGTTTCTGTGGAATTGTACGGATTCGTCCTACTAGTCGCCGCTCCACTTTCACGAAGGAATTGTCAAACCTTTCGCATAGATGACAATCTCTATCAATATGGATGTGCCAAGGAATGCGGAACATGGCGAAGAGCTGGCATAAACATACAACGGCAGTTTCGGCAGTCTGGTCAGGACTAACAAATGCAAGCGGAGAACGAGGATATTCATCAAAAATCGCCAGGAGATAACGGTTGTGGATCACTGACGGAAGGGGACCTTTGATGATCGACAATCATTCGAATGACTGGGTAGCTTTGATGAGTTGACCTTGCGCTTGCGAATAGCAACGGGGCTTGACTTCATAGCAAGTGTTATCTAGCATAAATATTACGAATCTCTTCCATGGAAGAGGTAAGATCCCTAGCTCGAACACAGTACGATAGCCAAAATATTCAAGGATGAAAAAGTGGCTCGTGGTTATTTCAGGTCGACACTAGTCAGCGAAGGTACTACAACAACAACAACCAGAAAGCATATCCACCACTCGGTTTTCCTTGCCGGACCGGTAAAAATGTCAAATTTGATTCGTGACGGTTCCAACCTCCAGCACCCGACTTTGTCATTATCCGCTTTTTTTCTTTTGCTGATTACAGCACATGAACGCATCAGAACGCTAATCTGTAATGAGTCTATATGATTACAAGGGAAAGCGGGCTTTCATTTGTGTATGAATTCCACTACGGGTACGTTTCTTTTCGGACAGCAAAATTGTATCGGTCATTCGGGGGTAGACTACGCCATTGTCGTTCAGCATGGCAGCAATTGCCAACGGGCTGTCGTACCGGACTGTAGCGATTGTCGTTATCGCAACTTCCTCATTAAGAAATTTAAACATTTTCATTGCCCGTTATAATAGAGAGGAAGTTTTCTCCCGAATAAGCAAGTAGATTTTACCTAAGAAATTGGATATCCGATGTAAATCGTATGTGAACAATCCCACGGCTCGTTGTTATTTTAGGTCATGCGGGGAGCCCTTAAACGCAAAGGCCCTAGGAGATCCGGATCCGATCAAATGTTGTTTCTGGACACGTCGTAGCCAAGAAGGTTGATTTGCTTAATAGCGATGACACTTGTTTTCATTGAGGACTAGTTTGGCCCTTTCGACCACATCGAGGAATCTTCGAAGGATTACCTCGCGCTTTGCATGACCGCTCTCACAAATGGTGTTATTGTCCACGTAGACAAAATATCCTTCAGGTGATCACGCGTAATTAAGTTGTCGATAGAATATCGGAAACATCCAATTTCGTTGGTCATGCTGAACGGGATTCGACGAAATAAATTCAAGTGTCTGAAAGCTTCGAAAGCAGATTTTGACCTTTTGCCTGCCCGGATAGCTGCATGGTGATAGTCGATCCTGAGATTGAGGGTGTTACACGTGTCGAAGTTCGGAATATGTCCAATTATTTCTTCTGTCTTGGGGAAGAGGCAGGCATCAAGGAATGGGTATTTGTTGATCGCTTGGCTATAATCAACAACCACCCGCTTTTTGTGGTCTTCATGGGCTGCCAGCAGGACTTGGGCTTGGGCTCTCCAGGTGATGAGAAGAGCCCAGTTAATTCCTTAGAAAGAAGACAACGAATCTCAATAGTAGTGAAAGTGCGATTCCCAGGTGGCATATCCAAAGAAGAAGAGGCGTGGTATAGAACGAAGAATGTAACCCTTGGAACCGCCAGTATCTATCGAAGCCTGAAAATTAGTCCCGTTGATCTGTAGCCCAACCATTACATATGAAGGACAATTTGAGGCAGCAGCTGACGCTGCAACGAAAATGGGCAGGTATATAGAGGAAGTAAGGGTCCACCGGTTTCGTGATGCCAGGCAGACCCTGAAAGTGCCTCTTTTACCACATTGCTTGCGAGACATTTCGAACGAGGACACTTGTCATATATACAAAAGAAGCGTTTTTTATGACAGGGACTTAAACAGGACTTTACGAAGTTTCGTACGTGCCAGTTGCGGCAAGCAATGAGGCCGTTGAAAGGTTCTGATGAGAAAGAGACTGTCCTGCCAATTCCAGTGATCTTGCTAGATCATGAGTAGTTCGAGAGTTCAGAGTTTTTGCGCCAATTATCCCTACTTGATCTGATTCGGTGAAAAGCCACTGACGAGGGCGTATCTGATGGTATCTTCACTATTTTGTTCTGCCGTAACAGCTCAGAAATCGTGGTCTTTAGCTAAAGGCTTCAACTTTTGAGCGAGCTGGTCAAGGCTTTGTCCGCCTGCTTGTCTGCTGGTCGCTAGATGGCGAGCAAAGATTTTATTGTTAGGTCTTGAGTAGAGATCTCGCAGAAATCCAACAGATTCTTCATAACTAAAACATCCACTAATGTATTCTCAGACTGTCGGAGAAACATAAACAGTCAGAACGTTGAGCTAAGCTTATTCAGCCGGCTCGCATATGTCCCAGACCCGAGGACCCAATATCGACCAATCCAGATTAGCTTTGCAAATAATGTACGGCGTACCTGAATTTCCAGAGACCCAGAATTCAAAACATTTAATCACTAGACACCATGGTCAGTGAGTGGCAACTGCTAGCAGAACGTACAGTAGGTGGGCTACGTGACATGTCAACCGAAATTCCAAAATGCGCTTTCGTTCCTCGAAATTTAATTAAGTAGGGTTATAAAACGAACCATCATGCAGCGTAATACCATAATAATTCAATTACCTCAAGATGCCGGCTTTTGAACGAATTTCTTTCCAACTGCATGCAAAAACTATACTCTAAAAATCACTACTTAAGTAGGATGCATTTTCGAATTGATTTTCGAGGCTCTTAGAGACTTAATTATATTTCATGGAAAACATGCATAAAAGTATCCATTCTTTTTCTTATTCGGCAGAAAATTGCGTTTTCTCCCAATTTTACGTCCGAAGGAAGGGTTTAATTCGGTCGTTAAAAACTTTTCCGATTCCCGAATAATTTTGAACGCGGCCTGCCGTCACACTTGTATTCAGGGTTTCCAAACTACAAGCCGTATATTTTCCGTGTACGGAAAACCGTACATTTCTTTGCGATATTAAAAAGAGACCGTGTGGGGTTCGTAAAATTTAGCAAAGGATTTGAGCTATATTGTTAACTTTACAAACCACATTGGTAAATGCAGAGAAATGACGTTTTACGAACGGCCATTTCACGGTATTAAAAAATCTCACAATTAGACACTTTTAAAACCGAATTATACCCTTCGTTCTAGTATGAGATTGGAAGAAGACGTCATTTTCTACCGAATGAGTAGAAGAATGACCATTTTTATGCATGTTTTCCATGAAATATAATTGAGTCTTTAAGGGCATCTAAAATCAATGAGAAAAATGTATGCTACTTAAGTAGTGATTTTTTGCGAAATATGGCTCTTGCATGCAGTTAGAAAGACGTTCATTCGAAGGCCAGCATCCTGAGGTAATTGAATTATTATGGCATTACGCTGCATGATGATCTGTGTCACAACCGTATTTTACTTATCTTTTCGGAGGGAAGACGTATTTTGGAATTTCGGTTGACATTTCACGAGTTAGCCCACCTACTGAACCTTCAGAATTGGAATGCGTTTCCATCGTTAACAACGCGAAAGCTCTGCCTGCCTCCTCCATAGTCACTAAAGGGCAATTTGACGATCAAGGAGACCATCAAGATATAAATTGGCACTTGAACCTGTTGCGTAATCAACCATGTCTGGCTGTCTTCGGTGAGCAGTTTACCACAACTTCAATTTCCACGCAGTGCGTTTCTGCTCGCTGTTGGCGTTAGAACAGAGATCCAGCGCCTGCGACATGAAAGCGGTCGAGTTATTCGCTAACTGGTATCTCCTGCGAATAGTATAACTTTGAACAAGGCCATCTGCCTGTGATTTTGGCAAAGTCCGTCACTGACAGTTTCGTCACGCGCACCCCCTGGAGTTGCGGGCGGTCGTTCGCTACGTCATCTCCAAATACCGGATTGGTTGACCTTGCACCCGCGGTTGCCAACAAAAGAGCGAGTGGATGTACTTAGGCCTGGTCTGCAGAGAACGGTGAGCCCGACAGCCCTTGGTGCTCGGGGGCGGGCGATCCACCAAGCGGTGATCGGTGGGAGACCAGGCCTGTGATCGTCGGGCGAGCGATATATTGGCCCATGGCGCCGTGCAGTCGAGAAACAGTTGTAGTAGCTGATGCTAAACCCAGTACAAGCGCAAGTAGGTTCAGGTTGCCAACACCGACCGATGCTTCCATGCGGAATTCAATAGCGTCAATGGTAACTATGGTCAACAGTGGTGTGGCCGTTCTGAGGGCTTGTCATGGTCGCAAACACGCAGGTGAGAGGGCGAACAAGATCGAATGGAAAAATCAGTGCGAAGGGGGGGCCGGCAACGGGGTCTTACCCAGTTTATGTTTGGCGTATCGGGGTGGGAATGCGAAGTGGATCACCACTTATAAAGATGGGATGGATGACAACAATAAAGCAGCATAGCATCCCCATCGACAAAGGTAGTTACACATCTGTTGAGAAAGTTTTCCGGGAACAAGTTCTAGGCGTCTATATAATATAGGCACTATGAGCGGAAATGTCGCTTGATCACTGTCTAGGCTGTGCATATGGACGTCGTCATTGCTACGGATACGCGTGTTTCGACATTTTACTTGTCAGATGAGCTGGTGTCTCCTGTTCACCGTTGGGAATATGGCCAGGAACTGACAGCGGGGTCTTCGAATAAGGATGTAGACGCTTCCTGATGACACAGTATGTCCTCCGGGAGGCAAAAGTCGATCGGATACGGTTTCTTCTCTGCCACTGTCAAGCCGTATTGAGGTTGCACTGAGACAGATCAACCTCCCCAATAATTGGATAATATTTATGCTATCAGACGTCCTTCCTCAGCAGAACTCTACCAGGAAGGGAAGCCACATAGGGAGACTGGTTTCAGTGCCGACCTGCGATTGTGGACAAACATGTTTTACTGTGGTGTTGCATTAGTGGAGATATGCACGTCATCAGATTAGGTACAGAACGTCGACTAGAATGGACTCCCTATGCGCGATGGGCTGATTGTGAGGTTTTAAAGGAAGTTGACTAGTCACCTGTAAGGTTTGATTCGAGCACCGTACATGCCCATTTCTCTGGGGTTCTCACGGTTTTATCCTGCTAGTCGTCACTCACCGATTGTTGAGGAATTGCTAGACATCGGTTGACATAAGTGACGACCCCCGACCAGTATGAATGTGCGATGGGCTACCGAATATGTAGAATAACTGCGACAAAACATCCCGACACCCACCAGTCTGATCAAGACAGGCAAGCGATAGAGGGCGAGAATATTCTTTAGTAATCGTGAGGAAATAACCTCAACGGCTCACTGACAGGAGTGGACCTTTAAAGTCGATTGATAATTGTCCGGAGGGCTGCTTTGTTTCGGGGAGTTGGCCTTGTCCCGAAACCAAGAGCGGGGTTTGATTTGACAGTCGATCTGCCATCCACGAGAACATTGAAAAATTCATATCACAAGGACAGTGACTTCCAGATTAACACTGATTTGGAAGGCCCCACAGCAACTTTGTGTCCGACGCATTGTTTTCCTTACCGAAGCCAGTAAACAATGTCGAACTTAAATGGCAGCAGCCGCGACTTCTAGCAGTCTACCTCGTTGGTGCACCTCGGCGCGCTTTTCGTTCTCGATGTCAGAATGGCGTGACACATCTCGGGATAAAAATGCTAAGCATAATTGTGATAATAGCAGTTGTACTGGCCCGTAGAAATGAACGAACCAGACGGCCCGCCGGACGGTCGGAGGTGAAGATGAACGGTTCAGATTCCTCAGCGACTGTGCATTTTGTACTCTTCAGCATTCGAGTCGGAGATTCCGCATGCCCAAAGGAATGTATTCAATCTGTGCAACAGTCATCCTGTCCTTTGGTTGTCACGTCGACCGGTAGTTTTTTAGGCATTGGAGCCTGGTATCTGCTACAACCACCATACTGAGCATGACCCAGAAGTACTTTGGTGGTTAACGGTGACACCTGCTGAAGACGAGGCGGATCGTTCGGTCGGTTTGCCGGCGTTTGCGTGAGCATCCCTTTCGACAATGCTGGTAACACTGAAAGGAAGAGAGGACCAGACTTTGCGGAGTTTGTATTTTTAATTACCATCCACACTGGCCGTGATGGCACAGACACTAAACGCACTTACGCCATTGGTTTAGCGTTTGAGTTGTATGGGGGCCAGCCATGAGCGTCTTGCTTTCTGGCGTAGTTCGAGGGCGACATCATGTCTGCAGCGGTTGTCACACCCTAATGCAGTGGGGTTTTAGCATTTTTAGTATTCGTGCATCGATCTCCGTCTTGCGATCGGCCGCACAGACAGCATCAGTGCCGATCGTCCGGGATTGTGTGCCTAGGCCTTTGAGAGTGCTTACACATCAACGGGCAGCACGTACAGTCAGTGGCCGACCTCATGAAATGTTGACTGAAGTTCCAAAATGCGTTTTCGACTAAGGATTAATTAAATGGAGTTGAATTATTGACTATCGGACGACATAATCCTATGAAATTTCAAGTACACCAGGATATTGAATTTTAAATGCGCTTCTTTTCGGCCACCTGCAAAAACCACACCGGGTAAAATGCGACTTCTTAAGTAGTATGCGCTTTTTATTGATTTTCAATGCCTTCAGAAGCTGCCGAATAACTTTGAGTCCTACCTGTCGTTGCATTTGCGTCTACATGCTGTAGGCGCTACTTGCAAGTTAAATCAAACATTACTCTATTCCACTAAGACGATATCATATAGAGCTCACAAAATTTTGAAATGAATCTGGACTATGTTGTATACTCCACGAGAGGCATTATTAAACAGGCCGATACAAATCTATTCAGATGGATATTGCGTGGTAGTAAAAAATTCCGTAATTAGAGACTTAAAACTTAAAGATATCCTGTCTTCGTGTACATAAGTATAAGAAAGCACTGCGTGCGACGAAATACATACAAGAAGGAATACTTTTATACATATTTCCAATAAGAGATGTTCGGATTTATAAGGACTTCGAAAATCAATAGGAAAAAGGCACACTACTTAAGCGATCTTTTTTTGCCGAGTGCGGTTTTTGCAGGCGACCTAAAGAAGTGCACGGAAAAGCCAACACCCTGGTATTTCTGAAATATCACAGGTTTACGCCGTACGATAATCCATAAGTAAATTGCACTGCAGTAATCCTTCCTAATCAAAAAGAGATCTCAACTTCGGTCAACATTAAAGGAGGTCGGTCACTGACAGTATTTTCTCCTAGACGAAGACTACTGAGACAATAATTTTATTCCTCTAACGCCTTGATTCACTTTCGAGCCCATCATCATGGAAAACAATAGACGAAGGTAGCGGATGCACGACGAGTGTATCCGAGTCCTTAGTGGCCTCGTTTCCATCATCACTGTGGGCGACTGGCTTAACAGTGACCAGATAATTTAACCCACCAGTGCTATCGCTGGAAGCACTGTTCACCCGTGCGCTCTCAGCATGACAGAGAACTTCACCTAGGCAAATTTTTGGCGCCGAATGTGAAGGCTGCGGATAATTGTGTCTGTTAGTAAACCATGGGCAGAATTACCATGGCTCTAGTAGCCGACGACTTATGTGGTTGTCACTTTGTGAGGATCTCTGGCCATGTCGAACTTAAAGATATAGGCAGATCTTATCCTGCGAGTCGCAACTCAGGGATTGGCGCCATCCCTCTTCGCCGCCGATGTGTATTCGATCAATTGCTTCTCGACGCAATTACTTTGCCTGCAACTCCAGATGTTTCCTGCCGTGGCTGGTCCTTCGATCTTAGCATTTGGCGCCCAATGGTAACTCCTGGTCTGTGTGTGACCCCATATCCGGGTGACGTAATAAGACGGTTGACAGGTTCTCTGACATTGGTGCGCAGGATTGCTCGCCTAAAGTTGACTGCGGTGCAATTTGGTCTCTTGTCTTTGTATGCAGCGGCCGACGAAGTCGTGTATGTAGCTGTGCGCTCTGAGTACCCGTTGAAGTTAATTTACAACAGCAATTTTATCATCCCGCTCACAGCAGTCAGCCTCAGCGTACCTTTTGCACTACCTCCAGTTACAGCACTGGCGGATCAGACGGCCGAGCTATTATCACACTAATCACCAACACCGGTGATGGAATCGGAGCAATTGACGACTTCGATGCGGGTGACTAGGTCATTGTTTCATGAGGTCTTAACACCTACAATTAATATAGGCTCTTCTCATTTTGTCAGGTATGTGATTACGTAGCCACCACATCCTAAAAATACTGTGCATTTGCTGTTTGTTACTGTCTGTGAGGATGGGTTCGAGAGTCAGTTCAAAGCATCGGCTGAGCAGTTTTCAACGGTCAAATCTCTCAACAGCCTCCTCGAATTCACTTTTTCGTGCGCATCCGACCCACCGATAGAAATTTGGCGTGTCCGTTTCCTCGGACCCCGTAGTTTGTGTCGGGATCGTGGGCGAAATTTTCCACATACCATCAGGGTACGTGACTTGTGGGCAACCGAATTTTCCCGCCGATGTCTAATCCTGTCCGGAATGGTTGACAGAATGCACTAAGGGCGAGCTAGGGAAACCATAGCTAACATCGTTGGTATTGGGCCGAAGTCCATCAGCCAAAGCGGGATAACCGCGTAATATTCATTAACTGCCGACAGGCAGCTAATAGTATATTTAAGGGTAAGAGGGTACCATGCTAACAGCACAGGCACTAGCTGGAAGTCCATACACACGCGTTTCACCGATATTCTGCCCCCGCATGGCACAGCTGCGAGGGATTCGGCTCATCAGCTGGTCCCTCGGCATTCTCTGCTTTCTGGTAGATAGTCCAATTAAGTTGTTGCCCTTTAATTTCCTCAAGAAATTAATCTCAAAAATTATGATTGGTGAACATGTATGACAAAAACTACTGGCAAACAGTAAATTTTGCTTTTTAGTCGTGGACAGACTTGGAGGTCTTAAAATATGCTGGACTTTGTGTCATTCGTTTTATTCTCACGTACATCAGTTGAAGCCAAACAAAAAACAACCGGAATCACACTGCTTTCCTTGTTATTTCTTCAGGCTACCCGAAGTCATCCTACAGCGTCTACGAACACACCCGGCCTTTGATTCCTACTTCCTGAATGACGACGCATTATCTGACTCGGGTTCGGGATCCCAGAATGCCATCAACCAGGAACAAGTCCTCGACGGCAGGTGCGTTCGAATTGGGCGCCAGGACAACCGAATCCCCTTCAGTTTGGCACTGAAAGGGGAGCGACCGGATAAGCTCTGCGCCTTCTTAGAGTGCTTCTCTGACCTGGCCTCTATGGAGCGTAGGAGTGCTCGAATGTGCGCCTTCGAGTCAGTACTCTACGAGTGGCAACTGGTGGCCACTCATCTCGCCAACAAGGAGTTGGACACGACGACTCCCTGCCAACCCATTCTTCCTGGTCAAACTTTTGAGGATTTTCGAACACAATTCTCGGCTTTTCACAACATGACTGACCTCAGTCTTGAAGATCAGTGCGCAGTAAGTATACTTGGTGGTAATAGCCTGATGCTGCATATTATCCTTTTTGGTTATGCCAGCACCTTCTTATGCTCTGCTATTGATTCAGACAGGACCTAAAGTTCACTTTATGCGCTGTTTTCTAACTTAGATCCTGTGATCGCCACAAAACATCCTTTTGAAATTGTTTCTGCAAATACCCTTTCCTCCTCTCTGTCAAATCCCAGTACGGCTATCGACAACTGACAGCCACCTGCTTTCTTGCCTCTGCTACATTGTTAAATTCTGTTCTTCATGAGTACCTGTAGCGGATACTGAAGTTAGGTAGTGTCTGCAAAACGTAATGCATTGATTGAGGCATATCACCACTGT
>CACRXP010000675.1:71744-90986 GCA_902702965.1 Spirometra erinaceieuropaei | reverse complement strand
ATATGTACTATCATCAGCGACTGAATTCTCAGGTGTGCACGTCGTTTCAAGCGAGTTGATTTTGCACCGGTACATAGAACGGCCTATCTAAACTGCCGCCCTGCTGTCCTCAACCTTTGGTGGTCCATATAAATTTTGATCTCGGATGCATGAGGTCGTAACTCAGTCGACCTAAAATAATAAAACTGCTAAAATAATAAATTATTATTAATTCCTATTGTGTCTCCGGAGAAGACGGCCCTTGTATTCTATGTCAGTTGACTTGGAGCGTTAGTAATGGCACTCTACCAGTCTGTTTGTGCAGTTGAACATGCACTTTCCGTTTCGCACGGTGACCAGAAATACAAGTAAAAAGGAGACCCATAAAGAACAGCCGTTGTCAGCCAGCAGCACGTAACCGACAGATAAACAGCAACGTAGAATGGTGGAATGTGAATGCTAGACTGTGCGCAGAGTCGAAGTGAAAACCGGGCTTGAAGCCACCGCTAACACGTCCAGATCGATCATGCTGTTTTCGTTTTACAGAGTGGGGCAGACAGAAGCGGTAGGTGTACAGGGTGTAAGGACATCAGTAACGTTGGACACTTCCACAGAGAAAGGAGGATATTGGGTTTATTAGAATGAGAGAGATAGAGAAAGATGTAACTACTGACTGCCAGTTTATAGATAATTCTCCTCTCTGACAACGGAGCGAGAGACAGGGAGTACTTTGGTCTACACAAACTTTGACTAATGAAAAAAGACGCATTAAGATCTCACTGACCCATTCGGAGTATGAGTTACCCACTGAACCCAAATAGAGCAACTCTTCTAGGGGATAATAACGCCTTATTTGGTGGAAGGGACGAGAATAAGAAAAAAATAAATGGCAACCATCCTCCGCGGATACGACCACGGAATGGACGCACATATAAATCCATGCGAGGGTAAGATGTGGTTATGTAGCCGCACCTGGTGGACACAATGCTGTTGACCTACTTAATTATTTCGAGTTGGTGTAAGTACGATGGCGTGGTGTTGTTATGGGTCGCGGTGCTTTGTCGGCGGCCTTGTTTCTTTGTTGCCGTTTCCACCCTTTTCGGCCCAATGCCGGTGGTCCGTCTTGGCTTTCGGCCTGTCGTCTCTCCCTAAATTCCACGTAGGATGTTTCAGAGTTATGGTTTAAGGTTGCGGTTAAGGGTTAGGGTAAAAGAGTTGGAGAGTAGGGTAACCACTCGAAGTAAAAAAGCGCATTCCCAATAGCATTTCTTCTGCATACAATTACTTCACCTCGTCGGCTGTGCGTTCCCCAGCCCAGCCTGCAAAAACCCCTATTACCACCGATCCCGTATTATAGATAGCTCGGGTTCATTTATCTCGGCTGCGGCTACATAACCACATCTTACCCATGCGAGCAAATAACATAGAAGTTAAATGAAACTTCTACGCACCTTTAGTTGTCAATTACTTTCAAAAAGCAGGACCTGGATTTTATTCAGATTTCTAAGCGCGACCTCTGAAAGTCGTTTGCTAACAGTCTGAAAAATCTTCTGACAGTACCGGTGGACAAAGCAGAGTTGTGTAGGTACATTGCTGACGATAGCAGCAGCAGCAGCAGCAGCAGCAGCAGCAGCAGCAGCAGCAGCAGCAGCAGCAGCAGCAGCAGCAGCAGCAGCAGCAGCAGCAGCAGCAGCAGCAGCAGCAGCAGCAGCAGCAGCAGCAGCAGCAGCAGCAGCAGCAGCAGCAGCAGCAGCAGCAGCAGGGGGAACTGGCACAAAGTCTAAGAATGACAGTGCCAGCTGCAGGGACTCAAGCACACATTCAGGTGAGGAAGGAAACCAGTAACGGGATGAGCAGCCCGACCTCGGCAAACCAGACACACAGTGGCACAGGCAGGAAAGCCTAGCAGTGGCATAACAAATATCGGCCACAGTCTGACCTCACATGTCCAACAGACAGCAACTGACAGTCTGTCATGCAGTCTGCCCCGTCAGAGCTCAGTTAGTCACCGAGTCGCCAGTCTTTCGGTGGCTTAGTGCCTACGCGCAGGCTTGGCCATCTGCGTGGCAAACTAAAATGGGGAAGGCCGCATCCAATGCTGCTTGCATTTGCTAACCTCAGCACTGATTTGGACCGCATCAGAGTCCATGGGATCGAGAACAGGTGCCACGCATGTAACTCTTGGGAAGTTTTCTTTCAGTTGGCATTACCATCAAACACCCAACAGCGCGCGAGCCAATGGCGAAAACAACACACGGTATCAGAGACAGAAGACATTGTGGAAAAGTTCGCCCTCGACTAAACCACGATAACTGATTCCCCTCGACACCCAGGTGTCGCAAACTGCCAGTTACTCTTTCCAGTCGAGAATACAGAAGTCATGATATACGTAGAAGACCTCAGTAATTATATGTCATAGTCAGGAGAGCGATAGTCAGATGCCATAGTCAGATGTCAGGAGAGCGAAAATACCAGGTTCGCAACCTTAGATGGCTTTGAACCAATCTTCGCGCAAGTTGATGTTTATCCTTTGTTAGATCGTACGAAGTTACTAAAGGCGCTTCCGAAGCTGACAGAGTATACTGTCTGCTTGTTCCTCCGTTGGCATCACGGACGAATCGAGGTGGATAAAAACGTCGACCGTCTCCCGAGTCTCTTTATATTCAATTGTGACGCTTCTTGCAGTATGATGTTGCCGAGTAGCACGTCAGTTTTATCAGCATACAAATTCAAACAGGATTTACGGAAAACGGCCACACAGACAAGGACTTAATAGCTTATTCAAAGGAAATCCCGCGCACAGTGATAATGGTGGTCCGATGAGAAAAGGTCTTTGCCTACCCGGACGCCCCATAACTAGCTATGGAGGCCGCTGGTCAAGGTCACTTTTATTGTATGGATAAGGAGGAATGTTGAGAGGACGGACTCTGGCCGGACTTCAGCACTCACAATCGTAATGACTTTACCTCGTCATTCGATTATGGTTAATCAGAAAGGAAGGTGCGAGGTGGACGATGCGCAAGTTCGCCTTCCCATAATCCAATTAAAACACTAGTCGACTTAGTCATTCACTTCGTCAAACGCATATGAGGCTTTTCCGTCCATGTTCCCACAGAACGATAACTTTAATTGCAAGGGTATGCAACTTGTAGATTTAACGATCGAGTACTTTGCTATGCAAATTTATTCGCGGTTAGCCGGAAAAATTACATACACGCCGTAGTTGTTTTTTTCTTTTCAAAACTCAACAAAGTTATGGCAGACTTAAGACAGGTTTTTACCTTTAGAGAACAAGACAGCCTACGCAGTCTACAAACCGCACCCAAGAAAGTTTGCCAACCAACTAAAGGCCTCAAATATGAATACCAGCAGTTGTAATGCCAAGTACTGACTATCAGAACTGACCTAGTTTATAAAACGAATACTGCCTCAACAGTAGTCAATTCCTCTTATCAGTCTTCACTAAGTAATGTGGAGTGTGGTCGCTTTCCTTACAAAGGTTGTTTTGGGGACGTAATAATGCCACTTCGGCTATCTACTTGCCAATTTTCACTTAGTACAGATGGTATCATAACTGACTCAGCTGGCCTCACATAAACACTGCAAAATACCCTGCACGAAAGCGGTCGTTGAAAACCCACATCTTCGGTTCGTTTTATATGCGCGCGGCTTAAAATTTGAAGATAGGGATGGTGATGAATGTCCGAGTGTACATGCAAGTAAGGAAGGAGACTGGTCAGGCACCGGAGTCGTTTATTCTTTCTGCGCCCTTGAACTCGCATAAGAGTTCATCCCCTAACGCTGGGCCTCCTGCATAAATCCGAAAGCTCAGAAAAATAAACGCATTAATTCCAATGTAGAACAGGACTATCTGAGTGAGTGGGGACATCTTGGGATATCAACTGAGATAGCGTGACAGTCCACAAACACTCTCGATGACTTGTAGAAGGGCCATGCGCAGTATCGAGCCAGGTGAGAACGTCTCCGATGAGATAGCTTTTACTCGACGTGTCAACGTCGCGAGCATATTTCAGGCCGTCCATAACAGACGACTGAGATGGTTCGATTTGCTTGACTATACCAAGAAAGTGTTGCTTAAGACCACACCAGACCGTTCCAGGATGGTAACTGAGGCTGACGATTACGGCCTGCCAGCCAAGAATACGTCCTCATAGTGATGCCATCCGCAAAGTTTGATCACGTCAGAATATTGACTGTGTGGAAGAATGAGTCGAGAAAGCGAAGCTGGCAAAGGCGGGTTCGAGGCCACCTGGAGTATGCTAGTTACTGGCCTTTGCCGGCCTTGAATGAGGCGTTCGCTGCGACATCGGGAGCATGAGTCGTCGAGTCCTCCAACAAAGAGGACCGAAGCAACTTGCATTATTCGCCGCTCGCTCGACGAACACATCACTGCTGCCGCGGTCGTCTTACATCCAGCGTCGCCGTCTAACAGGAGGTGGCGAATGAGACCAACTCAGAGTTTGACTCCACTTGAAGGCGGTTTGTGAACTTATGCTGTTCGGTTTTCGCCATTGGAGAGGAGTGGGGTCCTGTTCTCAATTCGTGTTAACTCTGATAACGCAGCTCGGTGAGGCAGAAACTGCAACATCACTGAGGCTGCCCGGTTCTGACATGGTTACAGCCGTATCGAACTAAAACAATTTAGCGATTGCTGACGAAAAGCCGAGAACTCGATAACTTTATTTTGCTTTGGTGGTTGGTATTTTGGTGGTATTTTGAGGATGAAAGGTTCTCTACTACTTTGACCAATCCTATTTCGCATCGAGCATAGGAGCTTAAAATCCTATTCTTGTCGGAATTTTTATCACGTTGGCACAGTAAGTCATCTCGTTTACACTACCTCCAAATGTACTTATCTCCTAAGTAATAGCGTTTTAATTTTATGATTAGAATGAAGTCGGCTCGTTTTCCATTACTCTACGAAAAGACACGCGTTTCCTCTGCCAAATATCAGCTAGATTTGCCGAGTGCATTTTCCCCGCACCTCACCAGTGGTTGACCATCGTTCCAGATATTCCTCGTACTTAGCCCACTTTTAATTGCGGTTCATCTTCTGCTTTCAGGTGTTCATGCGATTTCAGGAAAGTCTTCGCATAAACGCCCGGGAGGAGTTCCTAGATCTATTGCTTGATAACTACAGTCTCTTTATCCATGGCGTGTCCAGTTATATCGATCGTTTGGAGGAGAGCAGTAATGCGAGGGCTAACAACCTTGAGCTCTGTGGGAGCTTTGACCCATCGCGGCGCACGTGCGTCAGTGACCAGGACAACTCGATCTCTCCAAACCGTCCCTCTTCTACCTCAGGTGTAACGGAGTCGCGTCGACTCCTTCGCATTCAAACCTGTGATGCCCAGCTGCTCACCGCGCCTCCCCCGAAGGGTGTCAAAGAAGAGCAGCTGGCCCTAATAAGTGCAAAAATTTGCAACGACCCGCGCTACAAGTGCATGGATTACCTCCCCAGCGAGCGTCAGACCTACCTGACGAACTGCTTTGACCTTCTCCTCCACGACTCCGTGGAGCGACTCTTGGCTCCTCCACAACTATCACAAACCAGCCGACTCAGTTGGACATCAGACAAGCAGGATAACTCCCTACCACTAAATCACCCAGCCTACACCCACTTCTCTCAAAACGCCAGCTTTCTCCCACCCTCTTCTCCGGCCTCCTTGCAGCCGCTCCTGTCTCCGCAACCTCTCCGATTTCCCCTGTTAGTTTGTCCTTCACACGCCTCCGGGCGCTGCATGGACACTCTGTTTGCGGGTTACTGCCGGCTAGCTGCCGGGTGTCAGGCTGCACCCGCCTCAGAGCACGGCCGCGAAGCACGTGTTCTCTCAAATCGCCTCTCGCGATTTATCGGTCAGAACGAGGAGCTCCTCTCGGTCGCAGTGTGTTGCGTGTGCGCTGACGTGTTGGCGGCCGCGGCTGCCATCAACCTCTTGCAATGCGCCGGCTTCCTCCCCGAAGATCTCGCCAGTTCCAACAGTCTAGACTCGCCGGTCAGCAGTGGGCGACTATCCTCGCAACGTCTCTTCTCCTCCTGGCCCCTTTCCTCCACCCTCCTCGCTGAGGCCTCCCTCTCTGTGGGAACTTCCTCCCCCGTGGTGGACGCTGTACAGGCCACCCTTTTGTCGCATCACGAGGTTAGTTATGTAGTCGTACGCTCGTTGTTGCCAACTTACTGGACAACTCAATCTTTCGAGTCCTTTAATAAAGCTCTAAACACTACGATATTAGAGGGAGTAAAAAGTAGTTCATTTGGAGTGCGTGACCAGCATGTGTGTTGGGAATTATACGAAACCACCCAAACACACTGAGCTTAGAGAAGACCGATTGGGGTCGACGCCGCACAAATATCACCTATTGTGACCAAAGTCACTCGGTACTCAGTACTCACCTCCAGGGTCAGCTGTGCTCATCGTAATTGTCAAAAGACAAAACCATTCTCAGGATATTGATGAATGAACGACTTCATGAGACGGTGAGCTTCACAATGTACTATGAAATCTCTCTTCTTATTGCGAGCCGAATAGTTCTTTAGAACAAGTCATGATCGTCGTCGCACCCACAGTCGTGGTTGTCTTACGTAGTCAAATACCCTATACGCGTCCGGTTAATTTGAATTTCCCACGCAAAGCTTCTCCTGTAAGATATTTATATCAAGATTGCTAAAAGAACCTGACTGAAGTCTTTGGAAGTCTTCAGATTCAGCTGATACTTGGAGTCAAGAATACGAAGCCAAGTAAGTTTCCACGACTGCCGCTCGTCATTCTCCTACATTAGTTAAAGCTTCATCAACACTCTCGTCTGAGGACAAAACACCTCAGTCTTACCGAACTGTTTTACGTAAAGCTAAAGGTCCAAGTCTCAGGCTTTCTTGGAGATGGAACGGTGGTTAATGGAGATGTTTAACGAGGCAGGATTTTGAAATGGTTGCTACGTAACGGTCTCATACCAGTTGCAACGGTGCCTTTGGCGACTGTAAGTGACGGATTGGCCAACAGACATGAGGCAACCTCATGGACTTCACTCGTACGGGCAACATGAGAATCGATCGATTACCTATGTAGGTAACGTGAGACTTCGGACTGTGACATTATCGGCTGTACCGAATAGGCAAGTAGATCTGGTCAGTGCTGCTTTACTACACTGCTCTGTGCATAAAATCAGAAAAGAAAGCCTTGAGGCAGTAGAAGGCAGGAAATAGTGGCCCAGGCTCGAAGGCCTTGGCTGCGTCCTGGCCGTCACGCGTAAGGGAAGGGCAGCTGGGTTCTCACATGCGTGTCATAGAGGCCACATTAAGAAGCCCCCCTTGGGAAGTATCTATTTCATGCCTGTGGTGGGTGGTATTGGGCGAGTTCCTCTGTAGTGTATGAGCTGGGGAGGCGATGTATAGTGATGTGGTTTGCTCTGTGGTGTTTTACCGCGGATTTTCATGCAGGCACATGTGACCGAATAGCCTCATGTGGTGACTGGACGCTCGTGGGCAGTGCGAGCAGTTGTGGATGGGGCTACGGGTATATGGTGACGTTTCTGCCCAGTCTCGGTGCAGTGAATCCCCAAGTGACCGACCAGGCCGATGCGTGATGTGGAGATTGGGATCGAATCCACGTTGCTGATCATGGTGAGCGTAGTGGCTGCCGAGACCGACACTGGGTCCAGGTGGCGAGTGGGGAAGAGAGAGTGCGGCAGACGCTGCAAAAGTTTACCATTACCATAAACAAATTCACGCGCAAGTCACCTTACCTGTTGCACCTTGGTGTGTAGAACACAGTAGACATCATCGGAATCGACCGTCGAGCTGAAGTTGGTTGACGAGGCGTCAGAAGTGTTTTTACCGGTTGTCCGAGTGGTAGTCTTCGCAGCGGGGGCTGTGACAGCCATGATGGGGGTGATGAACGGTGGCAATGTTGGCGACAGCGGGGCAGAGGGAGGGTGTGCATCAGTCATGAGCGTCGTGGGAGTTCCGGCAGGGATGACGACGGAGGCTGGAGGTGAATTTGTAGTTTAGTTATTGCATCGAGTCCGGAAATGTCCGACGAGGCCGATTCTTGCACGAAATGTTCGTTGATATCGTGGACATGTTGGAAGTGGTGGGTGTTGGGCCTTGAAGTCCGCGGCGTTTGCGACTTCAAGCCGTCCATCTGACTGACAGCGGGGATTCGGTTGGCACCACAGATTGTTGCTCTAGTCTTAACTGTTCTTCTGCACAGCGATAGGTCCTGGACGAGGCCCATCCAGGTCTTCGAATTGATTTACAGATCCTTAAGGGGAATCCACAGGCTGTTCTTGTAACGTCCCCGTTATTCTTCTCGTCGACGATGACCCGTAATGACGCCAAAACTTGCCTGACTTTGGAGACTCCATAGGCCGACTCATCGTCAATGTTAATGTTGTTTGAAATGATGATGTCTAGGTAGGGAAGTTGTCTACAGGTGCGAGTCGAGCTCCATTTGCGATGATAATAGGTGTGGTGTGTTCTTCCTCTGGTTCTTATTGATGATGGACCACCGTTTTTCTTCCGCGTTGATAGTCAGCCGGAAGTTTGCGCGGACGGGGCGAGGAGGTCCGGGCTTCTTCGCGTAGTTGCCTCTGTCATGGCGTTGACGCCACAGTCATCCGCGAAGAGAAGTTCACAGACAGTGGTTGTGGAATTCACATGAATGCTTACATTTGTCGGGTGTTCAAAAGCTAGCCATCGGTCCTGTAGGCGATGCTTATTCCAGTGCTCTCATCACAGCAAGTTTACATCAGCATGGCAGAGGACATGGGGCTGAAAGGGGCGGGAGCAAGTACACAGTCCTGCTCCATTTCAATAGGCGAATTTAAACTTGTCTTGCAGTTGACAGTTTTGTCTGACATTGTGTTAGGGGTGTTTTTGGCAGACAGGTGTAAATGCAAGAACTTGTTTCGGTACAAATGCTGGTCCTGTTGTTTAAATTCACATGTAAGAATTAGCACCCGCATTGTACGCAGAAATGTTGCAGTCTACCTGAGTCGTCTTATGGAGGGCTTTGATTACTTAGCAACACCGCCAACGATCTTATCATGCGGCCTTGTATTTTTAATCGAGCTGTGGCTGAGGACCTGAGAGCAGTGTCTCCTAGGAAGGGAACACTCGCATTCTAATGACGGTAAGACTTACTGAAATAGTGAATTGCTCCCATCCATCGTCACTGAGCATGTCACGACCATCACACCCCTACAGCAAGCAACACAGCTAGCCCGTATCTCCAATCATGCGACGATGAAGACGACTACAGAAGGGTACAATGGGAACTTTTGCGAGTTGCTTAAAAGTGAGGACGCTTACGCTTCATCCACTTTGCCCTTTCCACGCCCATGCTGTTACAGTGAGAAGACTGCTCACAGCTGTTAAAGGTGGGCGTAGGTGCGTTGTCCCACCTGGCAATAAACTTCTATTTATGCAAGCTGTCGAAAACTAGTCGAAAAAGACTACAAATGACAGACGAGGAGACACTTTGGCCATCCTCTATCTCGTTCCGCCGGACAGTTGAGTGGTTATCGACGTTCAGCACAGCTGTCCGGATCTGCAGGCAAACACTGAACCCCAACTCGCATCATAACAGAACGACCACGTCGTCCAACCAAGCTTTTGGTGTGGCTACCAATCCACCAACTAGACCCTCCAGTCGGTACTATTTGTAGCACTACAGTTGACATTTATTAATAAGGTATTGTAGGCATAATTACCACTACATAATCGGAGTCTCAAAAATGTTGGTTTTCTCCTAATGTTTAAGTAACTCCGAACTGCGACTGAGCTATGCTGGTCAGTGCAGGCACATGTCCGGTGAACTTCAACTGGCCGGTGTGTCCAAAACGACTAACCTTCCCGTAAAGCTTGGGCAGATTGTGGGTAGGGAACCAGTTTTGTGGCAAGCGTAGACGGGGCTTTGTGCCCAACTGGTCTCTGCTTACACTTTACCCCAGTCGCCTTGACATCTTCTCGCCGCAGGATCGCAATGGTTTTCTACATCGAGCAGTAGGGTTGATGTTGCACAAGTCACCCCTGCGGATGAACGGCCACGCTTGCCAACTTAAAGTATATGGCTGCATGCTTATAAGTGGCTTCATTTGCTTCGGGCTGTTGACGATCACGCGTACGGTGGCCTGACAGTCATACCCGAAGGATATCGGTTTTTTGTAATTAAAAAAACATTGTCAAAAGCCGGGTGACATGCTGGACGTCGTGTCCCCTTATGCCGCGGTAAGACTTCTGGTCGTATGCTCACCTTCCAAGCTGTGGTTCGCCTTCCGGGTGACTCATTTTTGATTTGAACCTGCCCTTAAGCCAAAGTATCTACATATACACGTTGAGTCGATGCCCTCAGTGGTGGTCCTCAGTTCAATCCACCGTTATCGTCAAAACTATACTCTGCACGTTACTTCCAGATTTGACTACAGAGCTCATCCGTCTAGGCTCTAACGACCTGTTCAAAAAGCCACCAATTATTTTTATTTCACAGCAAAGCACAGATTCCTGCTGTTTGGTACAGTCGTCCGAATCGTTATTTTGTTTTGTTTTCTCGAGGTTGCTTGGCCCCCACTTCCAAGAATACGATGAGACCCATGAAATTGTAGAATCTGATAATCGCCATCTTTTCCTTTCCACCGTTCTCATTCAGCTTGTTCACAGCATTCTTTGCGAAGGAAATGCCCGTAAGCGGACCTCGAATGCCGTCTACGACGGTGTAATTTTCATCCTCTCCTCTGACTGGTGTCCCAGCGACTGCTGTTCCTGTTTCCAGTCCCCTGAGTTGTCGTCAGTCACCTTGGCTAACATAAGCACTCGCTGTGCCTTTAACGATGACTCCATAAGGCGCCTAGGGACCACCACTACCACAGACACACTGTCATGGTCCACATCGGCCTCCTGCAACTGCTGTGAACTTGTTTTTAACGACGGCATAAGGGGGAACGGCGTCCACTACCCCGCCAACACTAACAGCCTGCCATCGACTCCACGACAGCCCTGTTTTTGCGGTCTTTGTCACGCCTCTACTGCCTCCAACTCCCCCGGTTTCCGACAACGTAGCCTCGTTTCTCGCGTCGCCTGTGTCTCATCGATCGTCCGACTCCTCGGACCCATTCCGAGCCTCATTCTTAACTCGGATGTGCCCTTGCAGCATACCTCCGGTTGCGATAAGTGGACTCCACAGCCGCCCACACTGGTGGCCGATGCTGACACGTTTCCTCGCTTTCTCGACTTCCTAGCCATCTCAAGTAGTGATTCCCACTCGCCACAGACACCGATCGCCCGATGTGAAGGCGACGACAACAAATTCTGTCCTCCCCGGAATACTCCTACCCCAGGTCTACTGCCAGCTTCAAATGAATTCACCTTCGACACCGCCAGGCCCGACCAGTACAAAATAAACGAGGTCACTGGAGGGGACGGAGAAAAGTGCAGCGGGACGGGGCGAGAATTCGCGTTGGGTAAGTTTCAACGCATGGTTCGAAAGATCAGGTTCACTGAATCATTGTTAAGGAATCCAAAACAATATACCTTTCACTGAATTTGGGTGCATTTAAGTTAATTTCAGTCATCTAGTGGAGAGATGGGATTTCTTTTTTGCGATGCTGCAAGCATTTCGACTTCTCAATAGTTGCAAACAATTTTGCTTTCATGGGTAACCATATTTTCTTCGGATCGTCCCTGCTGTGCCGATTTTCGCGTCTAAACTAGAATTGAAGGACTTTTGTTTCAAGTCTTTGACGCAGCCTCCTAAAGTTATACCTGATGACGACAATGCCACCTAATCTCACGTTCTTGGTCAGGATCCCATATTAACAAGAATGAATTTCCATTTCCTTCCTCAGATACACTGGCCGAATTTTTGGAGTTCTGTTGGACGAAAAAAAG
Organism: Spirometra erinaceieuropaei; assembly: GCA_902702965.1. NCBI lineage: Eukaryota > Metazoa > Platyhelminthes > Cestoda > Diphyllobothriidea > Diphyllobothriidae > Spirometra > Spirometra erinaceieuropaei. Next base: position 79,102 of record CACRXP010000675.1, on the reverse strand, counting down.
AGATCATGAAGTCAAACGTCGGCCTGTTTGCACTCCCCATCCACACCTCAAGACCGATCGGGAGTCTTGTTTGCAAGGCGACCGCTCCAACAGTCGTACCGGCAGTACTGGCCGCTCAGAACTGCGTAGTCCGCTTGGATCAAGCCCCGGCAGAGCAAAGACAACCCCAAGCAGCTCAGGTAGCACTGGTAGACTCTTGCCGCAACGCCGCTGTCGTCACCGCTATCACCAACACCACAATCATCATCACCACCATCATCACCATCACCGAAGGCACAATCGCAGTCGCCAGCCATCCAATCGGGCCGTGCGCACCGCTCACGGCAGTCTCGCCACGCCTCCTCGATGCCATAGCACGGTCCGAGCATCTGGTTGGGTTCCGGTCTGCGCGGACCGTGCCGCCCGATCGTCCCATCAGACGCAAATGCCGCCGACACCATCAGATACCAACACCGACCTGTTTCCGGCCGTGCCACCATCCTCAGGGCTAAAGGCTGTTGTTACGACGACGATAGTGGAGCCAGATCCGGAAACCACAGAATCTGCTATGGTAATCACATCATCCACAATGGAGAACAGCTTCACTTCGTCGTCTTCATCACCTCTGCGACCCGAGAAGCAGTCTGAGACGCTGCGATCGATTGTCGACGTTTGTGGCGTCAGTGATATTCTGAAGGCTGTCACAGACTCCTCGAACTGCAATCAGCGCGTAAACAGATTTAGATCTATGTAAGTCTGTCTACTAAGACGTTTTCTGTGCCGAGCGCTGACTTAGACCCCAACCAAATGGAGGTTGTGTGTTTGTTTGGACCTGTTTCCCCAGCACTACCCTACGATTTGCCCCCTTTATTCACTAACCGAACTCACTCGGATGCCATTTAGGTGAGTTACCATAGGGCCACACTGAGATAGGGGTATTGTAATCTAGCTTCGGGTTTTAAGGACCGCGCCATCTTTCCGGCCATCACCCCTCCAGGCTATGACTTCTAAGACACCGCCGCAGCTCAAGTTGCGTTTCATTCATTATCGTGTGGAAGACTTGCGCGGCACCAATCCCACTCTATTCCAGGGGAAAATTAAGGCTAGGGCCATTGATGCGCAAGCATTGGCGCGGCATCCGCCCGTGCGTATTGCGTGCCACGAATTTTTTGATCCGCTTTTGGTTCCGGCGCAGCAGAACACGATAACGGTTCCCTCGTAATCCACAGTGTTTTTTAAGTGGATGATTTTTGATGGTAGACGCGACGAAATTTTCGGCGGCTAAATTGTTGATGTTGGGAACGAAGCAGTCGCTATCTACGAGCGAGGTCTAGCTGGTCATCCAAGCAAGTGGGGCAGGTCCGTGAGCGGAGGGCGAGTCGAAGCATACAATGTTTGACTGTATCGGGTGGGAACCCGTTTTTGGCAGCTCTCACCAAGTGCGCGCCACGTGGAGATCATAAACGACATGGGGATAGGCGAATTCGTGTGGATTTTTGGTCTGTTTGAGGTTGCATGGTTTTTTTTGGGTTGGAATAATGAGAGCAATAGTCCTTGATGTGGTGTTTACGATGTTGCTGCTGCAGTTGTTGCATTGAATTCGAAAGCGGCCAGTGCAAGCCCTGAATAGGCGTTGGGAGTGAGGTCATGCGAGAAGGCTTTGGTACCGTTGTTGGTCACTATTCAAATATCGTGTTCCTCTCGCTCCTACTTTCCCGCTGTTCGGTTTGCCTAGAAGGTTGCGTAAATATTTTATTTCGGCTCGTCATATCTGGCGGTCTCGTCTGGTCCCGAAGCATTTGACCCTTGTACCGTTTCTTATATCCGTGATTGTGGGCGACGAGTCACTTTGGAGGACACCCATTTGGCCTCCTCACCATGTGACTGCTCCATTAAACTTGATTTTTCCCTAACACCGCAGTGATACTGGTCACGCGAATCGATTCTAAGCCTGCGGTACTCCGGTCCATTACTGCGAGTTCACATTCAGAATTCACCGAGGACTTGTGTAGGTGCGCATTCTTGGACCATTAGGCTTACTACTGGTCATATTTATTCCGGGCCATTCGTATCAGTGAACTCAGTCCTAATGAGGGTTAAGGTGAGTGCGCAACTCTGCATCGCCCAGTTTGTTGCAGCAAAGGCATCCGAAGTTGGTCCGCCGCCGATAACGCAAGCCTGCCTATCGTCGTAGTGTTGTTTCGTTATGAGCATTAACTTCACTGGACACTCGAACTTATTTGCGATTCACCACAGTCCATTTCTGCGGTCTTTGCCATTATCGGCACAGACCCGAGCAGGGGCTACAGATTCTTGTGGAATTTCTCCCTACGTCTCATCATCTGTTATCAGATTTTCACTTCGGGTGATTGAGCCATACCAACCCCCTAGCGGCCAAGGAAGACGTGTGAAGGCCCCAAACACACACGCCAGTCCCGAGTTTCCTGCTGCCGGCTGTAGTGTCTTTTGTCTGATAAAGTTCCGCGACTACTCGTTTGCCGCGAACGGACTCCGGAGAAATTGAGTCCCGACCACTTTGTCTTTCACGTGCACTTCTTCGCCCACTGCGTCACTAAAAGCCGTACAGTCTGTTTGAGACCAACTTAATCATTCCTGAGTGCAGAACACCTTGGTGGATTAATGAGCTTCAAGCACTTATTCAAACCCAGCTAGCCACGGATCTCAGTTGTTTTGCTTCTCCTTTCTTCCTCCTTGGCCTTTTTGATGGACCCCTACGTCTTTATCATTTTGAAGAAGTGCGTAGTGCATGTCGTTTTTTTTTCTGTTCAGAAAATAGTATTTTTTCAACCTTTTCTGCCTAGCTCGGCGGATTCATCCGTTCGACGTGCGTCAGGGAAGACTACGGACTCGTCAGCAAAAACTCAATCCAACAGCGTGTCAACCGTTTGTGCTCACGATCCAATTAGAAAATGTAAGTACAAATAATTGCCACTTACTTAAACTACTCCCTCATTTTCACGACTCTGGGGGCGTCTGAATTAGAGTTGATGTTGATGATTAGGCGTCCACATGCGGAAGTCGGTCGATGACTTGTTCGCAGATTGTAGAACGGTAGCTGAGGGTAGCCTGTAAGTGTGTCCTTTGTACCAGCTCTCTTCGATAAGAACTACAAGACTTCTTCCCTGGAAGACTGGCTCATTCCAAGCTAGAACCAGCGCGTATCTTCAGCCGCGTTGGCTATAGCGTTCACTTCCATCTCTCGTCACCTTAACTTGGCTTTGCTAGTGAGACTCTCCGAACGAGGAAAAAACCGAAGTGCTGCGACATCCCCACCCCCTATAACTAACTTCACCCTCAGATCACCAGTATGCCATATCATCGACAATTGTTGCTCTCGTCGGATTTTTGTTTGAGCTTAAGTCTATACTCATGCTAGATTCCATATCTCTCATTTTCACCTCTCCTTTTATTTGCGTTCCGTCCGCAGCAGACTCTGAACCGGATCTGCCCAAACGACTGCTCTCGGTCTCCGCGGGTAACTGTAACAGTGCCGCCTCGTCTTCTTCCAGCCCTGCCACTGCGGCTGTCGAAGCTGTGAGTAGTACCGTCTTCTCGATTCCTGCATGCCCGCGTTTCTCGAATACCGCGCCTGAAACGCACACTCTCCTGCCCTCCACCACTGCACCGGACGTCCTACCGGCCTACAACGGCGGTGACACGCTCCAGAAACTCGATCGATACGTGGCACCGCCACCACCGGTGGATCGGAAACACATTCACATCCTCTCGAGTTCCTCCACGCATCACTGCGACTTGACGGACAATGATTCGGAGGACCTCTTTGACAATGAGCAGGACAGTCTGGCGGCGGGCCACGTGGAGCTGTTGCTTTGTGGACACACTGGCGTCCAGATGCCCCTCGTCACGTCGACCAAGAATAAGATTGAAATGATGAACGGTAATTCAGTCCTTCATAACCCCCTTTGCATCCGAGCGCATCCGCCGAAACTCCAAACTAATGATCAATCACCGCCAGTTAAATGAAAACCCAAAATGATTTATTCCGATACCATTTTGTCGATTAAAAGAGAAACATTTTCATAAGAAACACGCACACGTCGAAACTCGTACATGCAACTAACTAACTAAGCCAGATTGTATAAGCATAGGAACGTTTGAAATTTTTTTGCCTTCATTTTCATTAAATGCCCCTCGAGAATTTGTGCTCTGAAGTTTGGCACAAAATCAAGTTTGTAATGTCCGTTCATGTTATTCAAGGCCTTTTTGCTCAAAGTCGGTGTAGTTTTCCGTTTTTTGTTCGATGTGCGGTTGATTAAAGCAAGGGGGTTTTGCCTGGTTGCCGTTCGAGGCGTCACAGGAATAAAAGTTTCCATAAGCTCACATCGACAGACCAACGAGTAACTAGTAAATTTGAATCGAATTGGCGGATGCAATCGTAAGCATGCCATTTTGTATATATCAGGGAAACTTTTCTTCGGTCAAATTTGTTTTCAGTTTTTGCTGATGGTGGAGTCCGTTGAGTTTCGAAGGTAGGTGAATATTTTCAGCGTCCTTAATCGATTGCCCGTGAAAGTAGATTCTGTACTACGCATTTAGCAAAACTTTCAAAATACGATACTACCTGAAAGCATTTACTGAAGTAATTAGCAATCGGGAGGTATTTTTCATGCAGATGACCGTTTGGGTCACGTTTTAAGACCCATCCAAACATGAGACCTCATCGTCGAAAAAATGAACGTCCGCAACAAAAGTCGACGACGAATGTGCTTTCGTCAATCGAAAAACTAATAAATTTCCGCCCACTTAACTTTTTTACGAGGAAATTCCAAGAAAGAAATTGGTGCTTTTATACTTTCCTGAAAAATTATGATAATTTTCTGCTGCTAACAGAAGAATCTGCATTTCTCTTGACACAGCAGCCAATTTTGCTATCCTTGCATACTTCTTTGCTCCGTTTTACAATTAAGAATGCATAGAAGGGTGGCCACGTAAACACTAGCATATTGCTCAAACTTAGTTTTACCCGCCCCGTTTCTAAATTACGCGTAAACAGAAACTAGACCGCACGAAAGTTATCTTTCTATCTGTTCGAAACTTAAAATTGCCATTCGATGATGCTCATTTTGACGTTGACTTGAACTACATTCGCAAATATCAGGACAATACCGTCTTTTTTAAACAAACGATTGCCTGTAGGCGTTATTACTGCACCTTTGGACAAGAAATCGCACTGATTTGCAAATCCCACTTTCCATGATTTAGGTTATATACTGCATGTAAATTGTAAGGCCTACTGAATGACAGTTCAATCGTCGCTAACGACGGTGTACAACTTGTGCCTAAGAGCTTCGAAGGCGCAGAACGATGATTTGCCGTGAATTAGTTTATAGTTTTAGCAGACTTTGGCAGCCTCTGTCTTTCTCTACCCTCTCGCCCATCTAGGCCCAGTGGCAAGACGGAGTTCGGATGACCAGAGCGGACTCGGGCGCAGTGGCTGGTAACGTTAGCGAGTCCGTCAACGCGTGCTACGCACGCCCGATCCGCGCACGATGAACTGGGTGTTTGACAGAAACAAATGGGGCTCGGCTGCCATAAAGTCACACAAAGGAGACACTGGGCCTGACACACACACACACACACACAGTTCTGGCCACGACGATTGAGTTACCTCGCCAGTTAGCAGTGTCCAAAGCCACGACTTTTTGGGCTTCGTGATAGATTCAAGCACGTCAGATTTGCTGTACTGAGGAGACTGGTTTGCCAGTCTCAGTACGATGGATTCTTAAATGATCGACCAGTGCGTGATGTGAAGGTGCAATCGCAATGTGCATGGGTTGGGCTCGAGTTCGCATTGCCGTTGCAGAGGACGGCGGTGTTCGTGACGGTGTTGTGTTGACTGGCAGGGTATCAGAAGCGTTCTCGATGGTGGAGGGGCAGGCTGGTGGTAGTCGGAGCGGGACTTTTGATATTCGGTGGTGCTGGTAGTCGTAGTGGTGGTGATGGTCGTGGTAGTCGTAGTCATGGTGGTGGTAGTCGTAGAATGACTTATGGCATACGTTATAAACCTGGTGACTGACAGGGTATCAGAAGCGTTCTCACTGGTGGAAGGGGGGGGGGAGTTTTGGTAGTCGGAGCAGGACTTGTGGCATACGTTATAAGTAACGCTAATAGGCCTACCAACATCAACCTGTGGTCATATTAGGTCGAAAACTCTCACGACCATTACTCGAAACCCAAATATACTTCCTTCGGAGCACCAACTTCAAGGGCATCGTACTTAGTGCCCAGTGCATTTTGCGCAGTCCTTCCAAAAAATATGGGCATAAATCATCAAGAGAAGCAGTGCACACTGCTTACTTAATTGTGCATGAATTACCCCAAGCCCATGCCCATTAGTGATCACAAACTCGACATGGCCAAAACAGTTTTGGTTACAAGTATATTCAAAGATCTGCATCAATGGTTCATGATTTTGCTGACAGCGTTTGTGCGTCTTAAAAAAATTTATATGTTAGTGGAACCGCAATGCCAATGTGTATGAACAATAGTCGCTTTCTGCTTCTAGAATAAAACCTTGGTCTGTTCCTCAGGAAAACGTAGCAATTTTGGCAACGTACGCTTTCCCTCACTTACGCTGCGTCAGATATTTTTTTACGTAAATCTGCAAAAAAAATCGAACCACAGTGATTTTTTCTTCGGACGCGTCTTCTCGAAAGCAAAAACAGAATGTGTACCGAATTTCGGATTTAGGAATCTGATAATTTAAGTTCTGTAGTTTTACACCAGTATGTGTTATGTGCCGTTTTCTACCCTCTGGGTGTTGCAGTTACTAAATATCTCGGCGTCATTGCTTTTAATTGACCACAAATGCCTATTTTCTTGGGAGGCCTGGCTGTATTGGATGAAAAATTGAACATTCTTCAAAAGAAAAGTATTGCATGGCCTCAAGTTTTGCTTTTGAACACCTAACCTTGACCTCAACGCGGGCTAAAATTGTGCTGTTTTAATGCCGATCTAATCGCTCCTTTCGTGTCCAACCCCCCGTAAGTGACCGGGTCCCGGCGGGGAATAAAAAATCGTTCTCCAGTGACCGGTTTTTTGCTGCACTGTTTGTACGAATCATCGTCGTAATACCTGCGATTACTAATTATATCCTACGGCTTATACGGTCGCATATATGTCCTACAGCGCGGAGTAATGCTTTCAAGCGTTGGTCGCAGGCCCGTCTCTCTCCCTCTCTCAGCGACTGTCTGTCCATCCACTGCACTGTCTTAGGCGCTAATGTGAAGAGAGATGAGCGAAAGAGCTAGGAGAACAAATATTCTCCCCCCCTTTTCTGGTGCCCCCTCATGCGTATCCCATCCTTCACCCGCTCGAGCGCAGCAGTGGAGTTGTAG
>CACRXP010000675.1:43131-66877 GCA_902702965.1 Spirometra erinaceieuropaei | reverse complement strand
CTTATCCGGTCGCTCCCCTTTCAGTGCCAAACTGAAGGGGATTCGGTTGTCCTGGCGCCCAATTCGAACGCACCTGCCGTCGAGGACTTGTTCCTGGTTGATGGCATTCTGGGATCCCGAACCCGAGTCAGATAATGCGTCATCATTCAGGAAGTAGGAATCAAAGGCCGGGTGTGTTCGTAGACGCTGTAGGATGACTTCGGGTAGCCTGAAGAAATAACAAGGAAAGCGGTGTGATTCCGGTTGTTTTTTGTTTGGCTTCAACTGATGTGAGTGAGAGAATAAAACAAATGACACAAAGTCCAGCATATTTTAAGACCTCCAAGTCTGTCCAAGACTAAAAAGCAAAATTCACTGTTTGCCAGTAGTTTTCGTCATACATGTTCACCAATCATAATTTTTGAGATGAATTTCTTGAGGAAATTAAAGGGCAACAACTTAATTGGACTATCTACCAGAAAGCAGACAGAGAATGCCGAGGGACCAGCTGATGAGCCGAATCCCTCGCAGCTGTGTCATGCGGGGGCAGAATATCGGTGAAACGCGTGTGTATGGACTTTCAGCTAGTGCCTGTGCTGTTAGCATGGTACCCTCTTACCCTTAAATATACTACTAGCTGCCTGTCGGCAGTAAATGAATAGTACGCGGTTATCCCGCTTTGGCTGATAGACTTTGGCCCAATACCAACGATGTTAGCTATGGTTTCCCTAGCTCGCTCTTAGTGCATTCTGTCAACCATTCCGGACAGGATTAGACATCGGCGCGACAATTTGGTTGCCCACAAGTCACGTACCCTGATGGTATATGGAAAATTTCGCCCACGATCCCGACACAAACTACGGGGTCCGAGGAAACGGACACGCCAAATTTCTATCGGTGGGTCGGATGCGCACGAAAAAGTGAATTCGAGGAGGCTGTTGAGAGATTTGACTGTTTAAAACTGCTAAGCCGATGCTTTGAACTGACTCTCGAACCCATCATCACAGACAGTAACAAACAGTGGACGTACAGTATTTTTAGGATGTGGTGGCTACGTAATCACATACCTGACAAAATTAGAAGAGCCTACATTAATTGCAGGTGTTTAGACCTCATGAAACGATGACCTAGTCGCCCGCATCGAAGTCAATTGCTCCGACTCCATCACCGGTGTTGGTGATTAGTGTGATAGTAGCTCGGCCGTCTGATTCACCAGTGCTGTAACTGGAGGTAGTGCACAAGATACGTTGAGGCTAACTGCTGTGAGCGGGATGATAAAATTGTTGTTGTAAATTAACTTCAACGGGTACTAGGAGCGCACAGCTACATACAAAGACAAGACAAGAGACCAAATTGCACCGCAGTCAACTTAAGGCGAGCAATCCTGCGCACCTGTCAGAGAACCTGCCAGCCGTCTTATTACGTCACCCGGATATGGGGTCGCACACAGACCAGGAGTTACCATTGGGCGCCAAGCGCTAAGATCGAAGGACCAGCCACGGCAGGAAACATCTGGAGTTGCAGGCAAAGTAAGTGCGTCGAGAAGCAATTGATCGAATACACATCGGCGGCGAAGAGGGATGGCGCCAATCCCTGAGTTGCGACTCGCAGGATAAGACCTGCCTATATCTCTACGTTCGACATGGCCAGAGATCCTCACAAAGTGACAACCACATAAGTCGTCGGCTACTAGAGCCATGGTAATTCAGCCCGTGGTTTATTAACAGAGACAATTATCCACCGCCTTCACATTCGGCGCGAAAAATTTGCCTAGGTGAAGTTCTCTGTCACGCTGAGAGCGCACGGGTGAACACTGCTTCCAGCGATAGTACTGGCTGGTCAAATTATCTGGTCACTGTCAAGCCAGTCACCCACAGTGATGATGGAAACGAGGCCACTAAGGACTCGGATACACCCGTCGTGCATCCGCTACCTTTGTCTATTGTTTTCCATGATGATGGGCTCGAAAGTGAATCAAGGCGCAAAAGGAATAAAATTATTGTCTCAGTAGTCTCCGTCTAGGAGAAAATACTGTCAGTGACCGATCTCCTTTAATGTTGATGATGGTGTTGTTAATGATGCTCTTTTCGATTAGGATGGATTACTGCAGTGCAATTTAATTATGGATTATCGTACGGCGTAAACCTGTGATATTTCAGAAATACCAGGATGTTGGCTTTTGCGTGCACTTCTTTAGGTCGCCGGCAAAAGCCGCACTCGGTGAAAAAAGACTGCTTAAGTAGTGTGCCTTTTTCCTATTGATTTTCGAAGTCCTTATAAATCCGAACATCTCTTATTGGAAATATATACAAAAGTACTCCTTCTTGTATTTATTTCGTCGCACGCAGTGCTTTCTTCTAATTATATGCACGAAGACAGGATATCTTTAAGTTTTAAGTCTCTAATTACGGAATTTTTTAGGACCACGCAATGTCCTCCATCCGAATAGCATCGTATCGGCCTGTTTAATAATGCCTCTCGTGGAGTATAAAACATTGTCCACATTCATTGCAAAATTTCGTGAGCTCTATATGATATCGTCTTAATTGAATAGAGTAATGTATGATTTGACTTGCAAGTAACGCCTACGGCATGTAGACGCAAATGCAACGGCAGGTAGGACTAAAAATTATTCGGCAGCTTCTGAAGGCATTGAAAATCAATAAAAAAACGCATACTACTTAGGAAGTCGCATTTCACCCGGTGTGGTTTTTGCAGGTGGCCGAAAAGAAGTGCATTTAAAATTCAATATCCCGGTGTACTTGAAATTTCATAGGATTATGTCGTCCGATAGTCAATAATTCAACTCCATTTAAGTAATCCTTAGTCGAAAACGCATTTCTGAACTTCAGTCAACATTTCATGCGGTCGGCCACTGACTGTACGTGCTGCCTGTTGATGTGTAAGCACTCTCAAAAGCCTAGGCACACAATCCCGGACGATCGGCAATGATGCTGTCTGTGTGGCGGATCGCAAGACGAAGATCGATGAATGAATACTAAAAATGTTAAGACCCCACTACAGTAGGGTGCGACAACCCCTGCAGACATGATGTCGCCCTCGAACTAAGCCAGAAAGCAAGACGCTCATAGCTGGTCCGCATACAACTCAAACGCTAAACCACTGGCGTAAGTGCGTTTAGTGTCTGTGCCATCACGACCAGTGTGGATTCCCATTAAAAATACAAACACCGCAAAGTCTGGTCCTCTCTTTCTTTCAGTGTTATCAGCATTGTCGAAAGGGATGCTCACGCAAACGCCGGCAAACTGACCAAACGATCCGCCTCGTCTTCAGCAGGTGTGTCATCGTTAACCACAGCCGCCGAGGAATCTGAATCTTTCCTCTTCACCTCCGACCGTCCGGCAGACCGTCTGGTTCGCTCATTTCTACGGGGCAGTACAACTGTTATTATCACAATTATGCTTAGCATGTTTATCCCGAGGTGCGTCACGCCATTCTGACATTGTGAACGAAAAGCGCGCCGAGGTGCACCAACGGGGTAGACTGTTAGAGGTCGCGGCTGCTGCCATTTAAGTTCGACATTGTTTAATGACTTCGGCAAAGAAAACAGTGCGTCGGGCACACTCAAAGTTACCATTGCGCCTTCCAAACTAGTGTTACTATGGAAGGTTTGCATAAGTCACTGCCCTTCTGATATCAATTTTTCAATTTTCTCGTGGATGCCAGACCTACTGTCAAATCAAACTCCGCTCTTGGTTTCGGGACAAGGCCAACTCCCGAAACAAAGCAGCCATCCGGACAATTATCAATCGACTTTAAAGGTCCACTCCCGTCAGTGATCCGTTGAGGTTATTTCCTGACGATTACTAAAGAATATTATCGTCCTCTATCGCTTGCCTGTCCTGATCAGACTGGTAAGTGTCGGGATGTTTTGTCGCAGTTATTCTCTATATTCGGTAGCCCATCGTACATTCATACTGGTCGGGGGTCGTCACTTATGTCAACCGATGTCTAGCAATTCCTCAACAATCGGAGAGTGGCGACTAGTAGGATAAAACCGTGAAAACCCCAGAGAAGTGGGCATGTACGGCACTCGAATCAAACCTTACAGGAGACTGGCCAACTTCCTTTAAAACCTCACAATCAGCCCATCGCGCATAGGGAGTCCATTCTAGTCGACGTTCTGTACCCAATCTGACGACTTGCATATCTCCACTAATGCAACACCACAGTAAAACATGTTTGTCCACAATCGCAGGTCGGCATTGAAACCAGTCTCCCTATGTGGCTTCCCTTCCTGGTAGAGTTCTGCTGAGGAAGGACGTCTGATAGCATAAATATGATCCAATTATTGGGGAGGTTGATCTGTCTCAGTGCAACCTCAATACAGCTTGACAGTAGCAAAGAAACCGTATCCGATCGACTGTTGCCTCCCGGAGGACATACTGTGTCATCAGGAAGCGTCTACCTCCTTATTCGAAGACCCCGCTGTCAGTTCCTGGCCATATTCCCAACGGTGAACAGGAGACACCAGCTCATCTGACAAGGAAAATGTCGAAACACCCGTATCCGTAGCAACGACGACGTCCATATGCACAGCCTAGACAGTGATCAAGCGACATTTCCGCCCATAGTGCCTATGTTATATAGACGCCTAGAACTTGTTCCCGGTAAACTTTCTCAACAGATTTGTAACTACCTTTGCCGATGGGGATGCTATGTTGTTTTATTGTTGTCATTCATCCCATCTTTATAATTGGTGATCCATTTCGCATTCCCGCCCCGATACGCCAAACGTAAACTGGGTAAGACCTCGGTGCCGGGCACTCCTTCACACTGATTTTTCCATTCGAATTTGTTCGTCCTCTCACCTGCGTGTTTGCGACCGACTATGACAAGCCCTCAGAACGACCACACCACTGTTGACCATAGTTACCATTGACGCTATTGAATTCTGCATGGAAGCATCGGTCGGTGTTGGCAACCTGAGCCTACTTGCACTTGTACTGGGTATGGCATCAGCTACTACAACTGTTTCTCGACTGCGCGGCCCCACGGGCCAATATGTCGCTCTCCCGACGATCACAGGCCTGGCCTCCCACCGATCACCGCTTTGTGGATCTCCCATTCCCGAGCACCAAGGGCTGTCGGGCTCACCGTTCTCTGCAGACCTGACCTAAGTACATCAACTCGATCTTTTGTCGGCAACCGCGGGTGCAAGGTCAACCAATCCGGTATTTGGAGATGACGTAGCGAACGAGCGTCCGCAACTCCAGGGGGTGCGCGTGACAAAAGCGTCAGTGACGGACGTTGCCAAAATCACAGGCAGATGGCTCTGGTCAAAGCTCAAAGCAGGAGATACCAGTTAGCGAATACCTCGACCATTTTCTGGTCAAAGCTCAAAGCAGGAGATACCAGTTAGCGAATACCTCGACCATTTTTATGTCGCAGGCGCTAGATCTCTGTTCTTACTCCAACAGCGAGCAGAAACGCACTGCGTGGGAATTGAAGTTGTGGTAAACTGCTCACCGAAGACAGCCAGACATGGTTGATTACACAACAGGGTAAAGTGCCAATTTATATCTTGATGGTCTCCCTGATCGTCAAATTGCCCTTTAGTGACTATGAAGGAGGCAGGCAGAGCTTTCGCGTTGTTAACGATGGAAACGCATTCCAATTCTGAAGGTTCAGTAGGTGGGCTAACTCGTGAAATGTCAACCGAAATTCCAAAATGTGTTTTCCCTCCGAAAAGATAAATAAAATGGGGTTGTAAGACAGATCATCATGCAGCGTAATGCCATAATAATTCGATTACCTCAGGATGCTGGCCTTCGAATGAACGTCTTTCCGACCGCATGCAAAAGCCATAATTCGCAAAAAATCACTACTTAAGTAGCATGAATTTTTCTCATTGATTTTAGGTGCCCTTAAAGACTCAATTATATCTCATGGAAAACATGCATAAAAATGGTCATTCTCCTACCCATTCGGTAGAAAATGACGTCTTCTTCCAATTTCATACTCGAAGGAGGGGTATAATTCGGTTTTAAAAAAGTTTCTAATTGGGAGATTTTTTAATACCGTGAAATGGCCGTTCGTAAAACGTCATGTCTCTGCATTTACCAATGTGGCTTGTAAAGTTAACAATATAGCCCAAATCCCCTGCTAAATTTTACGAACCCCACACGGTCTCCTTTTAATACCGCAGAGAAATGTACGGTTTTCTGTACACGGAAAATATACGGCTTGTAGTTTGGAAACCCTGAATACAAGTGTACAACAGGCGGCGTTCAAAATTATTCGGGAATCGGAAAAGTTTTTTAAAAAGCGAACTAAACCGTTCCTTCGGACATAAAGTTGGGAGAAAACGTAATTTTCTACAGAATAAGTAAAAGAATGAATATTTTTATGCATGTTTTCCATGAAATATAATTGAGTCTCTAAGAGCATGCTACTTAAGTAGCGATTTTTAGAGTATAGTTTTTGCATGCAGTCGGAAAGAAATTCGTTTGAAAGCCGGCATCCTGAGGTAGTTGAATTATTATGGTATTACGGTTGACATTTCATGAGTTAGCCCACCTACTGCGTTCTGCCAGCAGTTGTCACACACTGACCATGGTGTCTAGCGATAAAATGTTCTGAATTCTGAGTCTTTGGCAATTCAGGTACGCCGTACATTATTTGCAAAATTAATTTGGATTGGCCGATATCAGGTCTATGGGTCTGGGACATATGCGAGCCGGCTGAATAAGCTTAGCTCAACGAGTGCAGTCCTGGATAGGGTCTGCTTCTTTTTACGATGTCCCGGCAAGACAAAGCAATTTAGGGTGTCTTAGTGAAGGTGCTTCACTGTTTTGCAGTATCAACGGTTACCAAAGCCCACCTATAAAGGCGGGTTGGTTTTCGCAAGCGGTCTAAGATGTGAGCGTAGTCGTTGTCTTGCTGACGAATTGGTCACCTCGCGCTAGACGCTGGTCTCGGCCGCATTGGACAACGGTGGAGCACTGCACTTACTAAAAAGGATGTAGTCAATCTTGGCAGCGGTTACTTTTTGTTATTGGTTCAGGAGACGATTTTCATGCTAACTTATTTACCTGACTAAATTATATCTCATTTGTTACTCGTTCCTTGTTTTAACTCCGATACGTCGATTGTAAGGTGAATAAAGCCCAATTTCACGGCACTCACTCACTCACTCGTGGGCTTGTGACCATTCTGATTACAATTTCTCAGGTCAGAACGATTCAATGTCGATACAAAAACACTTCAGACACCTCTAAACAATAGAACTAATAGTCTTGCCCATTTTTAAATGTTATGTCCGCGATCGAAAGTAAAGAAGCAAACAAACTGGGCGTTCTGACTATTTATGTTTCTCCGACAGTCTGGGAATACATTAGTGGATGTTTTAGTTATGAAGAATCTGTTGGATTTCTGTGAGATCTCTACTCAAGACCTAAAAACAAAATCTTTGCTCGCCATCTAGCGACCAGCAGACAAGCAGGCGGACAAAACCTTGACCAGTTCGCTCAAAAGTTGAAGCCTTTAGCTAAAGACCACGATTTCTGAGCTGTTACGGCAGATCAAAATCGTGAAGATACCATCAGATACGCCCTCGTCAATGGCTTTTCACCGAACCAGATCAATTAGGGATAATTGGCGCAAAAACTCTGAACTCTCGAACTACTCATGATCTAGGAAGGTCACTGGAATTGGCAGGACAGTCTCTTTCTCATCAGAACCTTTCAACGGCCTCATTGCCTGCCGCAACTGGCACGTACGAAACTTCGTAAAGTCCCGTTTAAGTTTCTGTCATAAAAAACGCTTCTTTTGTGGATATGACAAGTGTCCTCGTTCGAAATGTCTCGCACGCGATATCTTATGCAAGCAATGTGGTAAAAGAGGCCCTTTCAGGGTCTGCCTGGCATCACAAAACCGGTAGATCCTTACTTCTACATACCTGGCCATTTCCGTCGCAGCGTCAGCTGCTGCCGCAAATTGTCCTTCATATGTAATGGTTGGACTACAGATCAACGGGACTAATTTTCAGGCTTCGATAGATACTGGCGGTTTCAAGAGTTACATTCTTTCTTCTATACCACGCCTCTTCTTCTTTGGATGTGTCACCTAGGAATCGCATTTTCTCTATTATTGAGATTCGTTGTCTTCTTTCTAAGGGATTAACTGGGTCCTTCTCACCACCTGGCGAGCCCAAGCGCGAGTCCTGGTGGCAGCCCATAAAAACCACAAAAAGCGGGTGGTTGTTGATTATAGCCAAGCGATCAACAAATACACATTCCTTGATGCCTGTCTCTTCCCCAAGACAGAAGAAATAATTGGACGTATTTCGAACTTGGGCACGTGTAACACTCTCAATCTCAGGATCGACTATCACCATGCAGCTATCCGGGCAGGCAAAAGGTCAAAATCTGCTTTTGAAGCTTGCAGACGCTTGTATTTATTTCGTCGAATCCCGTTCAGCATGACCAACGAAATTGGATGTTTCCGATAAACTATCGACAACTTAATTACGCGTGAGCACCTGAAGGATATTTTCGTCTACGTGGACAATAACACCATTTGCGAGAGCGGCCATGCAAAGCGCCAGTTAATCCTTCGAAAATTCCTCAATGTGGTCGAAAGGACCAAACTAGCCCTCAATGAAAACAAGTGTCATCGCTATTAAACAAATCAACCTTCTTGGCTACGACGTGTCCAGAAGCAACATTTGATCGTATTCGGATCTCATAGGGCCTTTGCGTTTAATGGCTCCTCGCATGACCTAAACTAACAACAACGAGTCGTGGGATTGTTCACGCACGATCTACATCGGATATCCAATTTCTTAGGTAAAATCTACTTGCTTATTCAGGAGAAAACTTCCTCTCTATTATCACGGGCAATGGAAATGTTTAAATTTCTTAAGAAGGAAGTTGCGATAACGACAATCGCTACAGTTCAGTACGACAGCCCGTTGGCAATTGCTGCCACGCTGAACGACAATGGCGTAGTCTACCCCCGAATGAGCGATACAATTTTGCTGTCCGAAAAGAAGCGTACGCCTTAGTGGAATTCATACACAAATGAAAGTCCGTTTTCCCTTGTAATCATATAGACTCATTACAGATTAGCGTTCTGATGCTTTCATGTGCTGTAATCAGCAAAAGAAAAAAGCGGAAAATGACAAAGTCGGATGCTGGAGGTTGGAACCGTCACGATTCAAATTTGACATTTTTACCGGTCTGGCAAAGAAAACCGAGTGGTGGATATGCTTTCTGGTTGCTGTTGTAGTACCTTCGCTGACTAGTGTCGACCTGAAATAACCACGAGTCACTTTGTCATCCTTGAATCTCTTGGCTATCGTACTCTGTTCGAGCCAGGGATCTTACCTCTTCCATTGAAGAGATTCGTAATCTTTATGCTAGATACAAAACTTGCTGTGAAGTCAAGCCCCGTTGCTGTTGGCATGCGCAAGGTCAACTCATCAAAGCTACCCAGTCATTCGAATGATTGCCGATCATCAAAGGTCCCCTTCCGTCAGTGACCCACAATCGTTAGCTCCTGGCGATTTTTGATGAATATCCTCGTTCTCCACTTGCATTTGTTAGTCCTGACCAGACTGCCGAAACTGCCGTTATATGTTTATGCCAGCTCTTCGCCATGTTCGTATTCCTTCGCACATCCATACTGATAGGGATTATCATCAATGCGAAAGGTTTGACAATTCCTCCGTGAAAAAGGAGCGCCGACTAGTAGGACAAATCCGTACAATTCCACAGAAACACGCGGGTTGAACGTTCGAAGACTATTTTGTCCTAAAATGTCGAAGTCTGCCTATCATGCACTGGTAGTCCGTTCTAATCGACGCCTCTGAACACCCATCCAACACTGTGCGGGAAAGTGATGTCAGTTCAGCTGACAAGCAGAATGCCGCAACACCTGTCAATACCCCTAGAGATGACGATGCGCATATGCATAGTGTGCAGGCATTGATCGAACAACGACGCGCCCATCAATACTGTTCCGCGACAGAGAAGTCTCAAGGTTGTTAAATACAAACCTCCCCAATAGATTTGTCGGTACCTTGATCTCTCTATTTGTTGGCTAGGGAGAATGTCATGTTAACCTACTGCTTTAACCAAATTCTATCTGATTAACCATCGTTCTGTGTCTCGTTTTAGTTCTAATAAGTCGACCGCAAGGTGAATAAGGCCCCACTCCAGGATACTCCTTCATTCTGACTCTTCCATCCTATTTCCTTCCCAGTATCTCGTGTGCTTGTGATGTTCTGCTTGCAACAAAGGTTCTTGAGTGCTATTACCCAGAATTCGCCACAACCACCCTACGAATGTTCAGCTGTCACGAACGACGTCCACCGTGTGCCCCATGGAATGGATGCAGGACGACTTGCGTGCGAATTAGATTATGGTGAGACGGCTCGTGCAACATCTACCGCACTCTGCTGCCTCATTTGCCTGGTTCCGATGGCAAGGCAATGTCAAGACGACCGGAGACGGACTCGAGAGCGGTAGTCAAAAAAACTAAACAGCCCGTCTATGCAAGCCACACACGACCTGAGTCCCGCACAGTGTGCCGAATTTTCCTGCAAGACGACGGTCGAGATCCCATCTAGGTGGGGATGCAACAGATACCGCATTCAGGAGCCATTGCACCTGACTCCTCGTCCAGAGAGGATTGAATAATCCAGTCAGTTGGCAAACATCCAGACCACTACTTTTAGCGCGTCGTGATAGAGTCAGGCATGAAGAAGGAGACACGATCGCTGGAACGAGAGTTTTATTCTCCTGACGTTCCGGATTCCTGCTCAAACCCACAATCAGACACGGGCATGTCAGATTTATTATAGTGAAGAACACGCTGAAGTTCTGTGCGGATGGATTCCCGGAGTCGACCTCTCTCCTTCCTCTCCTATGCATCAGTCCACTGCCAGGGCCCGTCAACTAAGTTTTGACAGCCATCTGGTGCTGGGATTTGGCAAAGACAGGTGTGGTGTTAAGCATACGCCCAGATATACAACCATACTCCCATGTTCTACAGTAGTTATGAGGTTGCGCAGTCTCCGTACTGCCAAATTAACGCATGCTGTGAGGCAATCTGGCCGGTGCAATGGTCTAACACATTTGCAGCGCAGCCCATTGTGAATGTCTTACCGTACTTAGCACAAACCAAAAATGCTTTGTCATCGACAGATCGATTGACAAAGGAGGATTTGCGAAGGAAGTGGCGGATCTCTGGGTCACTTTCGCCGATATTCGAGCTACAAACCCCTCAGCAATGTTGATTTTCCTGGGACTGAAGATGGAGCTTCGTAAAACTCGCATTTCTGATCATCATTCACGCCTACCGTGAGGAATTGCCGACTGCGCCTATTCACGATCGAAAGTTTTATTGTTGCATGGTCCACTATAAAACTCATGAACTTGCCTAATCCGCAGAGCCTTCGCTTACTGCTGTTACGCTAACCCATTGGGTGTGTGGACACCAGGAGGCAAGGCTAACAGACGTCCAGCTTCTGTCGTCTAGCAGACATCTGCGAGAACGCAAAATCCGTGAGACATTTCGTCAATGCACGCAAGGATAGGCTAATGGGCTGACGAGTCTATATTTACAGGGGGTTAAGAGTTTAGCCGGGTTTCCTAGTTCTCAAATCTAATTTATGTCGCTCCATCTGAACCCAATTCAATAGTTTATCCTGCAACGCTACAACAGTCCGAGTACATTGGAAATGTACTTCTGGCTAAGCAACGGTACCCTGTGCGATTAAAAGTCTTTATTCATAAGGTGCAAAGTTTTAGGTTTCATGAATTTAACTAAGTGTCAGACAAAAAGTGTAGGCGGTGAAGTGGCTCTAATCAAGGCCGCCCGTAGGACGTATTGGTTTAAAAGTCGTCTTTAGTCCCGTCATGACGGCTGTTACAAAATATCTGAATCGGTCGTTCACTAAGCATGAATACCAAAGTGCGTGGGATGCGATCTATGATCGGATGTATTCGAATGCATACCCGAGAATAGCCTCTAGAGTAAAGTACATGAAGTTCGTCTCAAGTAAGACGGTCTTAAATCGTGGCGGCCGCGCCGTAGCGATACCGCATATCATCCACAAAAGTCGTTCTAATTCGTTCGGAGCAACGCCGATCGCCTGCACGCTGGATTCACGTATTGTGGAAAATCAAAAGCGGCGAACACCGAGAACGAACAGGAGGTGACCAGCTACAAAGCTGGCTCGAAGACACAGGAAGATTTTCAGGCTGTGTTTGAGTCCTCTGTATTCTGTTCCTGCCGCACAGTGCAGACGCCATTAAAACAGTTAGTTTACATGCCCACAGCCCAAGCACGAGCACAAAGGTTCCTTAGCATGTTTATAAGAAGTGAAACGATATGGCCGGCAGTAAGTCTAATGATGTAGAAACGGAGTTAACCGAGAACATTGTACTTCCGTCCAAATCATGTTACTGATGTTAAACTAAGTTGGTGGAGTGTGTAAACTTGTCCGTTCTACTTCAGACACGTCTAACAGTACGTTTCATTTAACATTGATGCAAAAAGCTCGGTCAAAAACTCACTGATTTGTAACAGGTCCAACATGCGGAAGTAATGCTCGCAGGGCGTTTGGAAGATTAGCCATATGCCTTCTCTTTGTTTCCGTCTTTTGCAATTCGGAAAATTGTTCAAAGGTATTTTGCGCTACTGTCGATCCAGCGAGATTAACGAACCGTGTGACATCAACTTGATGGCTGTAGCGGGACATAAAGGATTGCCAGTTTTTTAGAAACTCTGATGGGCACCTCAAAACATGGTTAACGTAGGCCTCCCTAGCAATGCGGTACTCTTCATCACGTTCTCGCGACGCCTCTTGATACGAAAGAGGTCGGATTTTACAGAAACGAGTTTTATTATCCGCCAAGCGCACAATGGTTCCGAAGGCCAGCTCTACGTTTATGTTACAGTGGGAAGAGACCTCGATAAGAGGGACACGCTTGAAGTCGCTGGATTTTTGAAGCATTTGATGGAATTCCTGAAGAACCTGTTCGTCCACGTTGTCGCGTTTCGTCGCAACGAGCACGAGAGGTTTTTTGCGTTTGAGAAGAACCGACAAAATTTCGGCGAAAAATGAGAACTGATCCTGGGTACAGCCACCAGCCAGGTCACGTGCATCAGGATGGAAGCGCTGGCTGACGTCAAACAGCAGAAGAAAACCCGTGATTTCGAGCTCGCGATCAGGCAGGAACTCCTTTCCATATCGCTGCTCATGGCCCAACTGTTCTGTACAAATATAGCGAAGTTTGTTTGGTGAGTAAAGTTTCACGGCTGTGCTCCTCCGGACATACTCGTTGTGGGTGCTGGATGTGTGAGGGTCTTTACAGGGGTAGGTAAGTATTTTGGGTGAGACGAAAGGACAAAAAGTAACGTCGTTCACAAACTCAGTCTGTTCAACAACACGGAAACGCGCATTCGTCTCTTCGTCGATTCGGCGGACAACAGTACCCCAGAATAACCAGTGCTCCGAGTTTATGACGGGTCCAGTAAAATCTGATGTACTGATCACTGAGGCATGAACTTTCTGATAAAAATCGGGATGCGGGCAGACAAATCGGTTACATAGGCACGACTTTCCCGACTTTGGATAGCCCACAACGCACACCGTGTATATTGGTAAACTGTCTTGGTCGGGGGATACGCTGAAGAATCGTGTTGGGGAGATCTTACTCCGACTAGATGGTTGAGAAACACCAGATTCTTGACGAGCATGAGGAAGTTGGCTAGCCAGAACTTGATGTCGGGGTTGGAAACTGAATTCCGATTGTCTGGTATTTCCTGTCGCGTGGACGCCATTATATGTGAATTGACCTCGGGGGCTGTCCTTCGACATCCAAAGGCAGACGTTAGTAGGACCATAGAGAGTTTAGTTGGGATTATCTGAAAAAAACATGCACGATCAGGTGGGACAGCATGCTGTAGCGCGCAGTGTAAATAATTTTCGCCCTATCTAGGTTACGGTCGAAGTTTTATCAAACAGTACTAGAGTAGACGGTCCTCGGCTACCGAAGGCCAAAACATATCCTCCCGACTACTCTAATTTGAAGTCAACTACATCTAATCAGAGCAATTGGCCTACTGAGTTGGCGCCTTTTGGCAAAGGTACTCTGATGTGATATAAACGGGGATTCGCATTCACTGAGGACACGCTCCCTAAGTGCATACACTCCACACAAAGGATTGGGGAATGACAGATGGCTAAAGTGCGGAAAAACTGTGAACGTGAACTAAGGCTATCTGACTCGGTTTTATGGAAGCACTCAACGGTATCGATCACATATTGCAATGCACAAACACAAACTAACCAGGATCTGTATGAATCGGGGATTTTGCACTCCTCACTTAGCTTAAGATGGACTGCGTGCAACCGCATCTCGTTGTGGATGATCAGCACTCTGCCCATTCTCCTTAAAAGTCCTGATTACACACCATCGGTCTGCCTTCCCTTCATAATTGCCCGCAGCCATACACTCCTCACTGAGTCTTACTCGAGATTTACAGTAATCTCAATCGCCACATGGGCCTCCTCTACAAGTTCTATTCTTTCGCACTGTTTCTGCTGGCTGTTTAGTCATGATCAACCAAATAAACTGTGGTATTTTAATACCATGTCCGTTCTTTGTCCCGTCGGATTCGTGCGAATTTACGTGCTCGGGTACTATTCAACTTTGTCCGGTGCATGCTAAAGTGGGAGTGCGGTCCGATGATGTACCGCATGGGCAATATCCTAGACCCCTTTGGTAGTTATACTATGTGTACGTACGGAGTTTGACGGACGGTCGGACCGACCGGTCCCTAAGAAACAGAGTCCACTTGGTAATTGCTTTTTCACTTTGTGTGGGAAAGGTAACACTCACCAAATAGTTAAAAATGGCAAAAAGTGTGGCAGTAGAATGGGCGGACGACGGTGCATTCCAAAGTAATATTTGTATAGGCTCAACATGAGCATCAATTAAAACGAATAGTTGCCAAAGTTGGGAAGGTTGCAATTATCGAGAAGCGCACAAATTAAGTGTCCCAAATTTTCTTCGGCTTCGACAAAGGCAAATTAGTTGTCGGCAACTTAAAGCACAGTACAGCAAGCAGTGTGCGGCAAAATAACTTACGAGTTCGCAGATAAAGCGGCTGTTTAGCAGGAAAGGCGACCGGCAGAACGACGGAGCGTACGGGCTACATGGATGAAAATCATGCAATAGAAAGCCAAGTGACACATGGAAAGTGCTTAAGCCAGTCGTTACGGTCTCCGACAGGTTAATAATTTGAAAACAGAAAATAATAAAACGAACGAAAAGTTGTTCCCTGCTTAATGCTTTGAAAATCTGCGACAGACCGATACCTGTAAATTTGCCAACTGGACTATAAAAAGTCCTTCTGCGAACGATAAGTATTGTTTGCGTTTTGCCTGTCTAATAGGTTTGCACGTAGATCTGAAATACCAAAATTCAACATTTTTTCATAATAGAGGAAAACGCATTGTTAAGAAATAGAACTTTGTCTTTAATCGTGGTTAGGGCGTAGGTTTGAAGTGAACGAGTGGGATGATGCGACTTATCGACTACGTGTTGCGAAGGATGGGTTGCGTGTACGTTGTGACGGGCATCGCGATATCGACATAGGCGCAGTGTGGATAATTTCACGACTTGAGTATTATGACTAGGAGGAAACCTTGAGCTGTTCGCAGACATAATGTTTGTATAGGGGCCTCGTAATATAATACAAAAATTAGTAAATGTCGACTAGCTAAACCACGAATATCCTAATGACACGCAAAGCAGATGGACCCAGTGTAAAACGCAACAAGTATTGCATAACGAACGATATCGCTGGGAAAATTCTTAGGCACAACCAAGGTCAAATTCAGCAAATGAAGTACAGACGGAAATGAAACACAGTCTTATGTCCATTTAAGATCTGTGAAGCTAGAGCCGGCTGATTGTTTACACAACAATTAGGCGATCAAGGAAGTTAGAAGACCACCAAACTGTAGCCTCCGGAAACCACCAGGAGTGCAGGGGCGCGTGAACTGCACTTAATATGAAGGCAAATTGACCCAGAGTATCTAAATGGTAGAGTTCTGTGAAGCCGATACTGTTGAACGCTGTATATGGAAGCACGGGCACGCAAAAAGGTGCTTTTCACGAGTGCACACAATTTATTGACAGACTAGCAAGCCAAGAACCCAATGACAGGCTTCTTGTCGACATTTCGAGGCTCGGTTCAGTTCAGCTCAGTTTATTGAGGGAAATAGGCTTAAGCCTTTGAGTACCCTATTTGCAACGTTAAAAAATGTGTGGTATACAGATAAATGTTCTGGGCTGAAATAGTTCAAACACGCCCGTAAAGGTAGGACAAAAAGTGAACGAGTTACAAGAGGTGAGCTCTACTTCTCATCGCTCATTTTCATTTCGGAACATAAATATGTCAAGATTCTTTTTAAAACTTTGTATAGATGGGGACATCACAACATCTGCGGGAAGGGCATTCCATGGTTTGACCACTCGAACAGAGAAGGAGAACTTCCGCACATCCAGCCCCGCCTGCTGCGAGCGCAGTTTTAACGGGTGACCTCGGAGGTTGGTCGTGGTAGTAAATTCAAAAAAGTCCTCGAAGTCCATACTGCATTCCAACCCCTTTACAATACGGAAGGCTTGCAAGAGATCCCCGCGAAGTTGGTTGTAACTCAAAGCAAAGAGGTTCAGGTTTACTAGGCGGGTTGCATAAGGAAAGGAGCTTTGACCCCTAACCATCTTCGTGGCTCTCCTCTGGACCCTTTCGAGGCAGTTTTGATCCTCAACCGTTCACGGCCTCCAGGCTTGTATGCCGTACTCTAAATGCGGCCGGACGAATGTTCCGAATGTCTTTGAGAAGGCATTTTCGTCGAAGTCCATAAACGCACGCTTGATGGCGTACAATACGGATATTGCGTTTTTTTGCCACTCTCGAGCAATGGGCGGATGGCTTTAGGGAACTCGTCGTCAGCACACCGAGGTCCTTTTGGGCCTCGACCTCTTTCAGGGCTGCACCGCCCAGAAAGTAGCCTCTTGTGCAGGCGGATCCGGCTGTGTTGCCTAGGCGAAGTATACTACATTTGACAACGTTGAACCGCAGGAGCCAACGGTTTGACCACTTCTCCAACCGATTCAAGTTCATCTGCAGTTTGTCTTCGTTGGCAGGACCCCGAATTACACTCCATATCTTCATGTCATCGACAAACATTGCTACTTCGCTGTCTAAAGCTCTTGCGGCATCGTCCACGTATATAAGGAACAAAATGGGTCCCAGTACTGAACCGTGGTGGACACCACTCTCGACCATAGCAGGATCTGATTTCTCTTGACAGATTCACACAACCTGGTGTCGACCCAAAAGGAATTTGCTACTGATCCCTATTTTTTAAGCTTAGGCAAGAGCCTCTGGTGTGGCACAGTATCGAACGCCCTCTGGAAGTAGATGAAGGCTATGTGGACCGCGTGCCTGACGTCGAGATCTCGGGTCTAGCTCTGGAGAGATTGCAGCAAGTTTGTCGTGCAGGATTTTCCTTTCTGGAACCAATGTTGGCATTTCCATAGCAGGCCGTGAACTTCCAGGAATTGCATCAGTTCACTCTTTATGATCCTTTCCATAACTTCGATTCGTTCAATGCCTCTTATTCTCTTCAGACAGTGCCTTCTTAGAACAGTATATCACTGACGCTTGGGATCGGCAGATCTTCAGTGGAGGTAGGAAGGAACGTTGCCTCGTTTGTGTAGACTGTTCGGAAAAACTGGGAAAAATACGCAGCTTTATCCCTACTATCAGCAATCTCAAAGCCATTAGTAATCCTTATTAACGGGAGTGGATGCCTGTTCCTTGAACTGTAGAATAATTTTGGGTTCTGCGTTGCTTTTTGTAGCAAGTTCTTCTCGAATTCCTGCCGCGTCTTCATGATCAGGTTCCTCAGTTTGTTCCTCTGTGTCTTCAGTCAGTCAGTATATTTGAGGGAAATAGGCTTACGCCTTTGAACTCCCTATTTGTACATAAAAAATCGATAAACAAGCAAAAATGTGAAGAAATTACAGCATTAAGCGAATGCATACATTGATTCACATATGTCACTAATCACATACCTAAAAAGTCACATAGTCCGCTTGTTGCTGCAGCATATATCTGTCAAGGCGACATTTAAATGTCTCCACATATTGAGACATAACAACCGTCTCGGGCAGGTTATTCCACCGTTCCACGACACGGCTGGAGAAGAAATATTTTCTCACATTCAGTCTACCCTGTTGCACACGTAGCTTGAAGGGATGTCCTCGGAGGTGAGTTGTAGTGGCGAGTTGGAAAAAGTCATCGCGCCGAAGGGCACAATCCAAGCCGCGCACGATACGGAAAGTTTGTATCATGTCTCCGCTCAACTGCCTTTAACTCAGTGGATAGAGATTAAGGTTAGTTAAGCGGATCTCGTATGACAGTGCACTTTGACCTCTTACTAATTTTGTGGATGGCCTCTGCACCCTTTCGAGCAGATATTAATCCTGATGCATCCACGGTCTCCAGGCCTGAACTGCACATTCGAGATGGGGCCTTATAAACGTGCCGAAGACTTTGGTGAAGCAGTCTTCATCGAAAATTACGAATGCCCGCTTGATGGCATATAGCATTGAACTTGCGGCCTTGACCGCCTTACAGCATTGTGTAGAAGGCTTTAGGCTGCCTGCAACCCAAACTCCGAGAACTTTCTGAGTTTCTGCTTCTCGGAGTGGCATTCCGTTCAGATGGTATTGCTGCGTACTAGGGCTCTGATTTCCGAGGCGCAGAATGGTGCATTTGTTCAAATTGAAGGACAAGAGCCATCTGCGGGACCACTCGTCCAACCGACAAAGATTTTCTTGGAAGCTGGTCTTATCGGCAGAATTCTGGATGACTTTCCAGATTTTTATGTCGTCCGCAAACATGGCACAATCACAGTCCAACCCATCTACACAATCATTGATGAACAAGAGAAAGAGGGTTGGTCCGAGCACCGAGCCTTGTGGGACCCCACTCTCTATGAATGTGCACCTTGATTGCTGTGTTTCTGTCTGTAGTTTGTCGCCAGAGCACGACTACCGCTTTTGTAAAGGGGTGTAATGTGGGCCGTCTTCCAGTCTGTGGGAAGAATTCCAGCATAAAACGATTTTTGGCACAGAAAGGATAGTGGCTTGGCCAGCTGTTGGGCAAGCTCAAAGAGCAGCTTTGCTGGAATCTCGTCCGGACCGGGAGATTTACATTCCTTCAAGCTTTTCAGTTCTTCCAAAATCGCTTCTTCTCGAAACACAATATTTTCGATAGTGGGATCTCTCATGTTCTGAGAATTAGATGGGGTAAAGTCTGCTTCTCTTGTGAAAACGGATCGGAAAAATTGAGAAAAGTGCTCAGCCTTATTTGTACTGTCCGATATCTCCAAGCCGTCATCACCCCTCATAACAGGACTGGGATTCCTGTTACGTGTGCTTTTCCGCAAATAGCTGTAGAGCAATTTCGGATTTTTAACGGCTCGGTGGAGCAAATTGCTCTCAAAATCCCGTCGCCTCCTGAAAATCAGACTTTTCACCTTATTTCTTTGAACTTTGTATTCTGTAAACGCTGCATTATTGTTGTTCTCGCGAAATTTTTTCCATAACTGACCTTTCTTTTTGATCTCCCTTTTGAGTTCTCGTGTAAACCACTGAGGGCGGTTGGATGGCCTAGGCTTTAATAAGGGGCAGTGGTTCTTCATTAGATGCAGTAAACGATCCTTGAATAAATTCCAGTCCCCGTTAACGTTTCCGGAGAAGAGAACATCCCAGTCTATTTGTGATGCCTCAGCTCTCATTTGGCAAAAGTCCCCTTTCCATAAATTTGGCCTCGTATTGTCTTTTGTACACGGTTCAGAATACAGCAAGTACTCGCATAAAAGCACTGCATGATCACTTCGACCGAGCGGGGGTAGGTAGTACACCTCGTCTATATTGTCAGGATCTTTGGTGAAGACGAGGTCCAGACAACTAGCCCTTTGCCCTCCACGTGCTCTAGTTGGAGATAGGACACGTTGCTTGAGAAGAGCTTCTAGGGTTGTCTTTAGTAGACGGTAATCGAAGGCATCCTTCGAGCACTTCGCATGCATATCGCTCCATTGAACGCAGAGTGCATTAAAATCCCCCATGAGAACAACGTCTGGTCGGCTGGCGATCCCTTTTATGCTTTTCAGTGGACAAGTATCTGGGTCGGGATCCGCCTGCGGGGGCCGGTAGATAGTTAAGACTTCGAGGGACTGAGATCCCCGCGCCTTTATAGTCAGCCAAATTGCCTCTGTGTCGTTAGAAATCTTGTCGGTCCTCTCACACACTGCTAAGTTGCTCTTGACACACATGGCAACTCCTCCAACCCGGCGGCCTCTCCTGTCTCTCCTAAACAAATGGTATCCTGTTAATGCTACCTCGCAATCGCCAACGTCCTCTGACAGCCACGTTTCTGTTATTGCTATAACATCGGGAGGAGTATCGGCTACCTGTATTCTCAGTTCATCAAGCTTGGAAAACGGACTCTGAGCATTGGTGTAAAAGAATTTAAGTTTGCAACATTTGACAGAACTTCGTTCGGCTTGACAATATTATGTTGCTGCCGCCATCATGATGACTGGCTGGTTCCAAAGCAACATCGCATTCCTCTGTATCACTCGTCCCCTGAAAATAGCCAAGTTGCTCCCTCCTGCTGCAAGTCTCCTCTTCAGCTCCGTCACTAATTCGCGGCGTTTCGGACGTTCCGCTGGAGAATAGTCCGGCTGGAAAAACTTCCTTGTGAGAATTTCGGAAGCTGTTTTTCCTGGACAGAAGTAAGCTAGCCTCTTCTTTACTGTTCAAAACAATTTTCAGAGGTCGTGGCCGCACAGTTTCCGATTGTTCGCTCACCTTCTTTCCGATCCTGAAGGCTGCGCGAATGGTTACCCTTTCATTCGAATTAAGCACTTTGTTCAGTAGGTGTTGAAGCATATGTAGGTGTTGAAATATTCAACTTGCCCAGTGACGTAGTATTTTTCCACAATTTGTGCTTCCTGTTGATTTCTTTCTTAAGGTTGCTATTAAGCCACCCAGGGCGTTTTTTCAGTCTTGCACTAGCCAGTGGGCAGTGATTGTTGATGAGTTGCAGAAGGACATTCATGAACAACCCCCAGTCATCGTTGGCATTTCCCGTAAACTTTGAGCCCCAGTCGAGACCGGATAAGTCTGCCCTCATCTGATTGAAGTCGCCTTGCCAAACATTCCGTCTTTTTTGGTCTGGAGCATGTGAAATGGAGAATAAAGAATAATCCCACATAAGCACTACGTGATCACTTCGACGAAGGGGTGGCATGGAAGTGATCTCGTCTATGCTGTCTGGTGTTTTCGTAAAAACCAGATCCAGGCAGTTTGCCCTTTGTTCTTCACGTGTTCTCGTTGGGAACATTACATGTTGTGTGAGGGACGCATTTAATGTTTTGTTCAGCGGACGTAATCGAATGCCGATTATGGACCTGATGCTTGGAGGGTATTCCAGTTCGTTCCTGGTACGTTGAAGTCGCCCATGATCATGATAATAGGTCGACTGGAAAATTTCCCCAGCTGCTCCAGTAGTTGAGTGTCGACGATTTGGTCTGTCCTAGGTGGTCGGTAGAGAGTGAGACATCGAAACACGGGAAACCGGTAGCCTTGATGGTTAACCAAATAGCTTCCTTGCCGCACGCAAACTTGGTGGTGTTTTCCGACACTGCCAGACCTTCATCCACATACACAACTATACCACCACCCTGACGATGTTCCCTGTCCCTACGATAAATTTAGTATCCAGGCAAGGCTACTTCGCTATAGCTAATATTCCCGGACAGCAAGGTCTCGGCTACTGCTAAAACATCTGCAGACAGCTCGGCAAGGCAAAGTTTTAGCTCGTATAGTTTCGATATGAGGCTTTGGGCATTCGTGTACAAGCACCTCAGTTTTGCACCAGCCGAATTTCCTGCTGCATTTGTTACTGTTTTGAGCATTACTTCGTTATCTCGGAGGCCATGTTCTCTAGGCTCTTCAGTTACCTGATGGGTTTCATTAGTGTCCGTTACGTCATTCAGATCACTGGACGTTACGGGCTCACTTGTGTTGCCGCCTTGAGTAGGTGGTTTAACGAAGGTGTCTGTGTCAGCTGGGTAGCTGCCGTCGTTCTTAGAATTACTGGTTGGTTCCACTGAAACGGCATATATTTCCGAACTACCTTCCTCTTGAAGATAGCCAGATTGTGTTTGCCACCCTTCAGTCTTGATTTTAACTCCAAGACAAGTTCCCGGCGTTTCAGCCATTCCTCTGGTGAATAGTCGGATTGAAAAAAACCTGTTTGTGTGTGTTTCTGAGGTCGGTCTCTTTAGAGAGGATCGACTTGATTTGCTCTTTGTTCTCCAGTATAATTTTGAGAGGGCGAGGTGGTTGTGCTTCTGTTCTGTCTTCACTCCGTTTTCCTATCCGGAATGCCTTCGGAACTTTTATTTCCAAATTTGCCTGGAGTAAGTGATTTAGTAGACCATGAAATGAAGCACGGCCCTGCGAGACACGGTCTTCAGGTCTAAGTGCCTTAGATTCCGGCAAACCCTGAATAAACAGACACTGCTGGCGAACATGGTCCTCCTAACTTTGCCTTTCCGGTGAATTCGCTGCATGTGGGCGAGGACGATGTACGGAGTCGTCGCTTGGACGCACACTTTTGCTGTCTACCGACTGTCCCGAGCAACCCATCAGGTCTGGCTGTGACTTCAGACTCCTGTCATGGCGTTTCCCTCTCCCCTCTACCCACGGGTTCATGTCTTCGCATTCAGATACGGGCTCTGTAGTGCACTCGGAGTGGTTGAGAGAACAAGAAGGCAAAAGTAGACTGGATGACACTGGTAAAGCGTCTCCAGGTAGAAGAGAAATCCGGTCACTTACAGCAAGAGGCATAGGCGAGATAGCTTCCGCGCCAGGTAATTTTTTGTGACATCGCTTAAGACATCATGCGTGGGAAACGAGTCTGACCTTATCAGGGGCTTAGTTTTCGTTGTCCTGCTGTTACCGTCTTCTGTGTTTTTGGCTACTAAGTTGCGACTCGTGTTTGAAAGTGCCCCCAAAGGAGATATTTTTTCGCGTTTTTTGCGTTTTGCCCTTTGTTTTTGGGACCCTAAAACTGGACACGTTCCGGTCGTATAGGATGTGCTTCACGAGCGTTCTTAAATCAGGTAGCTCCTTTTCGAGTTGTTTTATTTTGATTAGGATATATGCGCAACCAACACAAGGCTCGTCTTCATACCTAAGAATTTTTGTTGTAATTACGCTTTTTGCACGCTTTGCTGGTGGTCGGCTGGAAGCGCAGGTAGAGCGATCACAAGTTCTGGATGCGAAGGATATCTAACGAGACTTATCATCCAACGGGGTGCCGACGCTGGCCGTACGATTACAGTTAACTTGCTGAGACTCCATAAAATTCGATATGATATAATAGGTATAATTTCGCCTTCGATGTTATAACGAATACGTCGGCATGTACATGACGAAGTAAAGTAAGTATTCAAAACTCAATAAGCAAAAAAATACTTAAAATCCATAAAAATTGTGTCCTCAAATTTAAGTCCATGCTCAAGGCCATGTATTATCTTGTAGAAGAGGATAAGATCACCTCTTTGCTGCCTGTAACACAGAGGGAATAAATTAAGGCAATTCAGTCTGTCTGTGTAGGATTGGCTTTTTAGACCGTT
>CACRXP010000675.1:10564-23401 GCA_902702965.1 Spirometra erinaceieuropaei | reverse complement strand
CCTTCTGCGGGGGCTGTGGGTATATCATTTGGTTTACGCTGGCCTGTGTATTTCTTTTTATTAGTGCTAGAAGTAGAAGTAGTGGCTAAAGGTTCAGTTGAGGGACCGGAGTGCTGATTATCGTATTTGTAGCTGGTGTCTTTTTCCCGTCTTTGCATAGGTGTCAAATCTGGACCTATAAACGAGTTTAGGTTCCGCAGATTTCTGTTTACTTCGGGATTTTGTAGGACAATCTCAGCTTCCGCCTGTGAGTAGAATGTTACTAAGACGGGTTTGTTTTTGCTTCTGGAGTGAAGTCTTTTAGTGTTAGCTACTCTGATATTTAAGCCACACGAATGTATAAAATTTTGAATTGATGGCATCGGATTAACAGTGTGGGGTATATTACGGATAATTAAATTGAGCCTGCGTTTCGATCTATCCGCGACTTCTGACGAAACTAATTGTATAATCGATTCAATTTGTGGTAGGCTCGTTAGGTTGTTCGTGAATCTATTTGAGTCTGTTAGTGAATCGAGAATCGTAAAAATATGTTCATGTTTCTCGATGAACTTCTGTAAACGGACGATGGCCGAAAGATCTACTTTGTCGACAGCAAACGTAACATCAGTCATGGTTAAATGGGGAGAGTGTAATGGATTTATGTGTTATTTTCGACAGCTAATAAAAATCGACGCAAAATCGACAGAGAAATATGTCAAATATTTCAGTTATAAATGAATTTCAACTTATCTCGAGTCTAAGGATTTTGAACGGTTGTGCACAAACGAGCAATCCAAAGAAGGAAAATTAATAGAAAACACAAATTGTGGGAGAAATACTGCGTCACAGGTTAAGCTGAATATTTCATCACCCATAAGACACAAAGAAACAAACTGAGAAGCATGCTCATAAAGGCACGCCGACAATTTAAAAAAAAAATTTGCTCAGAATAACAACACAAAACCCAAAATTACTCTACAGCTACCTCAGAAGAAGTACAAAGAGCAGACATCAAATCTTCTCAATAAGGACTACCGGTGCGTCGAGATTGCTGATGGTAGGGATAAAGTCGCGCACTTTTTACAGTTTTTCCAGCTAGTCTACACAAACGAGGCAAGGTTCCCTCTTCCCCCCCTCCACAGACGAACTACCGACTCCAAGTTTAAGTAGTACACTCTTCTCAGAAGGTATTTTTTGTAGAACATTAGAGGCACTGGACGAATCGAAGTCGCCAGGACCAGACAAGATTCTCCCTAGGCTTCTCAAAGAACTTGCCAATGAGCTTTCGGTGCTTTGTCGATGCTCTTTCCGGCGTCATTTGACGCTGAAAGACTTTCTATCAATTAGAAGCTGGCACATATTAGTCCGCTTACAAAGGGGTAGCAGGGAATCGACGACAAACCACAGACACATAAGCTTGAAATGCGTTCTACGTAAACTTACCTAAAGGATAATCAAGAATGAATTGATGCAATTCCTGGAAGTTCACGGCCTGCTATGGAAATGCCAATATGGGTTCCGAAAAGGAAGATCCTGTACGACAAACTTGCCGCAATCCTACAGAGCTGGGCCAGAGCTCTCGACGACAGGCACGCGGCCCACATAGCTTGCCCTGACTTCCAGAAGGCGGTAGACACTGCCACACCAGAGACTGTCACGCAAACTGAAAAAACAGGGATCAGAGGCAACTTCTTTAAATGGATCAAACACTTCCTTGTGGGTCGACTGCAGGTTGTGTGCATCCGTCAAGGGAAATCAGATCCTGCTGTCCTCGAGAGGGGTGTCCCCCAGGGTTCAGTACTGGAACCCATTTTATCCCTACTATATATGGACGATTGTGCAAGAGCTCTGGACTGGGAAGTAGCAATGATTGCAAACGTCATGAAGACATAAAGTGTAATTCGGAGTCCTGTCGGCGAAGAGAGACAGCAGATTTAAGTAAGTCGGTTGTAAGAGTAGCCGAATTATTGGCTCCCGCGGTTCAACGTTGATAAGTTTAGCATAGTTCGCCTAGGCAACACAGCCAGACCCGTATCACAAGAGGCTACGTTGTGGGCGGTGCAACCTTACGAGACGTCGATGCCCAGAAAGACCTCGGTGTGCTGACTATGAACTCTCTAAAGCCATCCGTTCATTGTTAGAGAGTGGCAAAAAGCTCAATGTCCGTACTGTACGTCACTAAGAGTACATTAATGGATTTTCCCGAAGACGCTTCTTCAAAGGCATTCGGAACATTCGTACGGCCGCACTTGGAAGATGACATACAAGCCTGGAGTCCGTGGGCGATTCAAGATCAAAATTGCCCTGAAAGAGTTCAGAGGAGAGCCACGAAGATGGTTAGTGGTCAAAACTCATTTCCTTATGCTTCCCGCCAAGTAAGTCTAAACATCATCCCTTTGAGTTATAGGCAACTTCACGGGGATCACGTTCAAGCATTCCGCATATCGAAGGGGTAGGACTACAAGCTGATCTTTGAGGACTTTTTGAATTTGCTACCACGGCTAACCTCTGAGGCCACCCGTTTTAACTGCGCGATCAGCAGGCACGGCTGGATGCGCGGAAGTTCTCCAAATCAGTCCGACTGGTCAAACCATGGAATGCCCTCCCTGTAAATGCTGTGATGTGGCCGTCGATGCAAAATTTTAAAAAGAACCTAAACATATTTATGTTCCGAAATGGCCAGGAGGGGTGAGAGATCGGGCTTATCCCCCGAGACTCACTCTCATTTTGTTAAACCATTACGGGCTCGTTTGAATTAGTTCAGCCCAGATAGTTTCTCTGTACACTGCAGCCAGTTTTAAGTTGTAAATAGGGTACTCAAAGGCTTACGCCTATTGCCCTCAATAAAATGAACTGAACTGACAACAGGGATCATTACGAAGAAGGAGACACGACTGCTTCCTCGGACTCGTCTCTCCGCTTCCAGGGGGCATTATGACGATGTTGGTTTTACGAACTTTCTAAATTGTTCAGTCTTCTCTTCATTGTTGTGAGATCCGGGGAACTGAGCAATGCCATTTACGGCAGAATCATCTAGCTATCTCCTTCCTCGAAAAGATGAAGGTAACTTCTATCAAGGAGAAGAAAGTAACTAGTATCGGCCCATTACGGCTGAGCGAGCGCAGTCGTATAGCTTACGCGATACTGGAACCCAAGCCACAACTTTGTAGAAACAAACACGAACCCTCAATAGAAAATATGTGATTCGGTATGTTTGTGGAAATCCGCGCCTCCCTACACTCCGCCGCCTTGTCACACTGCTCTTCTGTCCGCATCACACTCCTCGTCGGTCCGTTTCGGGATGTGCGAGACCTGTCACTTGCCTCGCGAACGTTTGGTTGACGGACACCAAGGCAGTGCGAAAGACGGGCGTGGGCGTTGGGGTTTAAGAGCCTCAATGGCGAACACATGCACAATTTGCCTGGGGAGACCGCTCGCGGCGACCACTTTCAGAGCTATTGTGTAAACACTTCGTCAGCAGTGAAAGTTGTCCAGCCAAGTCCGTCCTCACTGATTTCCGATTTGGAATCTCTGTCTTTTCGACAGTAACATCCCAACATAATACGCAGTAAAAATGTGCTTAAGTTTTATCCTCTCCTTAGTTCCGGAGCTAACTAACACAATAACTTTAAACGCTTGTCCGATAACTCCTTAGAAGTACTTTTTATAACGCTACATATGGAATAGAATAGAATAGGTTAATTATAGCGCCCCTTGGGCACTGTCAGTCACCCTTGAACATGTGATCTAGCATTTTTCCGGATGTTCCGGTACTATTACTAAAAGTGTAGTTTTGAGCAACTAAAGGTTCAAGATTCTCTATGGAAAAACGGGATTTTTGTGTTAGCCATATCTAGAGAGCGCTGCGAATACACACTGGCATTCGCTGTGTCTCCGGCCACGATCCTAGCACTCAAGCATGCCAAGGCGGCCGTGAGATTTCGTCTTTTAGCAAGTCTTCTTCGGGGCACAACAGGGTACTTCACCGGTTTTTCTTTGCGGTACAGGGATCAAAACGTTGTCAACTAACAATAAAACGCACAGAACAGCAAATACTACTGTCAGTTTGCTAAAGTAACTTGAAAGAGACGGCCTAACATGACGTCATTTAGAAAGCGCTTCGTAAAATGCAACCAATATACCATAATGTCTAATAAGACAGGGAGAAATTCGCAGCGAATCGGAGTGTTTCGGAATTAAAAATGAACGCCTACTGATTGATTCAAGTAGGCATGCTTGTTTAAAATAGTTTCGCCCACTGATTTTCCCTTCGAGTGCACGTCCGTCGTGTCTTTCGAGGTATTGCTTGTGCTATTGGTGATACAATCACTTACCGCAATTTCCATTAGTATTATTCGTTGCAGAGGTGGCTGCTCCACCAGGTATCTATTTGCGATATTGTTAGTCACTTTCTGTTGCCCGCATTTAGCACACTAATAACAGTTGCACAGCCATTGGCGTTACTGGTACTAGTAGTACTTCAGTAAGTTTTACCTATACCAAAACAGTTAGTAAAGTA
Organism: Spirometra erinaceieuropaei; assembly: GCA_902702965.1. Lineage (NCBI taxonomy): Eukaryota > Metazoa > Platyhelminthes > Cestoda > Diphyllobothriidea > Diphyllobothriidae > Spirometra > Spirometra erinaceieuropaei. The sequence goes on along the minus strand of CACRXP010000675.1, from coordinate 18,900 downwards.
GTATTGGTAATTTCGGTAGTAGTATTCGTTGTAGTGGTGGTGGTGGCAGTAGTAGTAGTAGTAGTAGTAGTAGTAGTAGTAGTAGTAGCAGTAGTAGTAGTAGTAATGTTACCAAGAGTTCCCTATGGCAACAGAAGCCCTGCTGACATTCACCCATAGCAGAAGTACTAGGTTTGCATTTCCCGGGTATTTCTTCGGGCACCGGCAGTAGTCCCTGTAGCCAATCTTATTTCAGATGACTTATTGAGGTTATTCTGCTTGTTGCTGACGTACTAGTGCCAATAATTACTGCTGTCGCGCCACATGCTAGAATAGTAGGATTTAGATTAGTTTCCGTACTATTGGCTGTCGTCAAGTTAGTATTTAGATATATAGCATTTCCGTTGTAGTCGTTGTAATAGTAGTAATATCAGTGGAATTACTAATAGTACTAGGGGCAGCGTTATTGGTAATTGAAGTAGAAGTTCTGTTAGTGGTAGTAACACTATTGACGATTTTAGTGGTTGTACCGGCATCACTTTATCAAGAGTATCGAAGTAAAGGCAAAGTTCCATTTACCTTTGGAGTTGGGCTGAACTCCTTGAACTTGAATATTAGGGTGCTGAACCTATATTTGCAATGAGCATCTTGGGTAAAATCAGACACCTACCAGTATTCTTGTCCTTACCTGCGGTGATCATGTGAACATCAGGAGTATACTGACGACCGATTCCCGCGATAAGAGAGACTGTGGAGGGTGCCAGTGCCACCTGGCCGTTTGAGTCTCGACGCCATAGGTTTGTCGTTGTCCCATGAAGAGGACATCGACAGAAGGGCTCTGTGGAGTGACAGTTGTTGGCGAAGTCCTAATGACACCGAGGGAGACTGTGGTTTGGCGGGTCCGCCGTATGGACGGTCTCCTCGCGGCGAGCGATACCGAGGGCCTCCTTGATGCTGTTGGGCGGGTTTCGGATGAGATGGCGTCAGATCACTGGGTGGACGATGCCATCTACGAAGTTCTCCAGTATTCTGGCCTCTAGCTCTGAGAAGAAGTCGTTGCGAAACGCCTGTCGGGCCAGAACACGTAGATTTCATCGAACGTTGACAAACGATTCACCAATGACCTGTCGACGCTCCTTCGGGACTGCGTGAGTAACCCAGGGCATCGAAGGCCAGCCAAACTCTCGTCGCATCCGCTCTAAAATCGTCGCTGAGGTGAGCGAGACAGTGAGGTTGGCTACCCGGACAACGGCATGAACTTTGTTGTTGAGGCGGCTCATGACGGTGACTGAAGGTGTCTCCTCGTCGATGGCCACCGGATAGATCATTATACGATCCTTCCAGAGATCGTAATTATGGTATGCCATCAACCTGCCTAACTTGGGTTGACGACCCCCAGGTGCTGATATCATCTTCATAGCCTTTACGAACCGTTCTAACCTTGAAAATGTTTGCTATTTTGACATCTTTGGTCGGAAAAAAGCACTTGATGATGCCCACTTTAAAGAAAATTGCCGTGATTCTGTCAATCCCTCTGTGAACCGTACAAAAAAACATGTGAGCACTTCTTGCCTTTATTTGTGGTAGTTGCTTGCGTAGGAATACGCTTGCAGTTGGCACATCTCACTTGAACGAGTTTCTGACTGACATCCTCCTGGTCGCTCAGTGACTGGAACTATCACCCAAACACAGTTTCGTAAAAAGTGAACTCAAAAAGAGTCGGAGAAGCCGCTGCGTATTCCGTGAAAACGTTCGACCATTCGCCCGATAGCTGGCGGAATTATTCCGCAAATTCTACCCAATAATAACTTCCATGGTGAGGCACGAAGCGTACGCACGCCGACAACAAATGCTTAAAGTACGCCATATGCGGACGGGTTTTAGAGTGCTAAAAAGTGAGTGGTGGAGCATTTTTACGCGGACCGCAACGGCTTCTACGACCCTTCTTGCGTTAAAATTTTGCGAAATTATGCTCGAGTGGTTATTCCAGTAACTGAACCAATCGGTGGATGTCATTATAAAATTCGGTCAAGTACAAAATATCAAAGACAAGTGCATTCTTATGGAACCGGTTATTATAACAAGGTTAGGGGTGCTCATATGTTTTAATTACAACGTCCTTTAAGGTTGACCGCACCCATGAAATTTGTCGATTAAAAGCGTCGAAACAGCAAACATTTTCAAGGAGGATGGCTTTCTGTTCTTTTGGAGGTTAAGGCCTCGTTCTGTAAAAGCGCTCTTGGTTACTACCCTCTTACACGTACTCTGTAGTGCTAAAATAAGCACAGAAGGACGATTCCTTTCAATATGTCCTTGGTGGTCAGTCCCTTTCAAATGTTGTGGAACAGAAGGACCTGGGAGTCCTAATGACCTCCTCGCTGAAACCATCTTCACAGTGTCAAAGGGCAGCCAAAAGTGCGATAAGGGTGTTATTTGCGCTGAGGCGAGTATTTGTGCAGATCGACAAGGAGCGGTTCGGAAAAACCTATGGGGCATTCGTCCGGTCTCACTTAGAGTATGCAGTCCAGGCCTGGCGACCGTGGTTAAAGAAAGATTATCAAAGAATGGAAAGAGTACAGGCGATGGCTACGAAGATGGTCAAGAATCTTCATCATTTGCCTTACGAAACCAGGCTGACTGAACTAAATCTGTTTCCTCTAAATTACAGGCAACTGCGCGGCGATCTCATTCAAACCTACAGGATTGTCAGAAGCCGAGAGTGTGCCCTAGATTTTGATGAATTCTTTGAATTGGCCCGGACTGACCGTCTGCGTGGTCATCCGTTCAAACTGCAAAGGAAGCGGGCTAATTCGGACGTCCGACGGAACGCCTTCTCACACAGGGTCATCGGGGCATGGAATGGACTCCCTGATGCCGTCGTTCTTTCCGAAAGTGTTCAATCCTTTAAGTGCAGACTAGACGCTCACTTGTTGAGAACCTACTGTACATACAATCATGATTGTTTTAGCGGCGGCAGTTTGCGCCTGGCTCACACTTACCGCTAACTTCTTAACTTTTCGCATTTGCTGATGTAATTGATGACTTTATTTCTGTTTATCGACATGAATAGGGTGCTCAAGGGCGAAAGCCTCATTCCCTTAATAAACTGACTTAAACTGACTTAAGCTGCGTGCACGTTATAGGATCCTGAGGAGAAAACCGCATATATAATAGCTATTAAAGGCTGATTTTCAAGGAGAGAATATCTGAAGGTAAATTAGAATGTCGTTTCTACTTTTGAAAATTTCACGTAGGTCGCTTAAAGTTTGGATGTTTCCTGGCTTTCGGCTTCCAGTTGTCCGTACAAAAACGTCAGCCGGTTAGATATGGCAGTAAGGGTGTGCCTTTCATTCAACCTATGTAATTTATTAACTGTACGACAAGCGTCGATATCGGCAATAGTCAGTGGGCAATGCCATTACTATGATCATCGTATTTCCTTGCTTTTCTAGCTTGTTAAACCTTTTTTATTTTTTGTTTTAACTAACTAACGTTGCGTTTGTTCGTTTACGTTTTGGTTTTTGGGTTGCGCATACGATTAGCTTTTATCCGCGTCTGTTTCAGTTAGCGAATCACGCGCCTCTGGGGCCTCGAGCTGTGCGTAACCTCATATTACGATTGCACGGTTGTATGCGTTCACTTTGTCGTCTGACTGGTGTCATCCGCTCTGTTAACCGGCTCTATAGAGACATGCCCTATCTAGACATAAAGTGTAAATCTGCCTTCTCTAGTGACTTTGGCTGACCGGTTAGCCATGCGTATTCCCTATAGGAAGGAAACTGATCGTTTCACGGATTTAAGTTTGAAGTTCAAAAACCCATTTCTACAATTCACACACTGGTTTGAAGAGGCCGTAGCCTGTCCCGATGTGTTCGAAGCGAACGCAATGGTCTTGTCCACCGTCTCCAAGTTGTTTGGGATTTATTCTTACAATCTTTCCTCCTAGGGAAGGACGACCTAGCTCACGGTATGTGTTGCTGAAGGGTCTTGATGAAAGAGGCTTCCATTTCTTTACCAGCGCATCAAGTCAGAAGGGCAGGGAGATGGTATTTGATATCGCCCCTCTCACACCTCCTTTTAGGAAACGAATAAGCACGTTTGCCTGCTCTTTTACTGGGAACCTCTCAAGCGCCAGGTAGGTATTATCGTAGCTAGTGAGCGGCAAAACGTCTTGCCTTCAAAAATTGCACTCTCGCCTACCATAACATCTGGGCTTTCGGGCGGTCTTACTGGTCCATCGTCGTAAAGTTCCTACTATCCGTGTGTGCACTGCGATCCGTAAAGTCCTCCTGGAGGATCTTCGGCATTTTGTTATAATCTATATTTTTCTCCCGAAATTCGCCTCCTTGAAAAGAATCCACATAATTACCTGTGCCTGTACTTTGCACATCTGTGGTCATACCGGATGTAGCCGACTTCGACAGTGTTGCGGATTGTATCTCGGCGCGTGATCCGCTACAGCTGGTCTACATAGCTTGATCCATTCCCCCTTTCCAGTGAGGGAGAACGAATACTGAAGGCTCAAGAACAACTTTCATGTATTGGCGAACTGTGCCGAGCCAGGTTTCGATTCGATGTGCTCCCCGGCGCCTGCAAGTGAGTAACCGTGCCGGATCGAGAGCAACCGAACTGAGCTCATGAGGCGGACGACGAAGAACACGCCAAGCCACCTCAGTCGTCATTCTCTGATGGCCTGAGATGCCCGAGCGTTGTTGTTGCAGCGAGTGCAGGCTGTCTCATTTGAGACGTACTTGGCCTACTTCACACAAAGGATGGACCTCAGGCAGTGCTGGTCAGACGCCTCCAGTTTTCGCTCATCTTTCACGCGCACAACCAAGAATTCACTATCATAGTGAAGTACGGACCAGACGGATGCATGACACGGAACTTCGTGATGATAGAGTTGTTGCACTTTCTAGGAATTGGGAAAATCCTACGAGCAGCATGGATTTGGGAGACAATGTTGTCTTTACTCTGTGCATTCGACAACATCCGCGCCCCTAGGCATTTGGAACTGCCTACTTCATTAAGTTGACAAATATCGATCCTAAGTGATGTCTCTTCCTGGTCAAGAATGCATCTCGGAAACACTTGTCTTCCCGACGTTTACGGATAGACCAACCAGTTTCATCATCCACCTGTGACCACGGACTATCGATCACCAAAGCCTGAGGTTAGCAGGGCGATATTGTTAGCGTAGTCGAAGTCAGTCAGGCGGCGTCCGAGTGCAAACTCAACACCGTCTCAACCACGTCGGACCCTACCGAGAATCTAGTCGGTGGCGTAGTTGAAGAGAATAGGTGACGGAATACAACCCCATTGAACGGTTGGGACAAATTGCTATGAATCCGAATTTGCTCATTGGTGAAGCGATAGTAGGCCTTGTTCATGACAGTTATTTTTGTCGGCACATCATCTTGTTACTTATCCGCCACAGGGGCTCACAATGAGCGGGGTCGAACGCAGCGCCAAAATCAAGTAGCAAGCGCCCGTCGGTTACTGGTAACCATGGCAGAATTTATGAATGCATCGCAGTGTGAATGTTTGGTCCTCGCACCCATGCCCATCTTAGGACCCGACTTAGTTATACCTCGTTCTAGAGTCACTTGCACCCTGGAACGGTCTGAGGACGACAATGAGAACCTTCGCAACAACGTCGACGAAGCTTGCGTCGCAGTAGTTCTAGCGCTTCATATTGTTGACAGGGCGCGGATGGCTATGGCCTAGCGCGCGAACGGCCTTTCAAAATACCGCAAAGTCCGATGAAAGGACTGTGACACGACGACTGTAAAGCGCCATTGGATAAGTGTGCCTAACACCACAGCCTTCTGGTTAGGCATTTGGGCAAAAGCGCTCGAGGGGACAACCTCGAACAAACAAGCCAAGCGACTGGTGGCGGCCGTATGTTCTGGGACCTCCCAAGAAACCTCGTGAAAATATCCAGTCTAAGTATTTGTGTCAGGCATGAAGAATGCTCATCTTGGCCATGCATGATTACTCGTCGAATGCTAGCTTATCCCCTTTGAATGGCATGCTAGTGTTCCTTGTTTTAAAAGATCCTAGCCAGTCGTTTAAAAGAACCATTGCTGCTTAAATTCTGGCCATATGGAAGTACAGTTCATGAATTTCAAGTTTACTAACCTGCAACAGGTGCACATTCCCAACTACCTTCCTGCATACTGATCTGCATGCGAGTAAACTATTCGAATAGTGTTATCGGGATTGGCTCAAGAACGTAATTCTACACGAGTTTTTATTGGTTCTCATTCCATCCTTATGCAGCGTTCTGCCTCCGGTCTTATGATAGGCATTCTTCCCAACTATGTCACATTTAGGAGTCCTAAATCCTCCTTACAGGTTCGTATTAACGGCGAGGCAAGTCTACTACCTGAGGAGGAAGTCGTGAGCTACTTTAGTTCACGACCAAAAAGCAGTCAGGTGGCAGCCTTTGTGAGCGACCAGAGTGCTCCAGTCCCATCGGACGCGGTAAGATTTCTAAAGTAACAGTGCGCTTGGTGCGCATGTTGGAATTATATTTAAGTTTTTGTCTTGCATTCTAACTTTACTGCGGTAAAATCATGACATTTCATGGGATCATGCATTCTCCTACTCCTCTTAACTTCCTAATATTTCCAATAATCATAATAACTATCATAATCCGAGGACACGAGGGTGGGTCATAAGATCCAGTTATGTGACTACCAGTGCTGGAAGTAGCGTCATTCGTATCCAAGACTTCAAATACCTGCCATCCCGGTATGTGGCAAGATGTAACCCCTGCACGTATTAGTTGTTCCGTAATTGGCCAACCTCTGCATCTGGCTCGAAGCACTGGTGTTGAATGCTGTCGGTATCTCCTTGGCATTTGGACGTGGTCTTACGGGCATCCAATTCGAGCGTCGCCTGTGTTTAGTATTTGCTGTCTTACGGGATTCGGTGAAGGGAGGAACACTAACCAACTCCGACCAAAAGCCGCACTGATTCCTTTGTGCTTGCGCGTGGCGGCACAAGCAGAAACGGTCAAGGAGGCCAACTACGAAGACTTGCGGCAACGCAAATGAGGCTGATGTCGTGGTAGTTCATACACAGCATTCCGTCATCTACTTCGAGGATCGTCCGTAACAGTTCGACCGTAGTGACTAACAATGTCCACTGTGTGCTCCACAGCAGGGTAAGAACAGGGACGGCGACTTGCGCATGAGTTTGTTTATAATGATGATAGACAGCATCTACCGCACCCCCCTCCCCAGCACCTACGCCCCGTATCAAGGCGGTGTCAAGAAGACCGGAGGCGGGGGGGGGGGGGGCGTAGGTGGCTGGCAAGACGAAAACCCGCAATCGGGCGTACCACCACGCCCCCTGACCCTTAACGTACACTGACCAGGATTTAAACTCCAGGAGAGGGGAGAGGCGGATGTCGCGGGTCTCAGTGGGCGCGACGTCGGTCTGCACATGGTCATGCCACCACACTCCCAATGTTGGAATTTGTCATGGGAGCGCATTCCCGACAACGCCTACCGATATCCGATCCAGCTGGTGTTGGTCCAGCGCATCTACCGCGGGACCCGTTATAGGGAGACGTGGCAGACGAACTGGCCACTGTAGTCTAGGTACGACCTGTGCTTCTAAAAGTCAGAGCGGAAGTCTCAGAACTGGTCTTTGATGACCGTCGAGCAAGGCTCGTACATTTCCGTCTGAAACGACTGCAGTCGCTGTCATACTCAGACTGAAGACCTTTTCGGACTGCATTGAAGGGACAGAGTCTGTAGGTTTCATGGGCTGGACAGAAAGCCCCTACCTTCAAACTGTTGTGTTTGTCAATACTTTATAGTCGCGCCCTGGTTGCCTTTAGTAATTAAGGCAAGTCGATCGGAGGATTAGCTAGTATTCGAAATCCTGCATAGCCTTCCCATATCTTCTTTAGTTGAAGCGTGTTTCGACTCATGACCATTTTGATTCTGGAGTTTGGTTTGGTCATGGCGAGCAGAACGCGTGTTCTAAGGTGACAATTCCCTCAAGTTCGTGTCGGCAGGAAGGCGAGAAACACTTGCAATACTAACCAATCAGATCGTTTTACTGGAATGTCAGTCCCTAAGTCGACGCCTGCTGTGATTCCTGATAGACAGTTTGGAGAGTGGGCCGCTGATGGCTTAAACTGAGTACAACTCGAGAGCTACTGTTCTCTACGCCAGTGCAGCAAATCAGTTGAAGACAGCCAGTGCAATTGGCAACATTCCTGAGATGATCCACACCGTGCCTGTTTGACAAAGCTTACTCTACGTTGTAGTCGAGCCTAGATAAGAACGTTATCCGAAACATTATCATTGCCGATGTGGGCACTACGTGTCGTGGGGCAA
>CACRXP010000674.1:327118-355699 GCA_902702965.1 Spirometra erinaceieuropaei | reverse complement strand
ATTACATAATTCCAAACACTTTAATCATACCATGGGTTAGTCCTTAGTTTTCACAGTACATAATGTTCCACGACGGCATTCTGGATCCGGTTCTAATATTGCGCACTCAAACGTGTAAACGGAGAGTCGAGTGTTATGTTGGCAGTAGTTTAATGAAGCTCGGTGCCCTGTGATTTCCTTGACGTGCCCTCCACGTTAACAGCATCGAAACAGTCAACTTCACGAAAGTTAAGATACCCGTTACAGTATGTGTCTAGAAATCTTCCCGATGGAACCAAAATCGTTTTATGTTCATTCCGATATGCATTTTTTGTTGAATGGGACTCCAGCATTAGTGCTTGCGGAGTGTGTTTTGGTATAAATGCACTGACAATAGCACGCTCAGTCTGCGAGAAAGACTCACCCAGTCCACTCAGATAACCCTACAAGAAGAACGAGACTACTTAGGAAGAGTGCACTGTTGGCCAGGAGATGGGGTAGTGCTAGTAAACTATGTAACCTGTTATCGTTCTAAAAACTCTACTTGACGAATAATGTTCCCTTCGCTTTTCTAAGAAGAGGAGGACAAACGCCCTTATTCAGCATCAGTGTCTCCCATTGAAATGCACTGACCTTGGAGTGGTGACATCACTGATTTATCAGGAGGACGTGGTTGCCTATTACAGCCCAGGTACATGTGATCGTTTTCACTCGGATTGAGAGCAGGGAATCATCAAAGCATAGGAGATAACGGTGTTTCATCGTCGACCTTAACTACTTTCAGGAAGTTCATTTGATGAGGCGAATATGACACTCCTGAGATGTGTCCCTGTTAATGACAGCAATTTTCCCTTAGTTCAACGGAGAAAGAGAACCAAATCAATTATAAGCTTCCATTCATATTACTCTCCCTCATATGTTTACTCCCCATCCCTACGGGTCTGTCAGTACTTATTTTTGCGATCTTTTACTGATCAAAAATCTTTTCCATTAAAATGAGTTCATAATACCGGTCATGCCTCTTAAAATCCCGCTAACACACTCAAGGAGCTTAGAAGAAGACGTCTGCATTTATAACCGGCAAGGTTACTTAATGCATGAAAAGACTGGCAGTGGAAATGTCCATAAAAACGTTGCCGACGAGGTACTGACCTTATGGTGTCTGTTTAGTCCCATCATTTTGGGTCAGTTTATGCCGGCTTAGTTAATTGTCTGCTGGCATATTCCGTACGAGATATAACTAATACATCGGTGTCTTAACCAATCTATAATTGAATAGGCCCGGCGAAACGCTGATTTGCGTACCATCTATAATTATCCTACAACGGATAATAGTCGCCGCCGACGCTTACAAAGTAGATGCAGGGGTGGATTATCCAGTCAGCTGCAAACATATTTTTGTTTCACCTTAAGCGATCTTGTTCTTCGCATGTAATTAGCATTACGGTTAGTCTGCTTGCACAAGGGAACTTTATGTGTTGCTGTGGTGTACCGCGTGTTAGTCGTAAGGTTTTTTGATATTCGGCATAATTGGGGTGACGAGTGGGAGGATTTCAAAATCTGGAGATCCTGAAATACAAGCTAAAAGGACACTTTTTAAAAAAATTTCCGAGCTGAACGAAAAATGGCAAAGGGTTTGAGGCACAAACAAGGACAACTTTCACCAAGACAATTTCACTAAAAGGTAACTGCATTTGGAAAACAAGCTCGCCTATCACCCATACGAAAGCAGCTCCGTCATTTATATTTTCCGGAATTCTGACCTTTTTCTCCTCGATGTCATCCTTGGTAGTTCAGACTGGCACGACTCAGTCACAACACTCAGTCCAAGAAGGGCACTTAATGTTCCATTAATGATAATCACTGCTGCCGAGAATGGTTCGTGTCCGCTGGAGAACCTGAATCGTGATGTTGTCAATATGAGCCGAAAATCTGAAAATGAATTTCAAGACATCGCGAAATCTGACTGACAAATCCCCTACCTGAGACCCAAATCAAGTTTCAGCTGACTTCGACGAGTTTGCTGACAACTTTCAAAGGCACAGAGATAGTGTATACGAAGGCTTCCAGTTGGAGCTTTATATGGGCAGGGCACCTGAATACACCTAACAATTCTAGTATAATGAGCACATTGCTGAAGTTGTGCGTAACACAAGTTGTGACGTCGACAGTTAGATGATGATACTGTACAGAATGCACTGAGAGACCCATCTATGTACCAGATTTCTAAAAGTTTTAATACAGGCGAAGGAAAACGCCAGTTGAAATGATGATATCCAAAACAGTTGGCATTTATCCTGCTTCCAGATTCGTAGAACAGATGAGTCGGTTCCAACCTCAGTGGAAGTGAATGCAAAAAATTAACGCAAAATCAACTTGCAATGTGGATGAGCCGCATATCTGCTATACTCAGAGGAACTTACTCTGACCTGTTCCAGCGAAAATTCTGTGTCCCAAACTTCCCCCAATACCGCGACTGCGCCATTCCATCGCCTCCTCTCCGTGAACCTTTGGGACCATTTTCGTCGTATTCCCGTCAGCGTCAGTGGGAGCATAGTCATGATTATAATCATCAACGGCAGCGTCCTGGAGAGAGATTCGATTAGCTGCAACGGCACTGTTCTGAAGACAGGCCGCCATTGACAAGCTGCCCCTCAGACGACAGCAGTTACGACGAGACTCCCGAGTGGGACATCTGTAGAGGCCTGTTCGTGGTTCGCCGGGCATCTCCACTGTCTTTAGGAGATTCTCTTGTCCCTGTAAATGGTTAGGATTAAGACTCAGGCAAACCTCATAGTCATAAAGTGTTGATACTCTCTTATCTTTTGAGTAGCGTTTATTTTCCAATACTTCGATTGTGCCGATGCAGTACTCCCTACCTAAGCAGAGAAAACAAATCAATCGCATGAAAGTTGGTTACTTTTTCCTTACATTCGTTTATGACGGCTCTACAGATTCTTATACCTTTGACCGCAATTCTCTTGGTTGCTTTGCGACGGAAACTAAGTAGCTTGACAAGAATTTGTGCGCACTCAGATTATCTCTGCGCGTACTTGAAATCAAAAACCGCTAACTCTGGAATTCTGTTCCTTATCATCTTGCCTTCCACGGTACTGTCCTTTCTTCTTCGGATTTTGCTGCATCGTTTTTAAGATGGTAGTCTGCAGTCGCCACATTCTTCAGAGTTGACAATTATACTTCCCACCCAACAGTTTCTCTTGTAGCAGCTGCTCCAGTCCCCCTTTTCTCCGGCTCCGTTTTGTTGAACAATGGCCGCGACAGCTGTTGACACACAGCCACCCCCGCCGGCTAACACTCAGACACCCCCGGTCCAACTTCAGTGACTGTCGGCTGACCTCACATACTTTCATCACCCCACGCGCGTCTAACGCCCTGGCCTGATACCCCTGAGGCATTTTGTGCATGCAGCCCTTATTCCTCCCCTAACTTGTCCAATCACACGACCACCACTCAGCCAGTCGCCCCTCCTGCTGACCCAGGCGCACTCCCGCATAAACAACACACACACCGCGACTGACGTTCTCCGTGAACGGACGCTTATCTCTGTTGCAAGCAAACAGCCAACTTACGGCAACCTGCCCTGTGTGCAGAATAAACTAGTCCTCACAGCTCCCTGACTTCTGTCATTGGACGAAACGAACTTATTGTGCGTGGTTTAAGTTGATCTCACATCCTTGACCGCCACACTCTCCTTAGAAGACATTAAATATGGGTAGACGGCACTTTCATCTTCCAAGCAAATAATTAGTTTTGTGATTCTCGTTTATTTACCCACAAGTTCATAATGTTTCCTTTTGCTATTCGTTACTTGGAAAACAACTTTTTACGCTTTTTATATATGACATTGGAAAATTCGTGTGATGTTTCGACCGACTGACAGCATTGCACCAAAGGTAAGATCTTATTTCGTAGCCGCACCTGTTAGGGGTTAGGGTTAGGGGTTGAGGTTATGGGTTATGGATTAGGGCTAGAGTTAGGGGTTACGGTTAGGGGTTAAGCTTAGGGGTTGGGGCTAGGGGTTATTGTTAGGGGTTAGAGTTAGTTTGTGTTGAACCCCCTATTACCACCGGCCTCCTATGACAGGCGGCTGGGGATTGTCTACTGCGGGTGCGGCTACGATATAAGATCCGATCGGACTAAATCCAACCGAGGATCTACCAGGACCACAGATATTAAACGTGCAGCTCTTTCACTTATTGTAACTTACGCTTTCATACAAGGGACCCACGATACATTACCTAAATGCTTCCTTTTATTTAGGCAACCAACGATGAGTGTTTGCAATGCACAAAAATATTCTTGATAACTTACGTAAAGAACTGCCGACAATATAGCGAATTCTACATCTCTCAAATAACTTTGCACCGAAGAGTATACAAAATAAGAACTACCACCGCAAGCAGAACTGGAGGTCCCATCCCATCGGGAGCTCAATGTATGAGTTAAAATTTCGTTTAAGGTCTTGTTCAGTCCACTTTTATTTCTATGCAAACCCGTCCAGACAGAAGATGCTGCCTCCCCACCTGTGCGAAATTAGAGGAACTCACGAGTTCAGTGGTGTTCAGTTAGCACGTCTTGCTTACCACAGCTGAGTCATCTGATATCGTCATTTCTTGTGCCAAAAGCAAAACAAATTTCATGACCAGTTGCTACCATAACAGGTAAAATGGCTTATTGTTGCAGTCTGTCTTAAAATGGCCGGTTGCCCAGGGAACCTGTTGAGGTACTAGCAACCATTGTTCGTCCTCTCAAAAGGACAGCAGGGTTCATATATGCCATTAAATTTGACGATAGTAAAAGTTGTAAGGGTTTGCACGATCCAGTGGAAGAAAGTCATAAAAGATACATGACCCACTAGAAAGTTACGCTTGCCTGTAAGATTTCGCAATTATTCGTTTTGGGTCATGTCTCAAAGGGCAATGCCAGTGTGCACTCTTTTCTCTGAGTATATCTCCTACAGGTTGTCCTTTGTTCTATCTTCTTTGACGATGATAACTGTCGGAGAATAAGCCTTGCCGCAATTGTCTACTTAAGTCTATGGGTTTCTGAGATCGCACGATTTTCCCTCTAGCAAGGTACTAACGCAGAGTATTTTTTAACACATTATTTGATGTTGGTAGTATCTGGGAATGGCAAAAAGTTCAATTTGTGAAATTAACTTTAGACACTTTTACATCGCTTTCTTAAGCTAAGAATGCTGTCTTATTTGTGATTAGTCGATTATCATTCCCAATGATCTCTCCCAAGTAGACATTGGGGATTAGCGTTTCGACTGAAAGTGTATTCTTCAGCGTGCAAAGCACACTCCACACATCGCGACTTGGACTATTTTCGACAAAAGTGAGCGAGTGCGAGTTTGACTAACTGTCACCCTTCATAGCTGTTAGTGATAGTACAAATAGTGAGTAAATAGTAAATGTCATGTTTAAGTACACGCAAAAAGTAGTACTTAAGATAGTGCATGATAAACGTGGAATAACCATCCCAATCTTTATATTTGCCCTTTGAAATGCATTTGTATGCCTACAATCGCATCGATCGACTCCGCCAATGGTGATAATAGGAGTTGGTCATGGTCGGACAGGAACGACAGGGTATCATCCAAGCTGAAGTCAGTATCATGCCAGATGCTGACTATTTAAAAAACACGGAGGGAAGGGACAGTTTTTTGAATTTGCCGGCATTGTTTAAATAGGACGCATGAGCCATATGTTTTTTGTTCGCCTACGCGGCATAAAGTGGAGCCCTAGAAGTCTTCTTTCCCTTTGTAGGTTTTAAAATGTTTTCGACATCCGCGGCTTGAATGACCGTTCCTTATCTTTATTTTCCCAAGCTAAAAACGGGTTTTCCAGCCTGCAAGAAAGGCCACGCGACAACTGTGGACACAGCTGGGCAGACAAAAGTTTGATCAACTGTAGTCGTGACTTACGCGGCTCCGTTCAGCGTATTCAAATCCCTCTTCGCGAACACGACGCGTGTTCTTTCTAAGGGCGCCGTTGGGAGAATTAATTTTGCCCTCCCCGTCTCCACCGACAGCCTGAGCGTGATGAGTGAACCAGTCGGAGGAGGAGGCGCGAAGATCAGCCGTCGCACTCGACTTTAAGCGCATACGTGGGGCGTCGCGACTGCTGACTGGCTTGCCGATAGTTGTAAACCAGTCCGAACTCCTGTTCTGCTGTCGCATGAATTCCTTTAATGCGAAACAAGACACCATAAATAGCCGCATGTGATACAACACTGGAGTTTGCACGTTAAATATTTAAGAACCTATGTATGCCTGAGATGGTGAAAATAGTGTCTGTTACAAGAGGGCAGGCGACATAATTAGCATTAGATGTGTACTTGAGTGAGCTAATGACGATAAAAAAAAACCAAAGATGGCAAATCCAGCATTTCTGTATTTGTCGGTCGAACTCGTTAATTACTGACTGCTTGCCACCATGCGACCGCCCGCGTCGGCTAAGGGCTAAATCTGCAAGGCAAGACAAAAGTGCTCACTCTAGGTCCGCAATTCAGATATGTCGGTGTACGCCAACTTCATGCAATAAGGGATTTTCCCATGCGAGTAACTCACTATTATGCACTCCCGTTCCTTTGCGTATTTCGCACTTCGCTTAGTAGTTCCGATTATACGAGCGCACCGTGATCATTACCGACGAAGACGAGGAATATTGGAATGACCACTTCCGGTTGGTTTGCCGTCATCAGCCCCCCTCCCCCGTAACAAAACGAGGAGTTAGCAAGACTCGCGGTTTGAACCCGCGCCCACTTGACCAGTTATTTTTTTGTTATGCCAGTAAAGCCGGCTATTCAAGTTCCCTCCGCTGCGACAGGTAATACTCAAATACACTTGGTAGCGGACCGCCAAACTACCTGACCTCCCTTGGAAGGTAGTATGAAAATTAAGGGCAAAAGCAAACGGCCGTCTTCTGACCTGCAAACAGGAGAATCGGTGAATGTCACCCTCACGCGAGTTTGAAGTAACTTATTCCTAAAGCCGATCTCAGGCAAAATACAGGGCGGCGCACCCAAGCAGGTTCGTAGTTGTGCACTAATTTAATTAACTCACATAATAGGACCCGATCTATGTGCTTCGTAGTCATAAATCAGTCCGCGTCGTCTTAGACTTACCGCTGCAGCTTCGCTAGCTCCCACGCGCGGAGGTTTGGATTTTACTTGTAGCGTTTGGTTGCCCTCGAAGTCGAACCATTCTTCCTGAGGATTTTTCAGTCTATTGGCTATTATGCCCGCCTCAGCAGTGCGTAGTCGTTGACGTGGCATAGAGGCCGTCTCTCCCTGCACTTGATTCGAGTCTCCATTGCGATCAGCAAAGCCCGCCAGACAGGCAGTCGACACGCGCATTGAGTTTTTCTCAACAATGTCTCTGGCCTCGGGTCTTATTCGTGGTGCCTGCTGGCCTTCTCGAAAGTCGGCCTTGTGCTTGAACCACAACTGAGGCTCACCTCGATTCTTTGCGTAATTTTCCCTGGCAGCCAGCCTGCAACCGTCCCCATAGAAGTCGTCCATCAGCTGACACCCTGTTGAATGCTAGGGCCTACGTACCATTTTCGTGGTCAGTGTTCTTTCAACCCCAGCAATCTTGCTCCCTTCTGATTGGCTGAAGGACGCAGATGATGTCGCCTAGCAACCCTTTCACACAGCCAGCATACATTTCCGTCCTGGCGTTCATGGACAGAAAGTGGTCGAAATTAACATTTTGCGACATGCTGGCTGGTTTTGACCTTGTCAGACTATTGGGGCAATTGGAATCTGGTTCCAATTGTTTAGGATAAGACAGCATGCTACCTATGAGGTGAATTAGACTGAGGTAGGCGAGAACGTTACCTCTATACTGCTCAGAGACGAAAGCGCAATGTTTCGACAACAGCAGAGTTGTTTTCTCAACCCTGAGCATCAAGTAATCTCATCTGGAAAGTAACGAATGTGAGACCACGGTCATCACACAGGACAGGGAAATTCGATTATGAGCTTGACTTCAATCCAGACGGCCAAGTAAAAAGAAACACAGAGTCCACTCGTCAACCGAAACAAAGGATTTTTGTCCGGAGGGAAAACTCTCCCATTCTGACCAATAATATTAATGACAGACAAGGGTATAATCTAACTAATATTTTAAGTATCAATTCAGAAGGCGGTTAGGCCAACTACAGTAACAAAAAGTATCATTGCCACAAATCGTTCAGTCGAAGACGAAGGACGATTGCTACCGAGTACCCAGTCCCAATGGCAGGTTAACCCGAACTTTCCCAAACCTTCAGAATTTTCCAGTGAATGACTCCCCCTTTATAATTTTACGCATTGGCGTAGTTGCCTTTAAAACTGTACATGCTGATAGGCCTTACCAAAAACTTGTTTACGGACCGTCGTCAGGAGATATAATTAATGAAACAACTGGAAGACAGGATTATGCATGCCAAAGCACCGTTAACTCTCGGACGCCCTCTCAAGCAGTACTTCGTACTGCCATGTACGGGTAAAAGATTATTACGCCTGTTGGAAGTCGTCTTAGTAACAACTTTTAGCACGTCGTGATATGTTCAAAGGACGATTTCTTGTTTGTATTGAAGATCTAAGTACTAGATCTGAGGTGGTTCGACCTCGATTTCTCTTGCCCTTCTTTCTTTCATACACCGGTAACTTGTCCGAATCAAGCCGAATGCTGATAGGCTTGGACGTGACCTGAAGTGGCAGTCTATCCCGTGCGCGAAGTGCCATAAAGACCACACCAAGGAGTATTTGCAACTTGTTCTTGTTCCGACGGAGGTGGAGTTACTACATCATTTGATAACCTTGCATACCACGGTTCTTAGCACGCCTAATCGATTATATTAAGGAATGCGCTGAGTTGCCATGAGGAATGGTGCCCCAGTATCCTCGGTGTTCACTTTGTACCGAAATCAGTTCGTGAATGACCACTTCTGGTCATCGCTCCTGTCAGTTTCCCATCTGGTCTAACAACGATAGAACATTCTGCCCTACCATAGTGAGCAGAGCCTTTTTGACCGATTATGAGAGAACACGGGGATGGAGGGAGAGGTTTGCGCTATGTAAATGGTTTAAATCATGTTTTATGCGTTTACGAGTAGGGACCACTCTCTAGACGGTCCACTATGCGTCTAGAGCACCTTTTAGCCCCTTCCCAGCGCTAGGGTGAACAGTACTATCTCTAAAGTAGGCAACTTAATCAACTTAGGCAGTCGCCGAATTCCACTATTGGCCGCGGTTTCCGTTCGGCAAAAAGATGTTTCCCCAAGTCTGAGACTATCACGGTGCGCCAAGCGCCGGGGCATGGAAGGCTGCTGACTGGCTCCCCAGCACAGTCCACACAGACTGCTCATTTAGTGTGTGTTTATGTGGAGTGCCAGACGGGTGATCTGAGAGTCAGACTTCCACGGCTACGTCTTAACTGGTCTGTGACACTTTCACGCATATAAGGAATGTGTGTATAGCGGTAGGGTCTCTCAGTCAAGGACCGCTGGGTTACCCCGCCTTGAAGGGTGACGGCCAAGGCAAATACAGGACCACATGCCACCCTCCTGGGCCTAAAGGTATGTAAGCGTCTGCAATGTCAGGATCAGCAAACAATGGCCTCACAGCCTGGTATGCGCTGGCAGTTCTCTGACACCTGGCTCCCTGCCGGCAGATGCGCTTGCGCTCCAGCTGGGTATACTGGTCGTGCGCATGGTTGCCCGGTCATCCTCGTCTTTCTGACCTGTTATGGTGCTGATGTTGGTTAGAATCCTGGTCAAGTGTTTGTTATGGACCGGAAGGTATGGTAGTACGTATTGGTGCGGGCCAGGCCGTGCTAGCCACTTGCGGTCTCTCTCTCACTCCCGGTCTTCTTGACCATGTCTTGACACCGGGCTCAGGAGGAGGAGGAGGAGGAGGAGGAGGAGGAGGAGGAGGAGGAGTGAGAGTGTGGCAGATACAGCGAAAGTTTACTATTACTATAAACTAATTCACACTCAAGTCACCGTGTCTGCTTCACCTTGCTGTGGAGTACACGGTGGACATCGTCGGATGAGATGGTCGAACTGTCGGTCACTTCTACAGGAAACTCGACAGTATCATATCTAGTATTTTAGCCACAACAAGTCCATTCTGTCTTTGAATTCTCCCGCCTGACTTCCATGTATTTTTGCTGTAATCGAAAAGTTTCTCGTTTACGATGTTTAGCTTTTACTGATCTTATACCTACTTAGCAAACTCCTAGGAAATCTAGAGGTTTCCCGCGGTTCCTGTGGTCTCTAAGATTATTCTGTCATATTACGGGAAGTGAAAGTCCGGTTCCTGGGCTGCATAGCAGGAGACAGGGACGTATTCACTGAAGGAGGTGTATCTGTCTTTTGTCACCTCAGCTAGCGAAGTCGGCTACCCATCGTCAGAGGCTTAAGAATACTTTACACAGTTCATCTTACAAAGCTGGTGTTGCGCGCGCACTCTGCCAGGTGTGTAGATCCCCAGAGCCCACAGTGAGTGTGACACAAATATCCATTTTGCCATTGCCTGTACCAGCCTACTCTTGCCAATTATAGTGATGATTGGCGGACCAGGTCTCACGCTCCAACTGTCTAGTGTCGGACAGATTCGAAAAAGCAGATAGGACGTAGGCAGATGATGTAACGGTTTACCGGTCGTTCACTTGACTGAGAAACTTCTTGTGATCTCCATCTTTCGGGTCGAAGGCGTCAAGGGTGCGTGCCGCCCATCAGTATATCATTCTTACCAGTTTGACGACTTCTGGATTTGGATAACACCACTGCTTCCTGCTGCAGAACCTAGATTATTTCTCGGCAATGGCTCACACACTGTTCAGTGAAGTACGTATCAGGAAATAGAATATGCGTATCCTATGTGACTTTCGTGGCACAACAGAATTCCAACTTCGGGTAAGAGTTTAAACTTTTCGTCCCTCTATGGCAGTGATTTTAAAACTAACAATGTTGCAGTGCGAAGAATCCCTGTTTAAAATCGAAAACGGTCGTCAACATTGAGGAATTCGACAGTAAACAACAGACATGCGCCCCTCTACGTATGCGCGCCACCAACGAATTCGTTCACTTCTTTTAAAGGACTCGTGCATTTCCGATATACTGAATCTGGGCCCGGATTACCGGCCGAAATGACTATTTACGCCTAATTCCGTCATAGATCAATCGTTTCAAACGATATTTTGGTCCCAAATGTCATTGGAACGAGAAGACAGTCGCGAATGGTGTCAAACTTAACGGTATCGTTAAACATTGAGACCTCTTGCTCAGTACATTCAGTGGGTCGTACGTTCATCGGTCGAACGCATGCCGAAATGGCCGCTGAAATCTGGAAGCAGGTGACCGCAGTGACGAGGGCCGAGTGGACACTTTTCATATTAGCGATCCGATGCTGGTGTTTACAATCCCTGATGCTTAAAGACAACGCAGCCAAACTCTATCTTGGAGTCGCAGCAATGCAACGAAGGAAGTCAGAGCTTCGCAGGCAACCGAATTACTTTATTAGTCCCGCACCGCCTTGATGGCTAACGGATGTTTCTTAATCCTCCCTCCTCCAAATACGATTTACAAGTTTTCTCGTTATATTCGACTGCCCTGTTCTGTTTTCATAAATGGCACATCTCTTAGAAAATTTCATCGACCCCCCCCCTCCCCACCCATTGTGCCATGACATTCTGTATCACTTTCAACATCCGTTCTGCCCAGTTCTGCCAGGAAATTGATATTTCGGGTTTCTAAATGCCACCGCTTTGTGTCGCACCAGTAAGTGCGTGCGTCATTGAATGATTTAGAAAGGCCTTGAGAAATTAACCGAGTTCTTTCGTCCGGCCATTGTTCCTTGTGATCTGGTAATTCGGTTATTGATATTCTATTAATAGGGATGCGTAATGAAATGGTAATACTGTCTGCGTTCCGAAGGTTTCTATTGTTGCTGCATGAACGTGTCTACTGCATGTTCAGCCAGGCCGTTTTCTTCTTGGCAGGTGAGAAAATATCGTTTGGAAGTAATTTATTCAAAAACTAGTCACGATGAATTGGGATACGCATACAAGACATCCGACATTGC
Organism: Spirometra erinaceieuropaei; assembly: GCA_902702965.1. Lineage (NCBI taxonomy): Eukaryota > Metazoa > Platyhelminthes > Cestoda > Diphyllobothriidea > Diphyllobothriidae > Spirometra > Spirometra erinaceieuropaei. The sequence continues at coordinate 343,621 of CACRXP010000674.1, read as the reverse complement.
AGATATCAAACAAGGATGCCTACCTTCAGAAACTGGAGTCCCATACGTAACTCGCATCATCAGACCTGAGGGCCGTGCGCAGCACTTCCTGTCGCGTAGATCTCCAATGGCGACTGTGAAGTTCCCGTAGGCACTTTTTGACCGTGGTCGGCGTCATTTCCCTTCCCGTTTTCCTGTACAATAGCAGGCGAGGATTTCGTGCACCTCGTCTGACCTTCCGGTTGGATTGATTACTGCAGCTCATTATGCATGACCTCGTAAGTGGTCCTAATACAGTTCGTGACCTATCTCCTGAAAGGTTACGAACTGTGAACCTAACTCGCTGTAGCGCACGAAACGCCCGCCCCGCATCCATGAAAGTTATACTGCGTTAAGGATACGACCGAGTTTCATAATAAGGTACAGTTTGTTTTATAAAGTATTATTTATTGACTAAGAAATAATTTATTATACGAAAGACCACCAAATCAAAAAAAAAACAACTTTATGACAGGTCAACTATTCAAGGCCTTATATAACCACCAGCAGAAAAGTAGAATGTCATAAAACGACAAAATGATGAAAAACAGCAACAAATACAGCATACTAGTACTTTGCCGATTGTCCTTCAGCTTTTAAAGTTGCCGTGAGGCGAGAGGACATGGAGACTACCAAAAACGTCAGCGCCGAGAATGGCACAGAGGACGTCAGCAACGATGAAGACCCAGGGGAAAAGACGCCAGAGGCCGATATCCAAAGAAAGGGGGCAGGCACCGAAGGTGATAATGGGCGACGTATTGACGGCCTGAAGGAAAAGGCCAGAATTGGGGCACCGACGATCAGCTAGTGTGGGCTGAATGACAATTAGCTGCGCACCAGTGTCGCGGACATAAAATGCGCGACTAGGGTTAGAGCTGCCAGAATCGTTGGCTAGATATTTGCTAGATATTTAATCTCGCTCTGGAAAGTGAAACCTATCCTACTTTGTAGAAGGAATCACACATTTTACCTATCCCCAAGCACGGTCAATACGTCATTTGACGACTTTCGACCAATAACTTCCCTCCTGGCCGGCAGTCTCGAAACTCCTATAGACCTTGGTTAAAGATAAGATGAAGTGTCACTTAAAAGAGAATAACCTACAAAGTGCTGCTCAGCATGGATGTCTCAAAGCTCGGTTTTGTGACACCTGCCAGTTCTCTTTCTTTGGTCATTTTATCCTATTTAAAGACAATAGTTTGGCACTTTACACGGTCCATTTCGATTTCATCAAGGTTTTTTTATCGTGCTGACTAGACTCTTCTTCTCTTGAAAATTTGCTCTTTCGGAATAGGTGGTAAACTTCTGAACTTAATATCCTCTTACCTGGGTGGTCACACACAACGGGTTAAGATTTCAAATATTACCTCCAACCCCTCATGTATGGGGAGTAAAGTGATTCAGGATAGTATACTTGGCCAGCTATTATTTTGTCTTTTTGTCATCGATGTACCAGACGTATTCCAGAATGGTAAGCCCTTCATGTATGCCGATGATCTGAAAGTTGCATATAGATATAAGCCGACAGGTCAGCACAGGATGCCCGAACTCCTAAAGAAAGACCCACAGGCCTTTGCACAGTGGTGCCGCACATGGCGCTTTTCTCTTTCGTGGCATAAATGCTCAGTCATGGTGGTCGGCGATGACCACCAGTCTCAACTAAGCACTAACGATCACGACATAAATGAGCCTAAATTTATTAAGAACCTGGGCGTATCATACTCCAAGAGTCTTCATATTTTGGAGCACTGCGTCCTGACTGTCTCCAAAGCACGCAAAACGACCGGATCTATCCTCCGAAATCTCAAAACTAGCGATATTAGCATTCGATTTTACAAAATGTACGTCAGACCCGGCCTGGAATACTGTTCGTTTTTATCTAGTCTCATAGGTGCTGCTGATCGCAAGAAAACAGAATCCGTCCAATACTTTTTTACCAAGATAGTTTTGACCTTGGACTGCCAATACTTGGCCTACCAGGAATGTTGCGAGCTTACATGCCTTGATTACTTGTAGTTAAAATTTTAACCCACTTACTTCTTTAAAACCTCTCGACCACCCTCGACGTAATAGTCAACGTGAGGCCTTTTTATTTCTTCCTCTGACACATTCCATCAAATATCGTCGTTTCTTTTCTGCGGAAGCAATTGCAATTTGGAAAAAATTACACAGGAGTGTGAAAATTATGCAAAATTATTTTTCGTTTTCGAAGTGATAGACCATCTCCAACAGGCAGTAGAGGTGGAGGAGTGACAATTTTTGTCAATCAAGACTAGTGTATAAATTGTAAGCCCCTGTTTTCATATTCTGGTGATTTAATTGATGTCATTGCTGTTATCTGTAAGCCCTATTTGTTAAATAGCTTTAAGGGTATCATATTTGTCAGTATTTACATCCCCCTTCCACAAATGAAGGCTCTCTGGGCCGTTTTTTGACCTTCTCACACAACAACTTGCTTCATTATCCTCAGACCATCTTATTCTTTTGTGCCGTGATTTTAACCGTGTGAGCTTTCGGCCCATTACCCTTCTGGGTTTTGATGACCTTGTTTCATTCAATACACGGGCTGATGCCCCTCTTGATCACGTTTTGACCAATTATCCAAAGCTTTTTTGTATTAAAAATAGAGCTCCGCTCTCCGGGTCTGATCACTCAGTGCTACTAGGACTTCCAAAAGTCTATTCCACCTCTAAGCGTCTACTGCTTACAAAACCCGAGGGGAAAATTACTGTTCGAGACACATCCGTAGATAAGATCCACTTACTGCAGAGTTCGATTACTAGTACCATCCCAACTTTTCTAGCACTGCAAAGTGCTGAATTATGCTCTAACAATCTTACGATAGTTTTGAATCACATTTTTGATATTTGTTGTCCCCGTGAAACTGTTATGGTTAGGCCTGACAGAATCTCCTCACCATACTTCAAACACTTGAGACGTCGCAAAGAAGCCTTCTACAAACTAGGTCAGCGTGACAAGGTGAAGGATATCAATGTTTTAATAAAGAACGAAATCGCCAGACTTAACGGTTTATTCGTCAGTCAACTTTTTTCAACTTCATCCACCCCCTCCTCTCCTTTTTATTCTGCTGAACTGTGGAGGAATCTGAAGCGTCTCGCTGGTCAATGTAGTATACTTGAACCCATTGATGTAGATCTAAACTCTTTAAATCGAAATTTTATTTGTACTTCTAATGACTCCCATTCTCGCCCAAACGAAATTTACCTACCACCATGCGAATTTACTCCTGTGACTGTGACAACAGTGGAACAGCATCTCAAAAATGTTCGCGGGTCAACGGCGGCTGGGCCGGACGGTGTCTCTCCTTTTCTCCTTAAGTCTTGCTGTTCGCAGATAGCTCCCGTCTTGACCCACCTTATTAATCTATCCTTCATAAAGTCCAAGATTCCTGACGCCTGGCGTACAGTAAAAATTACTCCAATCCCTAAAAAATCTTTGACTTTTGCTCCTTAATCTTTCCGTCCTATTGCCTGCTCTTCTGTACTCCTGAAACTTACTGAAGTAGTTGCATTAGATTCCCTTAAGTACTCCTCCGTCAATTTTTCTGATCCTCTACAATTTGCATACAAGGCAAGGCGTAGCACCTTGGATGCTGTTGCTTTAGTTGTCCATTCAGCTTCGAGAGACTTAGACAAGGGATGCCGTGCATATGCATGTGCTTTTCTCGACTATTCATCCGCCTTCAACACTATTCCGCGCCAATTCCTACTGGCCAAAGCAGCTGCGTGTGACGCTCCGAGCTGGGTTGTTTCTTGGCTTAGAGATTATTTTTCCTTCCGCACACAGTTTGTCCAGTCGGGAAAGAGAAAATCTTCTATTCTTCCAAATAATTGTGGAGTTCTACAAGGTTCCATCTTATCCCCTCATCTTTTCTCTCTACATACTAATGATTTGAGATCGCCAAACGACTGCCTGTATGTTAACTATGCCGATGACATGGTCGTAGGCCACCCACTCAAACACCTGACTCACCTACAGTCTTTAAAGGATGGCGTAGATCACGTCTCCGCATGGTCGTCGAATAATGGACTCCTACTCAACAATCAGAAATCAGTACAGTGTGTGTTTGGATTGCGACCCTCTCCCATTCCTGAACCTTTGGATATTCTTCCCAATGAAGTATCTTCTTTCCGGTACGTAGGTGTTACTTTGTCCTCAAATCTCTCTTTCTCTCTTCATATGGAAACCCTTTTAACAAAAATTCAAAAACTTCTTTATTGCATTCGTCGTCTACGTTCATATCATACATCCCAGTCCTTAATCTGGCGATTCATAGATGGCTTTATTCTTCCACTCATTCTTTATTGTTCTCCAGTTATTTTTCCAGCTTTACTTAAAAAAGATCTAATTATTTTTAAGAGTGTCATTCGAATGCTCGTCTCTGCTGCTGGTGTTTCCTATCATATTTTAGTTGATATCATCGTGCAGTGACACTTCAATACGGTGGAGGAATTTGCTGAGCGAATTCTGAATGACACCGTCTATCCCCTTCATAATGAGTTAATGGCTGCGGAATCCTTACGCCCCATGCGTCGATGCTTCCGCCACATCCCTTGTCGCACTTCGGCTTATCAGAATTCCATACTGCCATTTCTAGCCCGGTATCTCACCTGCAAAGATGCTGAAAAACAAAAGCTAAAACTTGATCTTGCACCTTAAAGTCCTTTTTTCTTCATATATAATTATGTCCACCTGTCCAATAACTGTTAATCTCTATGGTAATCACTTTGTACTGGAGAACCGTTTTTCCTGAAAGTTTTGAATGTTATTTTCAAAATAAAGCATTCCTCTCTCTCTCTCTAACCATTACTCGATTTTTGCATTCCGAAATCTCCCACATATTTTGTGTGCCGATTCACCCGACTTAATCAACCGTAATGATGGAGTTCGTGCTCTCTGATTTCCTGGCCGGTCTAACCACGGATAATTTCTTCAGCCGCCAGCGAACAACAGTTCTTCAATGTCTCTGCTTGGTCCAGTACCGATTTCATGAAAAGAAGTTGAGATTGAAAATATCCGAAGCAGTGTTATACATCTCTTTCTGGACTGACGTCATTTCATGAGCAGCAGTTTTTTCACCTGAACCATCTAAACTACAAAAACACCATGTTAACTATCTAATCATAAGGAGTTTTTCCGCTGCTGGCCCGATCCGTGCCTTATTTTGTTTTGGTAGTGCCTGTAAACTGGCATGGGATACAGTTATAATTATTATTGTTCTTATTATTATTATTATTATTATTATTATCCTTATCAACGACCTAATATTGCCTGGAGCAAATCCATGGTGATTTGCTTGCTCTTCCAGCTTGGAGCTTAAAATGACAAATGGAATTCTCTCAAGCAAAATGTCATTCTATGTGTCTTAGGCCTGAAAGACTACCCCCACCAATGGTCCTTCAAGACATACTTACGACTGAATGTGCCACTATCAAGGATTTAGGTTTAGCTACACCATTAACCTAGATCTCTCGGCACACACCGACAGAATTAGGGCCGAAGCTGCCCTGATTTGTTGTTTTATTTTCCACAATTTCTATCTTCCTGAAATTAAATTAAGACTTTGTCGAATGTCTGTGCTAGAAGCAAGCTTCTGTCTCCATGTCGGCATTAAAAATAGTTCAAGTCTTCCCCTGATTTCGGTACTTACCCTAGTAGTCGCTCATTCAGTCTTTGAAATTCTTCCTTGATTATACGTCCCCCGCTTCCTCCACCTCCAGGCGCTCTCTTTTTTTCGCTTCAGGTGTACTCTCCCTTGGAATAACCTAACAAAAGATGTAGGGTCATCAGATAATCAACATACTTTTAAGAGAAGACTGCGCCTTTTTCTGAGTACTGGCTCAACTGAACTTTTATTTTCCTCAACATTCCCTGCCAAAATTCTCGATGATTCTAGGAAGCTGACACCAAATTACCGCATCCGCTCACTTTTACTTCGCCGTGTGTGGTTTCGCTTTCTGGGATCTCTCATCAGAAGATCCGATTTTTTCGTGTCAGTCTATGCAGCGCGCCCTTCACAGAACGCGATATCCTTCCTGACAACTCCTCTCGGAGAAATAGCGTGGCCAGGTTGACGTGCACGCTCTAAGCCGCCTCCGCTTCGCTGATCGCCAACCCCTATCAGGGATCAACTCTGCACCCTGCGATTTCGAACTCTCTCCCCCAATGGGTACTTTCCGCGGTTCTTGATGTCAACTCATTACGGCCTCAAGTGGGCTGCTGACAATCATGGCCGAATCCTCTGCTTTCGTCACTTGTTAGTCATTTATTCGGTCAGCGAAGAGGTCTCAGTGTCGTATTCTCCCTTCTACGCGTTGATGACCGCCCTAGCCTTTAATACTCCCTCCTCGGATGGACTGTAAGCGGATTGTGACTGATGGCTTCTAGGTTCCTCTCTTCTCGCCAGTTTGAGGCGGATAGCCCCATCCGGTTCAGGAGCTATGCCTTAACGATTTCCGTTTTCAATTTCTTATACAATATCATTTGCAGAACAGTCCTGTCCGATTCGCATATTCGCCCTTTCATGAGCGGCTGCTTTTTTCTCCTAAAAAGCTAACCAGTTGAAATTCATTTTGTCCTTTCTAAAAGGAGTTTTTCACTGCTCGCTGACCGTTTCAAATATCTGACTGCTAACTCTATATCCGTGAACTGAATGGTGTACAGAATCCGTCAGTCTGTCCTAAAATTTATTTGAAAATTTATTTTTCATTGCTATGGATGTACCCTCAAGGGTAATCGATGAAATGACTTATTCGTTTATTTATACCCGCAGGTGGCGGCTGTGTTGGAAAGAGCTGAACGTGCAGGCTGTACATGCGCGGTGGACCGCCTCGGTTGACTCTGAGATGAGGGAGAGGCTGCCTGCTTCCGGAGAGAAACTATATTACCGACCCGCTTAGCAAGTTGATCTCCAAATGCGAAAAGGGAGAGGCAGGAGGGGTCGAGGGAATTGATAGTGTTGAAAGTGTTGGCTTAGAAAAACGATGCACTTCCATAAGCCCTTCGGCCATCTGAGTAAGTTGTATTACCGAAAGAAGGTCAAAGCGGGTGTCCAAATCTGCTGTACCTAAGGTGGATAATTGCCTACGGTCAGCTCTTGACGTTATTGTAGATTCAAAAGACGGAAGATTGCTGTTTGCTAGGATTCAACAATTGTCAGGATTGTATGGTCGACAAGACAGAGGTTCCCGATTCAGAAGTCAGGGAAGACGGACTGGGTTGGACAACTCTTACTACTGAGGAAGTGCTTACACAAAGGCTCCGCAAGCATTAGCCGCGAGCAGTTTCACCAGGCATGTTGTGTCTGTGTCCGCCGTTGAGGTGCCTAGACTCCATCGCGTGTGTGCGTCTTTCGCTCTACCTCAGTGTCTGCCAGCCAATCACAAAAGGGACAGCGTTGCTTGGCCTCGGGCGCTCGCGAGGCTATTGACAAGCCTCGCGCGTACCAGCAGCGGATCGACATAGAGTGTGAGGCATGCAGGAGGGCAGCGCGGTAAAGCAGTGGAGAACAAGGAGGCGTGGACGGCCACAGAGTCTCCTACGTTTGATCGCCTGGCTAGAAATTATCAATACTGAGATGGCTAATAGTTCTTCCGCATGGCATTCACTATCGACGGAGGAGTGTATGCTGCGCTCTAGGGGTAGGTTCTTGTGAACCGAGCTTGAAGGTTGTGCTTACAGCTGCAAATGACAGTGCTCTGCTAGAAATTAACGATGGAACCGTCTTTGTAGTTCCTCCATAATCTGATCCGTTTATCATTACCATTAATTTTTCCCCTGCAAATATTCGGAAACAGATTAGCCGGCTTATTAACTCACATTCGATTAGAAGTGGCAACCCGAACTATCTTATAAAGCAGCTAAAGAATCCTCTCTTCTATTGAGCTAATTGCTCTCAGTCTTACTCGAGAATGGTTTCTTTCCTGACTACTGGAAAACTTATATTATTATTATTATTATTATTATTCCCGTATTTAAAAACAGCCATCGTTCTGATTTTAAAATTGTCGCGATCTTTATAAAACGTCCTCGTTCACGAAATTGTTTGAAACAATTATTTTCACCAAAATTGCCAATTTTTGCTTGGCCACACATGTTCCTAGCATATCATAACGTCGTTTTTGTAAAAAGTGCCAGATTTCATGTGTCAGCGGTGGTAAGAGGAAGGGACATCGGCCGTCTTCACCAGCACGCAGTTATACCATCGTCATCCCAGGTCCGCGCCAAAAGTGTTTTACCATTCTGAGAACATGAGAGATCCCACTATCGAAAATATTGTGTTTCGAGAAGAAGCAATTTTGGAAGAACTGAAAAGCTTGAAGGAATGTAAATCTCCCGGTCCGGACGAGATTCCAGCAAAGCTGCTCTTTGAGCTTGCCCAACAGCTGGCCAAGCCACTATCCTTTCTGTGCCAAAAATCGTTTGATGCTGGAATTCTTCCCACAGACTGGAAGACGGCCCACATTACACCCCTTTACAAAAGCGGTAGTCGTGCTCTGGCGACAAACTACAGACCCCTCAGTCTGACATCAATCTGCTGCAAAGTGATGGAGAAAACCATCAAAAAGGAGTTGATGGCTTACTTGGAAACACACAACCTCTTGTCCAATGCACAATATGGTTTCCGTAGGGGAAGATCATGTGTTACGAACTTGCTATACACAATGCAAAGTTGGACACGAGCACTGGACGCAAAACACACCGTGCATGTTGCCTATATTGATTTTCGGAAGGCGTTTGACAGTGTTCCGCACCAGCGTCTCCTACACAAGTTGAGAATTATGGGCATCGGTGGCAAACTTCTCAAATGGATCGAAAATTTCCTTGTCGGCCGCTCCCAAATTGTCTGCGTAGAACAACAGCAATCAAGGTGCACATTCATAGAGAGTGGGGTCCCACAAGGCTCGGTGCTCGGACCAACTCTCTTTCTCTTGTTCATCAATGATTGCGTAGATGGGTTGGACTGTGATTGTGCCATGTTTGCGGACGACATAAAAATCTGGAAAGTTATCCAGAATGCTGCCGATGAGACCAACTTCCAAGAAAATCTTTGTCGGTTGGACGAGTGGTCCCGCAGATGGCTCTTGTCCTTCAATTTGAACAAATGCACCATTCTGCGCCTCGGAAATCAGACCCCTAGTACGCGGCAATACCATCTGAACGGAATGCCACTCCGAGAAGCAGAAACTCAGAAAGATCTCGGAGTTTGGGTTGCAGACAGCCTTAAGCCTTCTACACAATGCTGTAAGGCGGCCAAGGCCGCAACGTCAATGCTATATGCCATCAAGCGGGCATTCGTAGTTTTCGATGAAGACTGCTTCACCAAAGTCTTCGGCACGTTTATAAGGCCCCATCTCGAATATGCAATTCAGGCCTGGAGACCGCGGACGCACCAGGATTACGATCTGCTCGAAAGGGTGCAGAGGCGAGCCACAAAATGAGTAAGAGTTCAAAGTGCACTGCCATACGAGATCCGCTTAACTAACCTTAATCTCTATCCTCTGAGTTATAGGCAGTTGCGCGGAGACATGATACAAACTTTCCGTATCGTGCGCGGCTTGGATTGTGCCCTTCGGTGCGATGACTTTTTCCAACTCGCCACTACAACTCACCTCCGGGGACATCCCTTCAAGCTACGTGTGCCACAGGGTAGACTGAATGTGAGAAAATATTTCTTCTCCAACCGTGTCGTGGAACCGTGGAATAACCTGCCCGAGACGGTTGTTATGTCTCAATCTGTGGAGACATTTAAATGTCGCCTTGACAGATATATGCTGCAGCAACAAGCGGACTATGTGACTTTTTAACCATGTGACTAGTGACATATGTGAAGCAATGTATGCATTCACTTAATGCTGTAATTTCTTCACATTTTTGCTTGTTTATCGATTTTTTTCTGTACAAATAGGGAGTTCAAAGGCCTAAGCCTATTTCCCTCAAATACACTGACTGACTGACTGACTGACTGACTGACCATTCAAATAACCCTGTTCAGGTCAAGGAGCGTTACAATATGAATTGAACTGAAAGGCCACCCCGGTCACTAATTTTCCAACGGACCCCTATGACTAAATGTTTCACCATCGAAGACTTAGGTTTAAGCCACATCAATAGGTGAGTTTAAAGTCCTGGGTTGCGGTTAGGGCTAGGATAGGGCTTAGGCGTAGGGCTTTCGTTAGGGTAATGATTGGGGCTTAGTATTGGTTTAGGGTTAACTTTGAAGTTGAAATTAGGTCTATGGTTAGACTTGGAGTTAAATTAAGGTATAGGGTAAGATTTACACCTAGGGTTAGGTATGAATGTGGCTGTCGACCGATAGCTTGGCCCAAGCGCATTCTACGCTGCGAACTTTAAAAGAAATTTAGGATTTGTAGTTTTGGAACTCCAGGACGAGGCTCAGTGACGTTTTCTTAAGAACTGTCTCTCATAAAGTACTGGGCTCCGTCGTTTCTCATATTGTTTCTCGTGATCCCTTTTACGTTACCAAAACCTTTCTAAATTTAAGCTCTTTTTGTTGCAAATCGCGTTCATGAACTCTTTTATCTGGCCTCTGTAGATCGACGTCCAATGTTCGGTTCGAATTTTCGTCCATGCAACTATGCCCAAATAGTTATTTTGATTTTATCTAAGAGGTGGGATAAGTGCGACAGCATTCACCATTTTGTAGTTTTGACAGTAGCCTTGACTGGAACATCGAGGAATCTCTACATCCCTGATAGTGTTTCAGTGCTTGCCACGTGGTGAATGCTCAAGCATATTATTGTAGGTACCCTGCCAGCACGTGGCCCCCTCTTGCTGCCTATAGGCAGAAAATTAGTTAGCAGTCTGTGCACTCCTGTCCAGGTATCCACAATGGCGTTTTGATTTCTTAAGGATAATCTGTGCAGCTTTTTCTTTTAATGATAAAACCCTTAGGCGCTCTAGTCAACGTTATGGAGTCCGACCAGGAGGACGTAATCCGACGGAAAAGGCGAAGGACTTATGATGAGGAAAGTGAAGTAACGGAATCAGAGAACGAAGATGCCGATGAAGATGACGAAGAAGAGGAGGAGGAAGACAGCGATGAAGGTGGCATGTCTCAGTCGCGGCACAGGAATCACAAAAGCAGAAGGGATTTTTCAGCTGTGAAGGTAGATTCTTTAATGATTGCAGATTTGCGCTCTTCACATTATTGCAACATTGCAAATATTACTTCGTATAGCACACGGCATTTTCTAACGATATCGTGTCGCATAGATTACAGCGTGCTTTTGTTTTTACCTGGATTTTCTTCTCGTGGTTTAACTATAGATTGACTTTATTTCGCACATTATAGCGAAATAGTTTTTATCTGTTTACTGCGATATTTCCGATGTTTTGGATATGTTCTTAGGGAACGTTTGAGTCTGAAGATAGTATTACATCGAAAGCGGGCGACCATGAGATAAAAGCCCAGATCTTCCTGCTGGTTTATGACTAGGCACCCCACTGACTCAGAAAGCATTCGAAACCGCGCGAGACTGCCCTCATCTAGATGCATCCGGCACGCACAACAGACGTGAATGTTCAGCAGCCCACTCCGCTCGTCCAGTCTCTTTATCAGATCGTGGTATGGCTCACGTAGTCGGTACGTGTGTGCGTTAACTAAGCCTTTAACGTCACTGCCGCCAGTCATAAGAAGAGACTGTTGGGCGGATTGCGCCAAGCAGTTTATTATCGAAGCATCATGCTTAACAGCTAGGAAGGAGACTGCGATGTTGTTTGGGCACCCCCGCATCTGACGCCCTAAGAATTGTTAGTTATAAATGCGCGTGTCTTCAGTGCAAAAGGACCCCCTTCGTTTTGTTATACTCTCACTGTTGCCCTCACGCCTGCATGTGCGGATTTATTAACGCAAAAGCTTTCGCCCCAAACAGAATTATCCGTCGTCACGTCGCTCATCTTTGTTGAGTGGTGTGATTGCAGTCTTCTGTCGTCATAATCCACTAGTGCTTTAAACTGGGGCTTTCTTCTCAGTAAGGAGACCACAATTTTTCACTTTCCGCATATTTTTCAAATAATGACCACGAAAGTTATTTAGAAGACTTGTAACGCCTTTTCGCCAACGGAACCTCGGGATGCATATCATCGGATGGCCGTAAATGCGAAAAGACTTCCAGTTGTCACAGAAAGTCCCATCGTCAGTTTGCTAATAGGTGTTCAGTAAAATCGGTTTTCTGGTTGTGCATGTCATGTCTCGCATATCTGATCTTCATTTTTGTTGCTCACCATGGTGTCTACTTGAAAAATACTGAGTATAAGTTCCGGATCCGCCTTCCTGATTCCTAGGGATTTATGTCTCCTGTTTCCGTAGCAGTTCTCATCTATTTTTTTTTATTCCCTCGGCGTTTTAGGATCTCTTTCACGAAGAGGCTGAGGTGGATGAAGAGGAAGAAGAAGAAGAGGAGTACGATGACGATGGTGCGTTACTTGGCCCGGAGGAGGACGAGGCTCTCGAGTCCGCACCGTCTGCTAGAGACCTTGATGCGAGAATCCGCATGAAGGAGCTTGCTGAACAAGATGAAGAGCAATTGGAACGCTACTTTCAGGAGCGTTATGAAAGTCAAACCTATCAAGACAGATTTGGTGGTGGTGAAGGGATGACTGACAACATCGTCCAACAAGAACGACTTCCAGGCATAAAAGACGCCAATCTCTGGGTAGTGCGTTGTCAGATGGGCGAAGAAAAATCCACTGTCTTAGCTCTTATGCGGAAGTTTATCGCGTATCAATTGTCTGACACGCCTCTTCAGATAAAGTCGGCCTTCGCCAAAGAGGGCCTAAAAGGCTATATATACATAGAAGCCTTCAAACAAACACATGTAAAGCAAGCAATTGAAGGCATTAGCGCGCTTTCACGGTCTCGATTCCAGCAGAACTTAGTTCCAATAAAGGAAATGACGGATGTTATGCGTGTAGTCAAAGAAACCGCTCAGCTGAAGCCGGGACAGTGGGTTCGGATCAAAAGTGGCCTTTATCGAGATGATCTTGCAAAGGTAATCCTTTTGGTGTAGCGTGTTATCAGCAATTACCCGAGGTTATTTCCTGTATTTAATTTACACTTTACATAATCATTCGAAATAGTTGCGGATTTCATGCAGGCGTGTATGGCATGCTTTTCAGGTGGAGTACGTCGAAGACGCCCAAAATCTAGTTCATCTGAAATTGGTCCCACGTATCGACTACGACAGACGACGTGGTCAGTTAAGAGAGGATTCAAACGACCCGGAAGCCAACAAGAAAGTACGGTGGAAGCGACCCCCACCCGCTCTTTTTGATGCGAACAAAGTAGCAGATCGCGTCACTACCGAAGGTTCCTATGTTATATTTGAGGGCAATCATTATGACTCTTCCGGATTTTTGAGAAAAGACTTTCGAATCAACGCAGTGGTACGTCATTATAGCCCTGTGGTTCTGTTCATAACTCAAGCCAGGAATATTGAGAAGTATCATGATTTCCTCATTGTAGTTGTCTTTTTGAGTACGGCGCTTGTCCTTCGAGGCCATAGTTTTCGCAACTTATTGGGCTTGGCATACTTTAGCAAACCGATCTCATTCGTAATTACCGACTACGGTTACTTCCTTTAAAATATTCGTCCAGCATTCTCGAAACCTGTACTTGATAGCCTATAGGCTCTTATTTTCTTAGGTTATGCGGCCACTTACTGACTCATGAGTCTACTTTTGTATTGTATTGTCCATCTCTAATTCTGTGTTTTAAATATGAGTGGAGGATGTTAGTTATTGATGTTACTATATGTTCGGAGGTGTCTGATCTGGGCCCCTAGTGCCCATTAGGGCAGGTCATTGTTCTTACTGTCATCTGGTTTGGTGTTTGTGCATTCGTGAATGTGGTCCGATGGTTACAGGAGTGAAAATATAATAAATCGCAAAGCGATGTATGTAACAGTTGAAACCAATGCGTCTGAATCCAGCGTCGCACACAAAAATGCCCAACTCGAGTGACCCAGTAACAGAAGGTGCATTTACAGTGCTGAGAGACGGGCGATTGTGGATCAACTGATGGTTTTTCTCAGCGTAGTACCCAGTTTTGGTGGAGTATATGCTGACGATGATTGCAAATCTCTCCCTCCTGGATATAAGTCGCTGTGACAAGCTCGCCTCTTAAACTTATACGGGGAAGGGAAGACAGCCTCTAGGTGAGGTCATTTTTGGTTTACTCCTACGACGGCGACTTCGGAAAATAATTTGTCCTGCACTTGTTCTGCAGGGCTGATTTTGATAGGTGCCGTGACATGTATGTTGCATCCGATGGGTTTACATGTTACAGGATATTTTCTCCTTTTTTTCGGTTGGACACTGAATTATCTAAAGCTGAGCGAGCATGTCATGCTGCCAGCATAAACTGGCATTCTGATGATATGGGAGCTAACGTTTCTTTTACTCATAGATGTTTATGGCAGATTTTGAATAAATCATATTGATCCAACTGTGAAAAACTCGGCGCCTTGTTGGGATTCGAACGCACACAGTAAGGAGAAGGCTTTAGTACAGCCAACGCTCTAGCCACTTGAGCTACGAGGCCCCGCCGTACGACGCGAGTTTAGTCACATTTGGGTTAAGTTACCCGCCCAACCTACTGCAACGTCTGGAATCCACCACATCTGATACAGTAAGCAAGCAGGATTTCCTAAGTAATTCACCCAGAATCCACCAGATGACTACCAGGCTCACGTACTTCATAGATGTAGCTCGTAGCTCAAGCGGTTAGAGCGTTGGCTGTATTAAAGCCTTCCCCTTACTGCGTGGGTTCGAATCCCACCGAGGCGCCGACTTTTTCACAGTTGGGTCAATATGAAGTTTCTTTTACTGTTTCCACAGCGTCTCTGATCCCCAATAACCACTTCAGTTGTATGAACGGAATAAGAGCATGGGGTAGTGCGTCTTTTCCAATGTCTTCTCCCATCTAGGAATTAGTAATGCTTTTCCTAGTAAGACTACTTAAGCATCCACACGGCCGTCGAATTCCGATATGGCTTACGCCTTTCGCTGGTGCTAAAAGGACCCGAACTAACCCAGGACACTTATGGCATTGCATGTCGTTCTTCCCACAGTACTTATATAGTTAGTGGGGAGTTGCTGGTTTGCCATTTCAGGTGAACTGGTGGTGAACATGGCTTGCACAGGAATTGCGCTATATCTGGGATGACTTATGCCAAATATGTCTCACTCAATTTATCGTCATTCACTGACAAGACTACACTAAAGAGACCAATTTTGAGACAGAGCGTACTGATCGACCTAGTTATTATACGTCTTGTTCATCCCTATGGATCGAATCAGACTTCACAAAAGGTCGTCGGGTGGAAGACACATGGGCTACCGTTAGTCTGGACAATCGAAGCAATTTCCAAAATGTGACCTCTGCGTTAAGCACAGCTTCATGGTGGCACTATTGAGAGCTAGGCGTACGGTGAGGTCGTAGTGGAGTAAATGCCTCGCGTAACAATGCATCCGATTTGATGTTGAATTCATCAAGACAACAAACCTTCTGAACATGTCTAGGAACCAAACTAAGGGCACACTAACGTAATTAAAGGAGAAATCGTGCGTTCCGTGGTCAATGGCAACAAGACGCTCAGTTACCATGCAGAGGTATCTAGTTTCAAGGTGTGAAAAGACACCATAAAAAATCATATTTATATAACCCCTCCTTCAGACTCTTACTGAAGAACTAATTAGCGGACCTTAGGAGTGCACCTTTATTTACCTTTTACTGAATGTGCGACAGCCGTTTTCTGCGATGTATCTCCTTTTTGACTAATACCATGGAATGAATGAAATAACTATTTTAAAATGTCGAATCAGATTCTGTCTGCCCCTGTAAATGCCTTAACAGCCCCCTCTCTTTGTAACCGATCTTTTACCACAATGCCTGTGATCTTTTAGTCATATATCTTAAAATTTAGCAAAAGCCTCGTTATTTGCGCACCCGAGTCGCTTCCGTATATATTTTAGTAGGCCGTATTTATTCCTCAACCGTAAGTTTGTGTTTCGAGTTAATACATGTTTTGGGCAGTCGGAACGCACCTCGGATTCACGATCTTCCCTTTTTACTAGTCTTCCTGCGATATTATATGTCGTTTGATTAGTGCGCTCATCATTAAGCAATTTTGTACATCTATTCAGTTGTCGACTGTTTTTTGTTTGACCTATTGCTTACAAGTTTACCATACCGTAATTAGCTTTCGCAACTGCGTCTTACATCCACCAACACGTGTCACGCAGTTCTTCATTTTTCTGCCTTTCTAGTGTTTTGTCTTCAAAATCGTACCGTACTACTATATGCAACTTCATGGCGTTTGTATGATAGTATTTTTGACTTGACTCACCCAATGCTGCTAGGTTGCCGACGGTATTCGTCCCACCCTCACAGAACTGGAGCGCTTCAGTCAAGTTCCCGATGGAACAGAATTAGCCGCCGCT
>CACRXP010000674.1:293078-307657 GCA_902702965.1 Spirometra erinaceieuropaei | reverse complement strand
AATTTTTCTTTCTCTTCTAAATAAAAGTCGGTTTTGTCCTCGCCCGTATGGATATATGTGGACTGGGCCAACGGCTGTGATTTAACCGGGAGAACTAGTTCATCCCAGTCTCCGAAAACACGTAAAGGGAAGTATTTTACTTGTATGACTATTTATGCAGTGTGATCTACACAATGAACGCACCAACGCTGTCTGAAATTCAAAAACTTGCAGTATTACTACCTAGTTATACTAAGAATAAAAAACGAGCAACCCTTTAGACCGGTCCATGACCCTGTTCAGCCCATTTCAGCACCGCTTCTGGGACGCAGTCATCTGCCTCCAGGGAAAGTTCAACAGATTCGGCGGCTTTGTTCGTTGACGTCTCGTTGACATCTCCCACCCCCAGCAGCGTAGAAACCGCCGCTTCAGGCGAGAGTTAAAACGGTTTTAGAAAGCCCCTTAAAAGGACTGGTGTGGCAGTTGCAGCAGCGAGCTTTCAGTCAGGCATGACTTCCCGAAGAAAGTACTCTGGCGTCAGCCACAAACAGTATTTTCAGTAGGACTGTTTCCACTGGATATAACTGTAGGATGGCAGGAGTGGGATGCAGTTCAAGTCACTTAAAACGACGCAAGTAGTTATTTGCTTTCCTACCCCTTGAAGCCCCGAGGGACATTATGCCTGGTTACAAGGGCCTTCCCATGTTGTCGAACTAACCAACTGGTTTGTTATTTAACACGTTTGAATTAGGACGATTTCCTTATCAACCGAAGTGCACTTTCTCTCAAATATATCCAAATGCTACGGTCGGCCCTGAGCTGTTCGGCAAACCGTTGGACCTCGATTGTACTTGTCCATCGTTTGGGTCATGGCGTCCATCCCTTCCCTACTTACGACCGTCTGATATCTGCGGGTGTTCTGTTTGACCTGGGAACCTCAGGCTAAATAGGTCGCATGGTGACATGCTGTAAATGATTTCAGGAAACGGCGAGGTTTTTTCCTGTAGCCCCATTTGAGCGATATCATCTGGTTAGCTTACTAAAAAATTTGTCAGACGAGAATACGCCGACTCTACAAATATCACGTATTTGCATTTTCCTCACCATTTTAATCCAGCTAGCGACTGTGCCTCAAGGGGAGGAGTGCTTACACGCCAGCCCCGGTTACCTCAGACATCAGTTCACACGCTCTTCCCTCCGCGTGGTTCAAGTCTTGCTTGCATACTCTTCATTATCCTAATCCAGCGAATGCCTGAGTAGACTTGCTGATGGAATGGTTCCGACGGTGTGGAACTCCCTCGGTTCCACTACAGTGGCCATGCACTTCGAATTACCATGCGGTACCCTCAGTGGCCTTCCAGTTGTGATTGCGCCCCCCCCCCCCATATCCTCCTAATCCAGCGACTGGCTGTGTCGGGGGGAGGGAGCGTGTACACGCCACCTTCACTCGCTTCTCTGGGCATGCTTCCAGCTCAGTTTGCGCTGTCTTTCCCCTCCTACTCCAGCGAGTGGCTAAGTTAGATATGTTAACTAAATTCGTTTTAGTTTTCTAACCATATGTTGTCGATCAAGTGGAGCTAAAGAACCAAACCTCGACCAGGAAACATTAGGGACACCGGAACAGGGGGATCATGCACTGATATAAGCGAAAATTCGGGTCCATGAATGCAGTCGAGAGCAAGAAGAAGAAGAAGAAGAAGAAGAAGAAGAAGAAGAAAACGAAGAAGAAGAAGAAGAAGAAGAAGAAGGAGGAGGAGGAGGAGGAGGAGGAGGAGGGGGAAGGGGAGGAGGAGGAGTGATCACTCGAACAAACGTTTTATTCGCCAGATGTTTCGAATTCACACTCAAATCCGCCATCAGAAACAGTGTTTATAAAGTGTAGTTGCTATGCCGCTGCGTACCTATCGTGATTGGCGGCTCCCGTATACGTTGGAGATGGTTGCCCTCTGTACAATAATCGTTTGATTTGTCTCAGCCAAGTCCTTACTTCCCGTAATTTCAGCACTCGTTTTGGTTATTGATGTGATAATCATTGACTTGCCTTCCACCTGCTCGTAGGTTGTTCCCTTGAACGTGGAGTATATTTTCTGGCAGAATTTCAGAGTTAAATAATTTCGGCGGGTTCACAAAGATTCTCCTAGGATCTAGAGCGACTCGCCTTAGACACGCCCATATGCTGCAGCATCTGAAGTTTTGTCTCAAGATGTACTCCACGTTAGGCAGAAAAATATGCGAGTATGTGAGAGATACGGGATAATAGTTCAGGCGGTTATACTATGGTTGCAACCGCCGGTCATCCAACAATACAGATTGAAATGCTGATACTTTCGTCGTCATTAAACGGACGTACAGTAGGTGCGCTAACTCGTGAAATGTTAACCGAAATTCTGGGATACGTTTTCGTTACGAAAAGATTACTTAGGTAGGGTTGTAAAATTAATCATCGTGTAACCTAATTCTATAATAATTTAGATACCTCGGGATGCCTGCTTTTGCACGAACATCTTTCCGGCCGCATGCAAAAACCACGCTCTGTAGAAATGATTACTTAATATGCATGGATTTTTTTCATTTATTTTCAGTGTCCTTAAAAATTTAATTATATTTCATGGAAAACATGCATAAAAATATTCATTTTTTACCTTTTCGGCAGAAAATTCCGTCTTTTGCAAACTTTTTTACTTGAAGGGTATATTTCGGCCCTTCAAAATCGTTTCCAATTGCCAAATAGTTTTGAATCCAACATGCCTTTACATTTGCATTCAGGGTTTCCAATCTAAATGCCATCAGTTTTCGACGTACGGAAAACTATACATTTCTCTACGGTTTTAAGAGGAAACCATGTGGGTTTCATAACATTTAGCAGTGGATTTGAACCAAATTGTAAACTTTACAAGCAATATTGGTAAATGCGGAGAGGCGATGTTTTATGGACGGGCATTTCACGGCATAAAAAGGCTCATAATTAGAAACTCTTTTAAAACCGAAGTATACCCTTCCTTCGAGTATAAAATTGGAAGAAGACGTAATTTTCTAACGAATGGGCAAAAGAATGAATATTTTTATGCATGTTTTCCATGAAATATAATGGAAGTTTTAAGGGCATCGAAAATCAATGAGAAAAATCCGTGCTTATTAAGTAATCATTTTTCCAGAGCGTGGTTTCGCATGCGACTGGAAAGATGTTCGTTTGAAAGCCGGAATCCCGAGGTATCTGAATTATTATATAATTATGCTGCAAAACGATTACTTTTAAAACCCTACTTAAGTAATCCTTCCGAGACAAGAACGTATTTCAGACTTTCGACTAGCATTCCACGAGATCGGTCACTGATTCTAGGTGCTGGCATTCGAGGAAAATTAGTCTGCAGATTCAGGAGACCTAAAAACCCACCGACAGGGCAGGTTACCTTTAGAGACATGGTGGGATGGTTGTAGTCGTTTGCCGGATCTGGTGCAGCGGTAGGAATAACAAGCTTGTCGGAGAAACTGGAAGACTACTCCGGCCGCGAATGACCGAGAATGCAACGGCAGTAATGAGGAAGGGCACCAGCTCCCAAACAGTGTCTCATTCGACGGAATCAGGCCGCGCATTCAGGCCCGATAAGGTAGAGATTTTCGCTAGAGTTGAAAACCGCGCAGGCCACTTACTGTTTGAGTCATAGTTTTCAGATCCTCAGTAGACTAGCAATCGCGGTGACCTCTCGTCTCCATATTCTGCGCTGACACTTTGCCAGTTCGCGTTATTAGCCACGAGGGGCGAAGGTGAACGAGCACTGGCCTTGGCGCCAGCGTTAGTGAGCCAAATAGTTGATCCTTTATGCATCTCACTAATAACCAAAACGAGTAACAAAGTGGCAGTAATTAACAAGTCAACGAAGGGCAAAAGGGCAATTATCGCGTCAGTTGCAACCATTGGCGACGAGTTCGGGAGTCACCAGTTTTGATAGGTCTGCAATAGCATACCGACTACATCCTATAAATACTACAACACTTTGCACACATTATCCTTACCTGTTACTGACTCTAATGATGAATTCGAGTATGAGCCCGAAACCTCAGGCGAACAGAACGTTCGCTTCAGTAATCGTGCCTCCCTCTTCTCTTCTCTTCTCTTGCTGTGCCACTTCGTAGTTGCTCACGTTAGTTGATTTAGATTTTTACGTGAGGCTTGGCCTGGCAAAATGCTTCAGTTAAATTGCTGTTTCTGACTTTGGACTCTCAAGCAGCATTCCACCAGCAAATTGCAATGTAGGTTCTGGCAAATATTTTTGATAGAATGCTTTTCAGCGATATAATCTCCAAAAACGTGCGTTCTTTCTCATTTCAAATTGCATAATGTTCTATGCCATTCTGTGAGAAAATAGCGTTTTGGTTGGACACGGGAATACGGGCACCCCGTATTACAAGTGGCCCTGCCCTGGATTCCAGGGAGGAGGGTTGGGGTTTGTGCTAGGGTCAATATGAAGGCTAGGATACGTGAGTAGGCAGCCAGGGAAAATAGCGCGAGACTACTCATAGCAGGGAAGGTTCATACTCCCGTATCTGGCCCAAAGTTTTGCAACTGCCATTAAAATTTTGGTGAAGTTTAACCAAGTTCTATATTGTAGTCCAGCGACCTCTTCAAAGCAATACAGGTCTACTACATCTTCAAGGCTGGCTGTTGAATTGTTCAGACATTTTAATCGAGCTGCAATAATTATCAACTGCCTCAAAAGGCCTATAGCTCTAGGAATTGACAGTAGCTCAGGTAAAATTTTTCAGGAGTAGGATTCAGTTCAAGTCACTTAAAACGACGCAAGTGGTTATTTGCTTTCCTACCGCACAGCACCAAAATCGCAACAAAAAGACCCTGTTAAATTGGCGGACCGTTCACATTAGCATAAGTTTTTATGATAAGTGTTAAGGTTGCCGCGTTCATATCTACAATTAATCACTGTAGCAGAAACAGTTAACGAAGTCTACCTCGTGCATTTATTAATAAAATATACTCGAACCTACACCTAATCAGGGCAAGTGGTCCAACGTTCTTTAAAGAATTATGATTGAAATCTGGGTGAACTGAATCATCTTATTCGCTGGGTGGTCAGGTATCATAACTGAAGAAGTTATGAGGCAAGGAAAGTTCCTCTCTGCGACTGGGCATGACAAGGGAGTTTTGCGTCGAGCTGAGTTTTCCGTCGATGGAGTTCTAGCGTCATGAGGCCTGGTTAAATGCGAAGGCGAGTGCCAATTTGACAGCCCCCGGTGCATTAGGGCTTAGATGAGCTTCTGCGTAATGCCTTCATCCTATGCGTTTGAGTAGGATCTCAGTCAGATTATCTGAAAGCAAAACCGAAATAGATTGGATTTTCGGACGTAGACTGCGTTTTAGCGGCTTAATGATGGATTAAGGACGCTCGGGACGCGACCAAAGCGGCTCGGTTAAGGCTGACATCTCGTCCACATTGCAGGTTCACGAGGCTAGGCAAATCGTTGGCTGCCCAGCTGTTTACTACTAACAACCATTTTTGGACCATATTCAGTGCCCCATCTGACAAGGGATTTAAAAGAAATTAGATCCTGAAAAGAAAACATTTTTACAGCAGTTTATGGGATGGCTCTTGTTTCTGCTCAAATAACCAGACGTAAGGAACAATTACATCCGAATGCGAATGGGTTCACTTACTGCTGTCCCACCTAGGAATCAAATTTGAACCTGAAACGTAAGACCTAGCACAATTTTGTATGTCGCCACTGAAAGTGAACAGCAACTGAGGAGAGAAGGGGTGACGTGCATCATGCCCAGTTGTTTGTCTGTATAACTGTATCACAGTACCTTGGACGCCGCTGCCTTCTCCATTCGTCGACAACCATTCTGAGTTGATTCTTTCATAATGTACAAAATATTAACCTAAAGCGTGGTGTAATGCCTATGGTAAGCGCAAGATGTTTGGTTCATTGCTCCACCGAATCTCGGACCTCCCAGTGAGATGAATGACTTTGCGAACCATTGTCCCATTTGCGTTCAATTCACAGCAGTCCTCTGCAGTCTGGATGTGAAAGCTAATGCGTGGCAAGGCTTATTCGGTGCATATGGAGAGGCAAGCAGTGTATCGGGATACCAGTGTGTTCAGTTGACAAGCTGCATAGGTTTTGTCATTCCTCAGTTGCCTCCTGTACATTCAGCTTTCATCGTTGTGCTGAAGCGGATCTTGTTCAACTTTTGCACACGAAGGGGGTAGTTCTATGGCTTAGAGTTTACCAAGCATCCACATTTTTGGAACATGAGCTAGGTTTTGCTCATTTTTGAGGTCTACGATTTGAAATCTATGCACATAGCTTGCTTACGTACACTTCTGACTCCTAGTCGCCACACGATATTGGGACAGACGTTGGGTGTGTTGCTCACTCTATAATTACATTGAGTGACCGATCTCATGAACTGTTGACTGAAATTCTAAAATGCGTTTTTGATTTGGAAGGATTAATTAGGCGCGACTGCAATACTGATTTTCCTACGACATAATCTTATAATAGTTCTGACTCAGCAGGATTTCAGCTTTCGAATGCACTGTTTTTTGACTTCTTACAAAAACCATGCTCGGTAAAAAAATGGCTACCTATACAGCATGCATTTTTCACATTGATTTTTAACGGTCTTGTAAATTCAAGTATATTTTATAGAAACCACGAATAAAAACATGCCTTCTGTTACTTCTTTGATAGAGAATCAAGTCGTCTGCATATTTTATACTCGAAAAAGGAGTATAGTTCGGTTTTAAAAAAGTTTTCTAGTTCCCGAATAATTTGGAGCCTCATCAGTCGTCACATTAGTGCTCAATGTTTCAGTCTACATGGTGCATGCGTTCCACGTAAAGAAAATCACATAATCTTCTATGCCTTTGGATAAAACCAGCATATAGAGTCCATAAAACTTCGCAATGGATACGGACCATGCCGTACATTTCATAAGGAGCAGTAGTAAACGGACATGTACAATGCTGTATGAATGGACACCGCACGGTCTTAATTAGAAACTTTTTTGAAACCTAATTATACTTCTTCTTCGAGTATAAAGTATGCAGATGACGTGATTCTCTATCAAAGGAGTAAACGAAGGCATGTTTTTATTCGTGGTTTCTATAAAATATACCTGAATTTGCAAGGCCGTTAAAAATCAATGTGAAAAATGCATGCTGTATAAGTAGCCATCTTTTACCGATCGTGGTTTTTGTAAGAAGTCGAAAAACAGTGCATTCGAAAGCTGAAATCCTGCTGAGTCAGAAATATTATAAGATTATATCGCAAGATAATCAGTATTGCAGCCGCGCCTAATTAATCCTTCCAAATCAAAAACGCATTTTAGAATTTCAGCCAACATTTCATGAGATCGGCCACTCATTGTAGCACTGATAGACCCGAGGATAGTAAGTTAAGTAAATGCTTTTACAATCTTTTGAAAGCTTATCAGTCAATTTGTTCATGCATAAAACTTGAAGATTACCTAATTTCTCGCAACTGATTAGGTGAATGACGGTTATGTGGATCTTTCCAGAAAATGCACTGACTTGTTAGAGGCGTAGGTGGGTGAAAAGATCCTTAGTCAAAAACGAGCATGCACTATTGTAGGAGAAAATTCTACCTATATCACATTCAAAGCGGCATTCAATCCCCACTTAAGTAATAATTCCTTGTTGAACGACTGCTTTTCGCGCTCAGTTCATTATTATCCTCACAAAGCAGGACTGACAGACTAGCATATGCAGAAGAACATTGAATCGTGCAAATGAAGATCTTGCCAACACCACACTCAGGGGTGCAGTTGACAGTAGGATAATTGACTTTTCGATCCGATGATGTCATGTAGAAATGAATATTTTCGCCAAAACTGTTATATTTTTAACCAAATTTTTGATTTATAACACAACGTGTTTCCTTTTTGCACTATTGCAGTCTAGTTGTCGTGAAGAAGATTTGAATTAATACCAGCTGGCCTAGGTAAGCTTGATACATATAACTAAAACAAGATTTGTTGCCTTTGAAACAAAATTTTTCCAAGGAAGTAAGAGAGAAAGTAAGTGGGCTTTTTATAGGACATTTTAGTTGACAACGAGTGATGCCATTTAGAAGCGGAATGGATACAATAGCCCTACATGTCTTTCCTGGCAATGTACTGTTTTACCTGTTGAACTTCCAGACTGTGGTCTTAAAGGAGGACCGGCTCTCACGTGGTATTGTTCGTGACAGCAAAATAAGCCCTCAGTCTCACACTGAGCCAGATCATGACGAGAAGGAGGCAAGCATGCAGGAAAGCATCCATGAGGAAAACCAGGCCCGGGTACAGTGACAGCGTCCCGGCGTACACTGATGTGAATAAGAGGGAACCGAAGAGGTTTGAAAACGTTTCCAAAACCGACATAAAAGCAAAGCCAGTGCCAACCTCCTCTTCTTTGACAAGTTTACTTATCAATGCTCGGATCCCTGTTGTTATGTATCCGGCCGAAGAACCGAGAACAGCCGAGATGAAGAGCACGTAAGTGTTAGAAGTGACAGCCGTGGCTATTAGACGTCCAATTTTCATAAACAGTCCGTAGAGGATGAGGCTCGTATCGCTTGGATGAAAGCAAGAGCTTATCAGAGGAAGTATAACCATCAGATGAAAGGCCATGGCAGCGTAGTAGGCGGCGATGTAGGCACCGTATAGCATATCAGACCACCCAACCTGGTTGCGCGTCACGTAGAGCATGATCGCATCCTGTTCCCCTGCCTTGGTGATCTGATTGAAGAGGACGGCGCCGAACAGGCAGCGCAAGTAGATATGTACATCATTGGGTCGCCTTGCTACCAGAAATTTGTAGGAAGTGGTGAAGGCGGAGGAAATCATCTGCAGAATGTCAGGTGGCTTGTCATTTTCTGCCTTCTTCCCGGCATCGCAATTAGTTTCTATGCGGACAGTTGACCCGTAGTCACCTACGTCTGACTGAATAACTACGGTCTCCTGCACGAAGACCAAAATCAGAGCAATTATCGCCAGATTAGTCAGACAAACAAAAAGAAGGATCCATCCAAAATCCGCGAAAAAGAGGAAGAAAGAGAGAAGGGCGGAACCGATACATAGACCGATGAAATTTGCCCCCATTAGATGACTGATGTAGACGGTTCTCTTTTCATCACTGCTACAATCCGTAATGTAGCTGTTTGCACCCATGCCGAAGCTGTTACTTTTCCCCGAGATGCCGTAGACCAGGGCTCCAATAAGGAGACAGGAAACGCTATCCGGAACCGGCCGTATATCACGTATCAGACTGACACCGAAGAGACTACAGGCGAGGGCTCCACCCACAATGGGAGCCAGAAATGTTCCCTTGCGACCGTAGGTGTCGGACAGGGTTCCGAGCACCAGACAGGTAACCATAGCTGGCAGGTTTAGCAGTACTCTGTAAGTCACAATATAGGGTACAGAAGAGCGCTGGATTCTATTGTCCAGTTCGGTCAAAGCAAATACGGCGCTCGGAGTGTCTGAGGAGTTCGTCCAGTCCTGGAGGTTCGTCATTGGGCTGCAGAGGAAGTCGCGCATCGAGCTGTTCGTGAGCCATCTACAGACAAGATGATAAATCTGCAGACGCACAGAAGTCTGAAGTAGGGTTTCAGTGGTTTTGTAGATGGCAAAGCTAAAGATGATAAGGCCGGGCAGTCGCGACTGCAGCCGGCGCATCGTCACTTACGATGTACACTGATGCTCGGAGAGGGCTTCCCTTTTATTGCCACACGAGGAGCAACCAGTAAACTGAAGAACCAATCAAGTAGCTGACAGGGCAGGACCTTCTTCCGGGCATGATCGTGCGTGCGCTCCAACTTACCGACTGCAGCCGGTCAGTTCTATAAATCAGCATGTGCTGACAGAGGCGTCGAGAGGAGGGTGGTGGATGCATCGTTGCTAAAAGGACGCTCGAGTACGTGCTCTAGCCTCAAAAGTCAGCTCATTGCTGCCAGCATACGGGCACACATGGCGTTTAAATAGCAATTATCACGGAGAGGGCAGGAGTCTTCGATTTAGAAGACAGTTACTAGTTGCATGTCTATCTAAAAAGCCACATATGTGGAAATATTTGTGGAAAACCTAACTTCTAAGGCCAAGGCCACAAAATTAGCCGGAAGTAGTTTGCTACAGGGAGGAAAGTGGGCCACATTTACTACTTCCGGCAGCCTATATGATGATCACGGCTGGTCACTGTGATTTGTTGAAATGTTACCAAATAGCGTCAAGTGTTTTAAGGAGGCTCTAGGGCTGCCGGTCCCAATTTCAGAAAGGGAAGGTATATTTCATATTGTCCGGGAAAACCCGAGGCGCGGAGTTTTTCACAGTTGGGTCAAAATAAAAAAACTGAAATTAAAAGTGGAGGGATATTAGTCTGGTGATGAGAAAATCATATTATACTGACAGGCAAAAGTCGAAATCAGTTGTTTTTATTACTAATCCTACCGAACTTCCAAAGGCACGTCGTTCTCTGATTCCTATTGTGTGTATTTTCGTTGAAAAGTCGTGAAGAGACTAGGATCAGATCGTGTTTTCCGAAAGGATGTTGGCACTATTCCCGGCACATATCTAGAAGTTCACGTATACCTTGCAAACCGCCTAGTGTGAATGCATAGCAACTAACGAGCGCTAAGTTTGGGATTGAAGGGAACCATGTTTCCTTTAACCGCAATAGATTCCTTCCCATATAGCACAAAACACGTCAAAATCTACAGTAAACATCGAAAGTCCTCTAAATATTTTCTGATTTAGCCCAGCAAGTTTCTCGAACTTGAAGACATCTGAACGTAAGTTAAAGGTTCAGCGAGGTTTTTATAATTCCTTAGTCAAATCAGTGACAACCGCTATCACACAGTCTCAATTGCACACTCCATAATGTATCCGACAGAACAACACCAATCAGAATTTCGTCATTCAGAAATCGATCTTCGTTCTCTTACACTATCGTACTTGTCATACGATGTACCACATAGTTAGAAGCGACCGAAATAGTGTGCCTGAAATGCCTATCCATAAAATATCTCAATTCATAGCATTATTTAATTAGTCCTCTTAATGTGTCTTTTCAGTGGGACGTGCAGCACAAAATTATAGGTAGGAAAATTATATCGATCGCACACATTATTGGCAGATGCTTCCAAAGCGAAGTTAATTTTTTTCACATTTCAAAGCCCATAGTATTAAATTGGACCCGATTTTTTTGCAGATGCAATGAAATCTTAATGAGATGCTTACCATGCTGCCCACTTTAGAGTTACATAATTTCCACCTGTGCTTTTGGAACCTTCTGACCGACCGTTTCTAAGTCATCGGAAGTGGTTCCCTGCAAAGAAAACTGGCCAAACAGTCATATTGTCTATCCTTGGTCCTTTATCAGTCAAAATATCTGCAATCTCTAATAAACACCTCTACTCGTCTATAGTATAGTCCGTAACAATCGGGAGATTGCACCCAATTAAATCCCTTACCTATAAATAATACATTTAACAGTGGACTTAAACGCCTTCAGACTATATCAGCGGTTGCAGGCCTTCTTTCACGCACTACTTGGACTTTCCGCGACGGCCTAACATAGGCTGGTCGAACGAACATCGCAGGAGGTTGCATGGACGATGGTCGCTGTTACCCAACCTTCCCCATCGTTATACACATACACCTGGATATACGACATACATTCGCATTATGGCAGTTTATTACATAACAAAAACACTTTTAAATAGGATAAGTCTGCACAACAGGGGACAGGAACAGTTCCCAGGCATCTGTCAAAGACATGGCATTGAGGCCAAACCAAAGACGATACTGTACTTCGTCTATGTGAGCCCACACAGCTCGACCACATACAGGGCCTCCCTCGGGGAGTTTCCTTTTCAGTCTACTCCAGTATGCTTCAATGGCATTGGTGTGCCGTCCGGTGGTGGGGTCCTTGGAGTTCTTTGAATGGTTAACAGAGAAATGTAGATAACCTTCTGAGGGAAGACGATTATACGTCCTCCACTCGTCCGTCACCACTATAATGCCTTTGGCGACCCATTTTGTAATAACGGAACGGAGAGCGAACCAACTTCGATCATTCACCTGCTCAACTAAGGCTTTCTGTCGACTAGTATCGTACATCCCGACCAGCCACCACGCATAAAACCCCTATTACCACCTGTCCCTCCGGCTGACCGACTTGGACAACCAACTGGTGTGCGGGAGAGGGAAGAGGGAATGTGTTCGACTCTCAGCACATATTTCTCATTATAAGCCTCTGACGCGCTTGAACTTATAACGGTGAGCTAAAAAGCTTCACCCAAAAAGCTGTCAACTTTGGGATAGCTCAGACTTCGCAGACAGACCGGTTTGTGCTTGTGGATTTAGTGGCCGACTGGTGGTTTGTGATCCACGCCGTAATGACCCCTACTTACTGTGGTCTTTATGGCTCTCCCATTCAGTCTGGATCCGAGCCGACCCCTTTTCCTGTCATGTGAAATCCCGGTCCTTTGTCCGTGGACCTGGTTGTGTGTTGGCACGTCTAGGCGTGGATCTATGCTGTGCCAGCCACCTGCGTCCGATACCGCCAGCGACTTTATTGGTTCTATATTGACACCGGACCCAGATGTAAGGAGACGAGAGGATGCGGTAGATGCAGCGCAAGTCAGCTATCTTTAAAAAAACTCAGGCGCAGGTCGCCGTCCCTGCGTCTACCATACCGTGGGGCAAACGGGGACATCGTCCACAACGACGGCCTAACTGTCACATGTTATCTGCAGTTTGGCGGATGATAAGGCAATCCTTGAAAGAATATGGATTGTGTCTGTCACCCAAAACTTTTACTAGTGTATATTGTTAACGATAACAATCAGGAGCATCACAAGTCGTTTAAAGCCTTTCTGCTAAGCCGTAGTTATTTGAGTGAAGTTAATGGGCATCTCCTGTGCGGTAAAGCTGTACCTATGGGTTGAGGACAATTAGACGGCTCTGGTTAGCAAAGTTCGGCATTCTTTTACCCTTGGTGCCTCCAAAACCAAGTCTAAAGAGGCTGATATGGAGACTATTTAAGGAGTCGACTGTCCTAGAGGTCGTATTCAAGGAGTGACCGCAAGTCGGTCCGATTGATTACTTTGCAGTCTGTGCAGTGTCCCCTAGCTGAGTTCGTGATTTTATATCGACGTGTGATTTTGAAACTGGCAATTTCCTCCAACACACACTTCCCAGCTGTATTCTGTAAGACTTGAATATTACGAAATCACGACAACCCAGCACAGCCGAGGTTCCGAACGAAGAAACTGGGTCTCTCATTGTACTCCGAGTTGAAGAAGAGGGCAGTATCAGCAGGCCCCGTCCATGAGGCACCAGGGGACATTTTCAAACTCACTCAGCGGCACCGATGGGAGTGAACCAGCCCAAGAACCTTGAAACTGTATGTCCAGAGAAACTGAGCTAGACTTCGCAACAATGACCCCTTGAGTTTATCTGCAGAGCTGTAATCCGGTGCGATATACGGGTTGACTACCAACGGACACTTTGCCAGATTTGTTTGCCATCATACTTTTCGTTGGTCTTTTACTCGCCGTTTCGTTTTGCTTCCTACGAAATAGAAGCGAAGAGGCGCTCTCTACGGCCTTCTCTAACGAAGGGTTCGAGTGAGAGTTTGAAACTTTAGGCCAGTAAACTGCTTGCTCCGGTGGCCCCATCTTCTTTGTCAGTCTTTTTTGTCAACCTGCCTTGAAGACAAAGTTCTTGTTTGACTCATATACAGAAGTTGGACATCCACCGCATCCCCATGAATTTGACGCACGAATAAGTTTATAGGGAAACAGTCTTGTGCAGCATCTACCACACTCTCTCCTCCAACACCTACCCACCTTGAAGGAAAGCATCAAGGCGACCGCAGGCTAGGAGGGCGCAGTGGCTGAAAGAACTAGAGAATCAGTCTGTGCGTGCCACACACGACTTAGAATACGCATTTCATGTATGTGAAATGTTTATTTATTTCACAAGAAGTTCCGTCCGTCAGAATGGGGACCGTAGAGTGGATCACTTTCGCACTACAAGAGGGAGATGGTGTGTCGTGCACGTGCGTGTTTTAGAGTTACGTCCCATGATAGTGCGCATGTGTAGGACCGAGGATGTTGATGAGTGGACCAGGGGGTGTGTAGTGGAACGTCAAGGTGCGGGCTCGGCCGCGCCATCCACCTGCGCCCTCCTTCGCCTCCGGTCTTCTTGACTCTATCTTGACACTATAAACTAAATTACGCACACGCCACCGTCCTGCTCTTAGCTTACTGAGAAGCACATGGTGGACGTCGTCGCAGACGACAGCTGAAGTGTCGTGATGATTCGTCTAAACTGTGTTGATTTATCGAAGATTATTACGGAGACATATGTGGCCAAATAGGCTAATGTGCTGGTCGAGTGTTCTGGGGCAGTGTGGACAAATGAGATGAGCGTCAAGTGCACGTCAGGGCTCCTGCCACTGGTCCACCGGTCCCAGCGTGATGAACTTGCAAGTGACTACCGGGTCAATGTGCGACTCAAATGCACGGTAGCAGTAAGAACAGAATGGTACCGTGGCCAGTGAGCTGCTAGCTGTGGT
>CACRXP010000674.1:180602-218870 GCA_902702965.1 Spirometra erinaceieuropaei | reverse complement strand
CCCGTAGAGACAGTAACTTGCGAATCCATCGCACAGAGACTGGCGAACGAGTGCCTGCAGCACCCACATACACTTGCCGCATCTGTCTCAACTGCCCTCAATACCCCCACATATTCACTCGCCCTCTGGGCCTGCTAGGTCATATGCAAATTTGAAAGAACGGAATCTACCGCAACCTCGAATCTTTTAACACTTCCTGCACACCAGTCACGCCTAGGTCAACCCACACCCCACCATCCACTGCGCTCACCGCCAGCGGTTCCACCATCACCACCACTCTCGTCACCCAAACTGACTCCGAACCCACCGATCCATCGTGTCCACACTGTTCCCCACATCCACCTCACTCGTTGGATTGGGCGGTCAATGCGAATCCATCGCACGGAGACTGACGACTCAGTGCTTGAAGCACCAACATACACCAGACGCATCCGCCTCTCAACCGCCCTCACTGCACCCGCACATTCACAAACCACATGAGCCTGTAGGGCCACCCGTGCACTCACGGAAGCCTGCGGCAGACGAGCGCTGGCTGCACAACTTCACATCTCCCACTAGCACCCGCACCGCAAATAATAATAATGATGATGAAAAAGGAAGAGGTTCTCCGCAAGAACTCGAGTTATGCTCGTGAATTCTCGAGTTGGTGACACCAACCCGTCGTCAGATGAAATGAAAATAAAAGATAAAGTGAGACAGTCATGCTGGAATAGTTGATGCGACAGGGCAGGCCATTAGCCTGTGAAGAGTAATGCGGACAGGGAGTCACGCCGGGTGAAGAGCCGGTAGGGGGAAGAGAGCAGTAACGGCTCCACGTCTTGCAGGGGGAGGGGGAAGGAGAATGGTAGATTGGCGGAATTGAAGGCGCCCGGATTAGTGGCTGCTGATGCGGCGTGAGGCTCGGCTTAATGAGGCGTGATCTTAGGCCCTCATAATGGGCGTCTAGGTCAACGTGGCGGTTGATGCTGTCCGCATTCGAGTACCATGCCTCTAGGAATTCTCTCGCCCGTTTTGTGTCGGCCGTGGCGCTGACCTCAGTGTCATCCCAGTTGAATCGGTGGTCGGACTGGAGTGCGCGGGCAAAAAGACGAGGGACAGTGAGTCATGGCGACGGACAGTTAGTTTGTGTTCATTAATTCGAGATCGCAGGCGCCGTCCTGTATGACAACATGACCTGTGGCAGATAAGTGCCGGCTACACAACACCAATCCATCTCCTCCCATCAGCATACGCACCACAACTCAACATCATCCATCACAAGCATCCAACTGCTACCTCCCACGCAACTGTGAAGTGTGCGTCTCGGCTCCTTCTCCTTGCGGCTCCTCTGCTGCATGTGTGATTACAGTCTAAAACTATCACGTTGCGTCAAGCACCGTGGCTTGGAAGGCTGTTGACTGACGCCCCATCCAAGTCCACGCATTCAACCCAGTTGTATGGAGTGGCGGACTGGTGGGATGAGTGCCGGGCCGAAACGGCTTCTTCTTGATGTGACCTACGGCACTCTCACGCATGTGAGATGTATGCTAGCCGACCTCCGTTGTGTGAAATACCGGTGCCTGTGTCTAGTGGGCCAGGTTGTGCATGCAGCGTGCGTAGACAAGGTCACGGGACATGTCTGTCACCGCGCACATTCACGCACCTGCCAACTGACCGGCTCTAACAGTGGCCGCGTACTGGGGAACGCGAGGGCGAGTGAGGAAGAAAACTCGGTTCATTTTCCTCACTATAAACGATCAGAGACGAATGAAGACATCACGTGACGCTAAATGCAGCGTTTTGGAAGGTTGCCAATTGTCACGATTACAGTGTGTGTTTACGTGCAGCGGCCGAATGGTGGTCTAAGGGTCAGGCTGCAATGGCTCCTTCTCAATGTAACCATTATGAAACTCCTTATCCATGGGATCCTGACCGGGTGTGGCGGCACGACAATGGGCGCCCCCGGTGGTGTCAGCAACCTGGGCACTCTCCTATCTCTGGTCAATTTGACAGCGGGCCCAAGTGGAGGAGGTGGGAGTGTGGCAGATGCTGCGTAAGTCCGCACTCACTAAATCATGCATAATTCACCGTCTCGGCTCTCACCTCGATGTGGTGCGCACGGTGGGCATCGTTGGCAATGACGGTAGAACCGCCGGGTGCTGCATTGAGGTGCAATTGCATGTGTGATTAATCTAACTAGGTCACACTCACTAGGAATTGCGTGGGGTGGAATCGCAACACATAAAACTCACACGGTAGTCCACAGTATGCGAGGACAGCACTCTGCACAATAGAAATTGATTTGTCTCTTGACTGACACTACTGTCGGTAAGCATGCGATAAAGCGCTGACGGCTAACACCTCAACATGCAAGTTGCCTAAACAGGGTAAATTTTTGCGCAGAAGACAAATAACCCCATCATCTTGCGTAAATGTGCACAAATGTATTCACGTAATGAAATTCGTCTTCATCACCTATTGAGGTAATGCCTTCCCTGGCATTCTCTCCGGCCACTCAGTCAACATTCTGCATTTGTAGCGGGCAGGCATCATGACCGGCCTGGTTCAAGACCTTGCTGCTTCAGTGTCATTCATCACTTGCAGCGAGCCATTCCAGACGCACTGACCTGAATCCACCTGCCGACTTCAGCTCGGACACAACTGCGTCCTCACAGCGTCGGGGCTACCCGTGCGCCACTTGACCAGGCCACCCCCTGCAACCTGCAGAACAAGCCACTTGGACACCCCCCCCCTCGTAAAATGCAACACAAACCCACACACACACTAACACACATTGGAGACCACATGAGCCTGGCCAACGAGCTTGCAAAAGCGGCTGCCACCACTGTCCCAGGGACTCTCAGGCATGACTGGACGCAGTCAATACCAGCCCTGGCTTCGCCAATGACCACTGCCAACTGAAAGGACAAACCCGGGTTCTGTGCACAATAAACCCCTCATTCTGGTGCCGTCTGTCTTCTCTTTCCAGCACAGAAGTTGACCTGGTGGTAGCAGCGCTCAGACTACAGCCACGATCAACTCCGCGCAGTCGCTACACACTCCAAGGTCTCTCCGTCAGTCATACTACACACGTTCCATCTGTCCTAAACACGCTCGCACGCGGTCTATTTGTGCTTACTGAAATAAAAACACTTAGCATAAAATAGGCAAAGTAGTCGGCAGGTTGCACACATGGTGCCCCTGCTCAAAGGGCAATTTATTGAAAGAAAACATTAACAAACACGTGGGCGGCAACGCTCTCCGCATATACGTCCCTTGCGATCGAGCAGCCTTCAAAGGCACTGTTACAACTGGCTGCAGCACCCCGTCCTCTGTCATTGTGTTCGAACAACTCGCAACGACAAGATGTCTCCAGCCCTTGTCGCTGCTTACAAAAGTGCCATCAAACTGGGTGATGCAGAGACTGGCCGAATTAATCCCTACCTCTGGGTTTTAGACGGTCTGGTGCCATCCATCACCAAGACAGCTTATAGGAGGCCGGAGAAGTCCAGCGTCCAGCTGAAAATATACATGATGCGATGGTTGAAGACCAACGTACAGAAACTTCGTAAGAAGTACAAAAAGTACAATGGCGATCGAAAAGTGGACACAAAGACCCTCAGTCCATCTTTGAGGAGGGGGGACACAAGCTCCAGCGAATCTGCTGCAAAGTTGCATTATGCGACACCTCAGGCAGTTCCAAGCTTCATTCCGCACATTTTATATGCAGATGATCAGAACGCAGGCTGCCAGTCAGGTAGGTGCACCCTAATGCCTCATATACATAACAGACTACTACCCCGTTAAGAGCTCACAATGCCTTCCAAGAGAAGATTTGATGGACCTCGACGTAATCAGGTCTCATCATCTACATAATCACCTCGCCCGCCGCGTAAGTTGCCTGACAAGGACTTTTCATCTACTCATCTGCTCCTAGATATCACAGCCCGATATTGGCACTGCAGTTCAAGTTGTCATAAACGTGGAGAACAAGGTTCGTCCGGTGGTCACCAATCTCCACCGAGCCTTCACAAATGCATTTTGTGCAATGCTGACGGAAGAGTTGAAAGGGTACGTAGGCCGACCTTGGTGTTAATTTGACTGTGTAGAGAGACAGCGAAGCATTTCTAACGAGAATCGTCTTGTTATCCTGCAGGTTGCCTGAAGATGGTCAATGGCCGCAGGAAGCAGTTATGCCGGTAGGGCGACCAAAGCGTCATCATGCTTGCAAGCATCGTCAGCCAGCTGGTGTTGGCGTGATCGTTTGCGCCGAAGGCAGAAACCAGCGGCAGCGGCATCCTCGTCGGCAATGGTGGTTGCATCGAGGGGAGTTGTTGATTTGCGTTGGATGACTTGTTTCCTGTATGCTAGTCACGAGCGGGATTGTGTGGAGCACTTGCAATACAAAGTGCATTTGCGGCGGGTTTGTCGCTTTTGTCCACCGGACTGGGCCGCCACCGGTTTGATGAGGCAGATCACACCGTTCTCCACTCAAACATGACGGTATGTTCATTTGGCAGATATAATCCACCCAAATTCTTAATCACAGTGGCCTGCGCGTGGCGGTAGTTGAAGACTGAGGAAGTTGAGAGAACCAGTCCAGAAGACGTAGATGGAACTGAAGGTAGAGAAGAGGACTGACGATTAGATTAGGAAGCGAATTTTGATAACGAGTGCACCGTGTACTCTGGTGTCTGGCCGTATACCTTATCACATAGGTTTCACGTCTTTTACATGATTTAGGCCTATTTTCCATATTTCCTCATTGCTGTTATGTACGCTAAGCATTTTCTTCGAGTTTGCCTATAGATATTAAGATCATCCCAGGGCTAGTCTCTGTAAAATTTTGATTGACTAGGAATGTCTGTTGCTGCAATTACATGCAGTCACATATTTGTAGCACAAGAGTCCACTAAATTGCAGATTTGGGAGTTAGGTTGACAGATGAACTCCTAGATGCTGCGTCAAGGAATACTTGATTAATGTTCTGACACCTGTTTCGGCAAGATGTGGCGTCTGTTTAAAATGGACGGGCGAGTGAAACGAGAACACTTGACGTGAACAAGCGAAGATGGCGTGAGCATGATGTATAAGCAAACGCACGAAATCGGGTGTATGCAAACTGCCCCGTTCTTGGTAAAATGAGAGTGTGGCGAGATGTATTCGAGGCACTCTGTTTCGCTGTCATTCCTCCGCAGCACGAAATGCATCCCCGAAAACGCCAGCGAAATTTTCACCATCGAGAACGACTATATCCAACATGTGTCCCAAAAGGCGACGAATAGGGGCGATGAATTGGGCATGTGCTGGATGGCAATCTAAGTAAATTTGTATAGCAACTGCCCCACCTTCTATCTCACTCGCAGTGGCTCAACGGCAAGACGGAGTCAGGACGATAATAGACGTACTCGGGCGAAGTAGCCTGTCTGCGTGTGTTGCATATGATCTTGATCCCATACAATGTACCAGGTTTTCACATGAAGGGATGTACAAGTGGCTTGTTGTCTCAACGGTCGGCCGTCTTCCACCCACGACATTTAGCGTGTGAGGCCGAATGCTGTGCATGTTTCGACGGTTCCATATTAATCCATTTGCAATAAATGCAGAGGTGATGTTTAGCCCAACTCGAATCAGCGACCCTTCTCGGGTAGTTTGCTATCATTGGATTCGACCTCATTTCAATTTCCCACTCCCTCTCTCACCCGCCGGTCTACCGTCCGAGCCTTCTAACCAACTAGTGCTGGGATTGAGCGCTCTGGCAAATAGAGCTGCAGTAGCTTGTCTATATGTGTAACGCAGGACCTTGTTAAGCATCCAGTTGGATCGACTGCGTCTAGTTGGAATTGGGTGTACGGTTTGGGTTCAGACTGTACTGTTTTGTCTCAAATTTACGTGGAGGTGCATATGGCCGAATGAACCAAGAGAAGACAGAACACCCCTGGACAGGTCTCCTGGTGACAACTAACTAGTTTCTGTGCGATGGATTCCTAAATGACCAATCAGGCCGACTTGTGATGTTAATGTGCGGTGGCTGTATGCACAAAGCGTATTTTGGCTGTTGATCTGGAGGTTTTTGCGGCACATGTGGGGGCGTTTTGGACGGTGGTTATAGAGGTTATGCACTTTACAGTGCTAAATTTTATCGTTTGTAGTATGGTACCCTGGTGTTGCCGTTGTCCATGTTCACGACAGTCTGAATGCGATAAAATCTGAAGTAACTGAACGGGCTAAGGTGGGCCAAGTAAATAAGTAATGATTGGTTTCTCTTACTGTATATGTGTCCCTTACCGACTTCTTAGATGGCCGTCGTCGTCGCCATCGTCGAAGCTGTCTCCTCTAGCGCATTGGCTCGCATTGACGTCTTCGGGCATAAGGCACATGGTGAGACGGTCCGTGCACCAGATCCCAACGGCATTAACGATGCCGTCCGCCACTATTTATCTAACTCACGTACAAATACTCTTATTTCACAGGCAGCTTCACCCAAGACATATCCAACATCCGGCACAAATGAGGGCGCTGGATGCTCAGCAGTCAGGCTAATTGGCAGATGCGAAATACAAATTTGATTAAAACCATTTCAAATGTCCCTGGCATGCAGATCCGTGTACTATTCGACGCGCTAGTCTCGTGGCAAACGGAGGCTCTCAGTCACCACTCCACTTTCCGGAGCAGCAACAACATGGTCGTTTGAAACACAACATGCAATGCGTTTGCACAAAATATAGACATCTAGCCCTCTTAAATTGTCGTACTATCTCAAAGTAAGCAGGGATTGAAGGTAAACAGCCAGCCATC
The DNA here is from genome assembly GCA_902702965.1 of Spirometra erinaceieuropaei. Taxonomy (NCBI): domain Eukaryota; kingdom Metazoa; phylum Platyhelminthes; class Cestoda; order Diphyllobothriidea; family Diphyllobothriidae; genus Spirometra; species Spirometra erinaceieuropaei. The sequence goes on along the minus strand of CACRXP010000674.1, from coordinate 212,093 downwards.
TAGTACGAAGGAAGGCTGAAGTTCAGATATGGCCGAGTAAATGCAAGCAATAAGGAAATAGGGAAATCTGTCCTTGTAGTTTACAAAGACGCGAGACACATGTGAGCCCTCATACGGTGAGACATTAGGGTCCGTCTCCTCACTGTCGAAATCTCGTGTCCTTAGCTGATCACAGTTACCCCCTCAACCATCACTTCCATGGACACCTTCCTCCAACTTCCACATCTTTGAATTGCTGCCTAGTGTGTCCTGTTGTGATAAGGGATTTCTGCTGGATAATATTTGCTATAACGCGCACACCCTCATGCTTGAATGGGGCGGTGCAGTTTGTCTCTTCGGATCTCTGGAGACCGTCCTGTTCGCGCTGGGCACAGTGGCCAAATCAACTGAAAATGCACTGTTGGTTGCAAGTGCTTCGCATAAGTTTGGTTGCGGCGAGTATGCAGGAGATGAGGAGGCTTGCGCGAAGCAGTGATTTTTCTCGATGCTGCCACCGCCTGATAGGCGCTTCTGTGTGCTTCGCAGTTCCGATGCATGCTAAAAGTTCCTGTATTGTGTAGTAGTACGGCCTGCACAGCGACCGTATGTAATTAGGGCAGTAGTGCATGTCTGTGATAGAAACCCGATTTCAAACCACCTCCTTTCCAATAAAGTCTGTATGAAAGCAAATGCCTTATTCTACTCCTGCTTGTTACTGGATGCCAACCTGTCTCTAAATGGTGATATCAGGTGTGATAGTTGTTAGCTTGAATGATGACAATTTCAAACTGGTGCGGGCACCTCCGCGGGGATTGGCCGGTGGCTTAAGGCGATAATGCTGCCAAAGGCACTTTACATTATTTCGTTCCCAGTTAATCATTGTTCTTATGAAGTCGGCGGTTGCTACAAAGATGTGGTGACAAACTGTGTCCGAAGCGTCCGTTTAGTGTCTAAACCTAACTCTTGAATAGAAAATGTTTTTGAGAGCGAGAGTTGGCTAGTCGGGGCAAATTTCGAAGTCGTCTTATATGACAGACATTTACTGTTCGAATGAGCATTGCCAAAAACTCACGAGCGAGGAAGAGAGAGCACATCCACCTTTAGTAGTGCAGAGGAAGTAAGATAAGAGCGTTAGAATAGAAATAGAACATGCGCACTTGTGAATCTCAAGACTATAGTCTCCTATAGGAGCTGATGGGTCTGGCAGGAATCAAAGCATCGAATGCAGCGAACAAGATTTAGAGTTGTATTAAAGTGGAATTTTAGTCTGAAAGCTGAATGTCAGATCGAAAAACGCTAGCGTATCATCCAGGTACCAGAAATGGAGACATCACTGGGAGGAATTCCGGCGCCTGGAATCTGCGCAGATTCAGGAGTAGGTTACAGTCACGTCGCGAATTCAAAAAGTCCCACCGATCAAATTTTTACTTACATTTTTATCTTATAAGATACGGGACTTAAGTCTGATATGGCCTAATTAGTCCATATGCAACTATATGAGATCATACTAAATTAACATTAGCAATCAAAAATATGACATATAATTCAATATGTTTGACATCTTGGACTTTTACTTACCCCTCAATGTTCACTGCTCTTGATATATATTCATCTTTTCCAGCTGTTAATCCAAGCAAAACTAATGAACGGTACGACCAAACCTTAAGGGCCAATTGGCCAATGCCCAACTATTTTGACAACCGGTGGCTATCAGACACTAATTTGTTCAACTCGAACACAATTTTAATGGCAGGCCGATGTCAAAGGCCTTCAAGTCTCACAAAAGGGCGATGCATTCATGGCCACAGATCCTACAAAACGCCAGACGTCATTCTCCATGATGCATTGTACATTTTTCTAACTTCGCTATTATTTTGCCTTGGAAATCAAGTTCTTTTATTCAAATTAAAACAAACTCTGCATTCGCAGACACCTAAATTCAAAGAAGACAAAGTGCAGGCGAAAGGGATGAGTTTGGTTTAGGTTTTTGCCTGTATTGAAAGGAGACTAACGGTGCCCAGGAAGTGCTCTAATAGATCTATTCGACTCCCTTCGAAAGATTTTTTTGCAAACCGTGACTACCCCTGCCAGCACCAGCCCCGCCTAACCCCATCAAAAATGGCGGGGGTGGAGGGGGTTATGAAGGGGCTAGGCGGAGATGTGGTGGAGCATTCAACGCGATAGCCCAGCCCGGCCCCGCCAGCGAAAAAATGCGCAGGGGACGCCATATCCCGCCCACTTTTGGCACCACTTTAAAATATCGTCCTGTGTGGCTAGTCGCCTCAGGCGAAGTACCCCACTGTTCCCACATGTTACGCGTCGAAACCCATTTTGCGTACGTAGAGTACTACGGTATTACATAATGCCGACGCGGCGGGAATTCGAGAAGTACTTGCTACAAAAAGCAACGCAGAACCCAAAATTTCTCTACAGCTACCTCCGACGAACTACAAGGAACAGGCATCAAATCCCTTTGATAAAGACTACTGATGGCGATGAGATCGCTGATAGTAGGGATAAAGCTGCGTATTTTTCACGGTTTTTCCAATCAGTCTACACAAACGAGGCAAGGTTCCTTCCTCCCTCCACAGAAGAACTGCCGACTCCAAGCGTCAGTGATATACTCTTCTCAGAAGGCATTGTCCGAAGAGAATTAGAGGCATTGAACGAATCGAAGTCGCCAGGACCAGACGAGATCCCACCCAAGCTTCTGATGGAACTTGCCAGTGAGCTCTCTGTGCCTTTGTCGATGCTCTTTCGAACGTCATTTGACACTGGAACACTTCCTGTCGATTGGAAGCTGGCGCATATTACTCCGCTACGCAAAGGAGGTAACAGGGCAGCGACGACAAATTGCCGTCCATAAGCTTGATATGCATTCTCTGCAAAGTTATGGAAAGGATCATAAAGAGTGAACTGATGCAATTCCTGGAAGTTCACGGCCTGCTATCGAAATGCCAACATGGGTTCCGAGCAGGAAGATCCTGCACGACAAACCTGCTGCAATCTCTCCAGAGCTGGACCCGAGCTCTCGACGACAGGCACGCGGTCCACATAGCCTTCAGAGACTTCCAGAAGGCGTTCGACACTGTGCCACACCAAAGACTCTTACATAAGCTGAAAAAAAAGGGATCGGTGGCAACTTCCTTAAATGGATCGAAAACTTTCTTGTGGGTCGACACCAGGTGGTGTGCGTCGGTCGGGAAAAATCAGATCCGGCTATGGTCGATAGTGGTGTCCCCCAGGGTTCAGTTCTGGGACCCATTTTGTTCCTTATCTACGTGGACGATGCCGCAAGAGATTTAGACTGTGAAGTAGCAATGTTTGCGGATGACATGAAGATATGGAGTGTAATTCGGGGTCCTTCCGATGAAGACAGACTGCAGATGAACCTGAATCGGTTGGAGGAGTGGTCAAACCGTTGGCTCCTGCGATTCAACGTTGCCAAATGTAGCATACTTCACCTAGGCAACACAGTCAGATCCGCCAGCACAAGAAACTACTTTCTGGGCGGTGCAGCCCTACAAGAGGTCGAAGCCCAAATGGACCTCGGTGTGCTGACGACGAGTTCCCTAAAACCATCCGCCCATTGTTCGAGGGTGGCAAAAAGCGCAATGTCCGTACTGTACGCCATCAAGCGTGCGTTTATGGACTTCGACGAAGAAGCTTTCTCTAAGACATTCGGAACATTCGTCCGGCCGCATTTAGAGTACGGCATACAAGCTTGGAGGCCGTGGGCTGTTATGGATCAAAACTGCCTCGAACGAGTCCAGAGGATAGCCACGAAGATGGTTAGGGGTCAAAGCTCCTTTCCTTATGCAACCCGCCTAGTAAATCTGAACCTCTTTCCTTTGAGTTACAGGCAACTTCGCGGAGATCTCTTGCAAGCCTTCCGCATTGTAAAGGGGTTGGATTGCAGTCTGGCCTTCGAAGACTTTTTTGAATTTGCTACCACGACCAACCTCCGAGGTCACCCGTTAAAACTGCGCACTAAGCAGGCACGGCTGGATGTGCGGAAGTTCTCCTTCGCGGTTCGGGTGGTCAAGCCATGGAATGATCTTCCCGCAGATTTTGTGATGTCACCATCTATATAAGTCAGTTTATTAAGGGCATGAGGCTTTCGCCCTTGAGCACCCTATTCATGTCGATAAACAGAAATAAAGTCATCAATTACATCAGCAAATGCGAAAAGTTAAGAAGTTAGCGGTAAGTGTGAGCCAGGCGCAAACTGCCGCCGCTAAAACAATCATTATTGTATGTACAGTAGGTTCTCAACAAGTGAACGTCTAGTCTGCACTTAAAGGATTTAACACTTTCGGAAAGAACGACGGCATCAGGGAGTCCATTCCATGCCCCGATGACCCTGTGTGAGAAGGCGTTCCGTCGGACGTCCGAATGAGCCCGCTTCCTTTGCAGTTTGAACGGATGACCACGCAGACGGTCAGTCCGGGCCAATTCAAAGAATTCATCAAAATCTAGGGCACACTCTCGGCTTCTGACAATCCTGTAGGTTTGAATGAGATCGCCGCGCAGTTGCCTGTAATTTAGAGGAAACAGATTTAGTTCAGTCAGCCTGGTTTCGTAAGGCAAATGATGAAGATTCTTGACCATCTTCGTAGCCATCGCCTGTACTCTTTCCAGTCGTTGATAATCTTTCTTTAACCACGGTCGCCAGGCCTGGACTGCATACTCTAAGTGAGACCGGACGAATGCCCCATAGGTTTTTCCGAACAGCTCCTTGTCGATCTGCACAAATCCTCGCCTCAGCGCAAATAACACCCTTATCGCACTTTTGGCTGCCCTTTGACACTGTGAAGATGGTTTCAGCGAGGAGGTCATTAGGACTCCCAGGTCTTTCTGTTCCGCAACATTTGAAAGGGACTGACCACCAAGGACATATTGAAAGGAATCGTCTTCCTTACTGGTCTGTCTTGTGCGGAGTCTCAGGACTACACATTTGTCCACATTAAAATTGAGGAGCCAGCGAGCTGACCAACTGTTTAGGCGGTTGAGACTGTCTTGAAGCGCGTACCTGTCGGCGTCAGATCTGATGGGTCTCCACAGCTTAACATCGTCAGCAAACATGATGGCGCTGCATCCCAGGTCGTCGACGCAGTCGTTAATGTAAACCAGGAATAGCAACGGCCCTAAGACGGAGCCCTGGGGTACACCACTTAGAACGGGAGTAGGTGTTGACCTTGAGGCCTCAATGCACACGGTTTGCGATCTCCCGGTAAGAAAATCTGTTATCCATGTCAGCAGCCGTCCTCTTATCCCAATTTCAGAAAGTTTGTAGATTAGGCGTTTGTGTGGGACGCTGTCGAACGCCTTCTTAAAGTCTGTGTATATGACATCAACCCTCCCATCCTCATCCAGTGCGCGAGTCCACTGCTCCGTCGAGAGCAATAAACTGGAAAGACACGAGCGGTTCTGTCTAAAGCCGTGCTGCAGGTCTGAGATTAAATGGCCCTGCTCCAGGAACTCCATAGTTGCTTTCTTAACTATGGCCTCCATTATTTTACAGCAGATGCAGGTTAGACTAACGGGCCGGTAATTGTTAGCATTAGTGCGAGCCCCGCCCTTGTATATCGGAAAGATATTTGCTGTCTTCCATTCCGATGGCAACCTCCCTAATTCGAATGACGAGCGGAAGATGTGCGCCAGTGGTTTGGAAAGTTCATTCGCCAGTTCCTTCAAGAATTTGGCCGGTATATTGTCCGGACCCGAGGACTTTGCTTCTTTGAGATTTTTCAGCTCCCTTTCCACGGCAGCTGCCGGGAAGAGTATGGAGTCAAGCACGGGACCAACAGTCTCAAGAGCATTGCCGGTACTGCGACAGCGAAACTCTGTTCCTCTAGTAAAAACGGAGGCAAAATACTGTCCTAAGTGTTCGGCTTTCTCGTTGTTCTCAATGATCTCTACACCATCATCATCATCATCATTCAGCACCGCGACCGGGTCCTTATTTTTCAGTCTACTGTTCAGATAGTGAAATAAAATCTTAGGCTTCTGTTCAGCCTGTCGTGTAATTTTGGATTCATACTCCTTCCGTGCCTGACGGATACATTTTTTGACGGCGTTTCGTTGACGACGAAATTCTTCGAAATGCGCTGGTGACGCAGTTTCCCTGAATATTTTCCATCTTTTGCTTTTCTTCCGTAGCTACCTATTTAGGTCCCTAGTTAACCAAGCAGGTCGACTAGTTGTTTTTTGTACTTTAGGTGGACAACAGCGCCTAATCAGATCGAGTGAAATCGTTTTAAAAGATCTCCAGTCGTCCTCCGGATCTCCCCTGAATATTTGGTCCCAATTCACGGACAGCAATTCGTTCTTCATCATATTAAAATCTGCCTTCCATATATTAGGTTGGCCCTCTGTTCTCTTCTGGCGTTTAGAGAAGAGCGAGTAATCCCATAATAGCGTGGTATGGTCACTTTTCCCGAGAGGTGCATTGGAATACACTTCGTCGATATTAGAGAAGTCCTTAGTGAAAACTAGGTCTAGACCATTTGCTCTCTGGTTCTCTCGAAATCTTGTTGGTACCTTCACATGTTGCGCCAGAGGGAGATCGAGTGTGAGGTCCAGTAGCTTATTGCTGAAAGAGGCTGGTCCACCATTAACTGCCATAGTTTCCCACTCTATTGCAGGTGCGTTGAAATCCCCAGCAATAGGTACCTCTTGGTGGCTAGCTACGTCTTTGACTAAATCAAGGAGCGACTCATCAGCTGCACTCAGAAGATTTGGTGGTCTGTAAATCGCCAGACATTCTAGATTTTGTGCATTGCTCTTCTTTATCTTTATCCAGACGGATTCATATTCAAGGGATAGGGTGTGGGCTCTTTCAACAGCTGAAATTCCTTCCCTTACATATACGACTACCCCTCCGCCCTGCCTATTTTGACGGTCTCTACGAAACAGCTGGTAACCCGGTATCGAAATCTCAGCATCCATGATTTCGGCATTAAGCCAAGTTTCCGTTATGGCGATGACGTCGGGGATTTGTTCCGGTACTCTCGCTTTGAGTTCGTCGATTTTCGAAACGAGACTTTGAGCATTGGTATACAAAAATCTCAATTTGGCACGAGCAACTCCGGTATACTGGCGTTTATCCATTTCTTGGGATTGAATGCAAAAGCCGGTCGGAGCTGATCGGGATGAACTGCTTTCCATCACTCCTAAGCTGTTAGAGTTATGGGCTTTCTCAAGAGGAATGGCCTCCGGACGCGTATAATTTTTCCGTCCACTATTCGGAGATTTATCTCGCCCAGACTCGACCGCCTCAGGACTTCCAATTTGAGCCCCCTCCATTTTTCTCGCTCCGCGGGTGAAAAGTCCCGCTGAAAAAAAACTGATGGATGGGCGTGTTTAAGCGCAGCTTTCCTGCTCAAAAGTAGCTGTGCTTGTTCGTCATTCTCAAAGACAATTTTTAACGGTCTCGGTCGGTAAGGATCTTGTTTTGAGTCTTTAATTTTGCCCATCCTGAAAGCCTTTAATACAGTGACTTTTTCGTCCCTTATTAAGATCGATTTGAGATATTCATATGTCATGTTGTATTCTGTCCTTTGAAGCGTCGGAAACAGACTCAGGCATGCCCTTTATAACGATGCATTTGCTGCGATCAACTAGACGGCCTTGTGGTATAATCATACCTACAGAGTCTTCATCGCGTGCATCCCGGCTACAACCTTCCACCGAGTTAGGAAGGTTTGATTCAGCAGGACTAACGCATGACTGCCTGTTTACTACGATCTTTTGATCCTTTTTCGTTTTCAGCGGCGCGATTTTCGTGTGCGGCGTAGCCAACTCTTGTTCCCTCGTCTGACTCTCTGTGCCTTTTTGAGGTACATATTTATGTTCCGAAATGACCGAGAGCGATGAGAAGTGGAGTTCACCCCCTGTAACTCCTTCTCATTTTGTCCCACCATTATGGGCGTGTTCGAACTATTTCAGCCCAGAACATCTATCTGTACACCACACATTTTTTACTTGCAAATGGGGTACTCAAAGGCTTACGCCTATTTCCCTCAATAAACTGAACTGAACTGAACTGAACTGTACTCACCGTGACCCCGCCGTACATTTACCCACTAATCGGCAACCAATATCAAACGCACGCGAGGCAAATTCATGTGAATGAGCTATTTGTTGTAGAAACAAAAAAAGGAATTGTAAAATATGTACAATCATAATAAATGTCAGTGCCAGTATATAAGTGGACTTTAACTTATGTTATGCCATTCAGTTGGGCGTTCCAGAAGTCGGCTGGTTCCTACAGTTGAAGAAAAACAATTGTTGGGAAAACATATGGTCGGCGGAAGGAAGTAATACCTTAAAATGCACATACAATTTTCATACTAATTAAGTGCACTGCAGTAGTATGGATAGTTAAGCTTAAATATGTAAATTTCGTCGATGGCAATTGACGCGTCTTCAGATGGAGACAGTATGGGGCAATGTGTATCATCTCTACTTCCTGCAATTGCCTCCCGGCATTTAGCCTGGCTGCCATAGCGGTCCCTCGATCCATGAAACTAATCAATGACAGTATGGCGAGCCATTTCGTGGCCGCAATCACCATAGGTAGGGCTCAGGCGTATGGCATCTGAACGGCTAACAAATGAGGAAAACTTACCACACGGTAGTGCATATAAAGGACTACCAATAATTGATTGCTTTCCTACTGAGCCACCACAAACAGTAGTCATGGCAAAGGGGTGGTCCTAACAGTTTTTTGAGGATATTCCTCACGAACTCCTTGTTGTTACGTCCGTGAACTGGAACGAGTTGTTTCGTCTATAAATCATGGAGAATAAATAAAGCTGCATATTTACATACCACTTCTTCCCGATAATCGGCATCATCGTTTAGCTTCCCTTTGAAGTCTTCGAATGCGTCCTTCGTGCATAGCGGCAAGCGCAGTGCGGGAGACCTTTGACCGACAAGGACGGTGGAGGTATGTATTTGCCAAAGTATTTCAACCATGAGGGCGCAATGTTGTCGAAATTCCTCATGATGGACCGTCTGATTATGGACTAAGTTCTCTAGTTTTTTACTAGACGAATCTAATCCAAGGTCGTAGAAAACGTCCTAACCGCACAGATGTAAATTCCCTGTGCACAGATTTACAAATGTCACTCTGCGCCACAGAAGCATCCTTTTTCGTTTGCAGTCTGAAATGTATAATAAATATAACCTGCTTACTGAAGTAAAGGGACTACTGAAGGTGAAAGCCTGCCCCATCTGTCAGAGGAAGTAGGTAGGTTTTCCTCAAGTGTTGGGTTACAGACCATCACACTTACTGCTACTTGCTTAAGTATGGTTGCTGGCGACAGCCAACCAGCTAGTCGCCTTATAGGCTGTCGTTCCACTATGTTCTCGTCATCATCATCCTCCGAATCGGAAGTTCATCTGCGAACAAATCTACAAAAAATTCATAATCACAAGTGAATCCTACTTCGTTCTTAAACTTCGGCCCAACTCCGTGGGCTACGAAAAGGAGAGGTCCGGCATGTCCCCGGCCTTGTGTGCCAGCCGCCGGGCCGGCTGCCTTTTTCAAAAAACTTATGTGCTTTTAAAGTTGGATTTAAACTTAATTAAATGTGGAGGGAATAATTTTAAGTGTTTTTCTGTGAGCTCGAACGATTTTAGCCCTTCATTATGGTTAAATTTCCTTAAATACAGGCCTTTTCACTCACGACAGCCTGTTGCCATCTCTTTTCTGAGCACTTGGCATTTTTAAATCTAATCAATTCTCTTCGTAATGAGCGGCAGTCAGTGGTAGTTTTTTACCTTGATCTTAGCAAAAGCTTTGACAAGGTGCCCCATAGACGTCTTTTACTAAAATTAGAAGCTCTGGGCATTCGCCCGCCTCTACTCGACTTTATCAGGTCCCATCTGTCCGACCGATATCTGAAAGTCATGGTCGGTAATAGCTACTCGACACCCCACTCGATCACGAGTGGCGTACTTCAAGGCACGGTTCTGGGTCCGCTACTCTTCCTTCTGTACATCAATGATATTTCGATTGAACTCGGAAATTCGCAAACTTTTATTTATGCCGACGATTTCAGTTGTGTTTACTCACATTCTAAGGAGACTGCAAATATTTGTGTTGGAAAAATGAATGTCGATTTACTACGGTTATGCAAATTGATTCAGCCATGCAGATGGCGTTTTCATCATCCAAGTATAGTTACATGTCTTTTGGGCCAGCCAAACTTTCTGGTCCCATAATTTTTCAGAATAAACTACTCTCAAAATGCCTCACCATAAAGAACCTAGGTCAAAGGTATTCAAATAAGCTTGCTTTATCACCTCAGGCAGACAAAATCTCTGCCAAAGCCGCGCACATATGTGTATTCATATCGCATCCTTTTTTCCTTCCGGAAATGAAGCTAAGACTTTATCAAATGTCTGTCCTTCCAGTCCTCGAATACTGCTGTCCTTTCTTCGGTTTAATGAACGCCTGCGACTGTAATAAAATCGAAAATATTCAGAAGGTTTTCACCCGGAAACTGTTCTCTCTAGCCTCGTCCGATATTTCTTATACTCAGAGATGTCAGTTGGCGAAAACTAAGTTTTTGTGGGTAAGGAGACTGTAAGCTGGCCTTTGCTTCCGTTTTCTCATTAACTCTAGCTCAATTCTTCCGCCCATTAGCACTCTCCATCCGAGAGATAGGCCTTATGCCACGCGCAACGCCTCCATGTTGTTTCGGCCGACTCTTTGCATTACATCTTACCGCTCCATCTTCTTTGCCTCCAAATATGACTTCCCTTGGAATAATCTTCCGTCTTAAATTAGATCATCGCCTTAGTTCCTTGTATTTAAGTCGAAATTACGCAAACATCTCACACCGGAAAGCATAGAGGCACTGTTAACTGTCTCATTCCCGAACACTTAGCAACTTGACTTCGAGAAGTGTCCTCCTGGTATTTAGTGGTATATCAAGTGGTAAGCCTTAATTATATTATTAGAAACCCCTGTTTTTAATTGTCTTCTAAATCCACTGCTATCACTACTCCCCCATAGCAACGATTTTTGCGGTTTTGATGTCATCTCCCGTATTCCGACCTCATGCGGTCTGTCGACGCTGACGGCGGAACCCTCAGTATTCGCCATCTACTAGTAATTTGCTCGCACCTCTCTTCCCGACTTCTCAGCTGGGCTCGAAGCGTACTCTGGCCGATCGCGTCGGGGTTCCTCTCGTCTGCCCGCTTTGACGCGAATAGTCTCATACGGCGCATAAATCCGGCCCAGACGATGTCAGTTGTGAATCCCGTATACAATACCACATGCAGGCCAGTCCTGTCTGACCCGCATACGTGTCTCTCAAGGCTGACATTTATTGCTGCCTTGACGATATCCGATTATATCCGTTATATACCTCCACATACAGGCCAGTTCTGCCCGCATTTTTCTGTCATTATATTTTATTGAGTTGTTTTTTTCTCCTGTAAAATTAATCCAATCATTTTTAAATTTTTGTGGAGTTTTTTTACACCTCAGTAATCATTTTTCTCAATGAACTACTAATTCAGAAATTACGAATTTCATTTTGCAAAGATTCTGCCTACCTCGTCTAAAATTCGCATGGTAATTTATTTTTTCTTGCTTTGATGGGACCCCGACGGGTCTTTAGTAAAAAATATCTATCTGTCTACTGTTGGTCTGTGCCTGTTGACCAAAAGTCGCACTCTGCAATTCACATTTTGTGCATTCGATTTCTCTCTAACGGTGAAATTTATTTTTTACATCGTTAGCCTCTAGCTGAAATTCAGTCACCTTTTCTGCCAAAGTTCATCAACTACAGCGGAGAAACCGCGCGATATATTTGACCTGTCGACAGGCAGCCAGATTTGGCGCACTGAACAGCACAAGTAGTAGTTAATAGTCCAGACACGTGTTTCATCGATATTCTGCTATTACATAAAACAGAGGCGAGGGATTCGACTTGTCCCCGTGTTGCCAAACGTCTCCTGTTTGCTTTCCTTGCAAATGTTTCAATTTTAAAATTACATCATTTTTAATTCCCAGAACTTAGTCACTAACTCGGAGTAAATCAGTTAACTTTAGGCCTAAAGGCCCAGACTAAAATTTGACATAAACTGATTTCCTCCAAACTACCGACCAATTCCTGGGAAAATCAAACAGTTTCAACTTAAAAATCAGACTGATGACCAGAAGAGACCTTGGCAGACCTCGAGAGGGGCACTACGCGGAGCCGGGCCCCTCGCAGACATGTCGGGAACCGGCGGAGTATCGACAAAACACGTGCATGGGCTTTTATCTGGTACCTGCACTCTCAGTAATGACATATTATGCTACCTTTTTTCAAAAGAATTCACTGGAGATTGTCGAACGCCCGAAAATCTGCAGGACGCTCAGTTACCTACCACTCACTCGTGGATTTATACAAAAAATACTATTTACGCAGAAAATAACCCTTCGTTCCACTTTTGCAAACAGTTTTCTATGCCTTTTGACAGAACGCGTCAGAATTACTTAACTCGCTCTCTACTGGGCGCGAAGAATCACCTATAATCTGTCCTCACGAACTCTGTACCTTCTGAAATCGATCACAAATAAGATAAACAATGAGATGTTGGCCCGCTGTAATGGAGAGAATTCCATGAACCATTTAGAGCTCCACGCTAAAAGGACAAGCAAGTCAGCGTGGGTTTGCGCCAGGCAGTGTTGGGTTGTAGATTTATTGAATGAGTATACGCATTTGAGGATATCACGATAAGCAAAGCATTTGGAATGTTCGACTGCTGACGAGATGTTACTAATGTGAGCAGAAACAAAAGAGGACCTAAAACGGCACCTTGTAGGACACCACCTACAATAGGGCTATCATAGGAAAATGAAGATCCCACTAAAACCTTTTGTTTACGATTAGGTATGTATTACTTACTAAAGTCATTAATGTGGCTGCGAAGTCTCAGTGCTGCAAATTTAAATAAGATTCTTTTATGTGGCACTTTATCAAAGGTTTTACTAAGATCAACAATAAATACCGACCACAGATAAATGATAATTACTCAGAGAAGATAGCAGATTGAGAAACGACATATGCTTAGTTCATTTCAGTTCAGATTATTGAGCGAAATAGGCATAAGCATTTGATAACATTGTTTTCAACGTAAAAATGGGTGCGCCGTATAAGGAATTTAACTGAGCTGAAATAATTCAAACGAGCCCATAATGGTTTATAATGGTGTGTCAGACTGGCAGTGAGTGTGATGGGATGAACTCGACCTCTAATCTCTCTTGGTCATTTCGGAAAATAAATATGTCAAGGTTCCTGTTAAAACGCCTTATCGATGTTGGCGTCACAACATCTGCGGGAAGGGCATTCGATAGTTTGGCCAATCGGCCTTGCCTGCTCAGTGCGCAGTTTTAACGGGTGACCTCGGAGGTTGGTCGTGTTAGCGAATTCAAAAAATCCTCAAGGCCCAAGCCGCAGTCCAACCCCATAACTATGCACAATACTTGCAAGAGATCCCCGCGAAGTTGCCTATAACTCAAGGGGAAGAGGTTCACATGTAATAAGAGGGTAGCAAGGTCGAGCCGCTGGTTTTAAATTTGAAGATAAGTGGAGGATATTATTTTGAGTGGTTTTTCTGTGAGACCTAACGATTTTAGCCCCTGTTTTTTTGGTTGAATGTCCTTAAATACAGGCCTCTTCTCTCAGAACTGCCTGCCGCTATCTCCTTTTGAGTTCTGCTAGTCTATGCCCGTTGCTCACTAATCGCTCTCTGCAATTCTCATTTTGTGCATTCGATTTCTCTCTAACTGTTGTAATTTATTTTTACATCGTTGGCCCCTAGCTGAAATTCAGTCAACTTGTCTGCCAGAAGTTTTCTTAATCACAACTTGCCACGAGACAAGATGAGGGTGAAAGTCACAGGTCGGCATAAGCTCTCGGCCTCCGTACGCAAGCATGGTTTTACTAAATCTAATTCGGAAAGCTTACCTAATTCTAGGCCCGCAGATATAACTAGTCAGTCGTCACCCCTTTAACCGGTAAGCAGCTTAATCTGTCTACACTTGACAACTGCAATTATTTTATGCTAAACATGTTGCACTCTGCTGTCAATTCTTGGAAAATTATTCGACGGAAACTTCTCCGATATTCCCTCTGAAGAATGTAGGCGTCTTGACTCACTTGTTCACCTGATCGCCAGTGAATCTAGTAATAGACAAAGGCGTGCTTACACATTTCTGTTAAAAAAATTCCTCGATCTGCTCGGCCAATTTATGTTGCGACCGATTTTTGTATGCATTTGGTTTTAACTACAAAATAGCGGATGCTAAACGCATGTCCTGCCGTAGCAAAAACCCACTCATCGTAGTCAGATTATTTTCATCAATCGAGGTTGACACAATGCTTGCCCATCGAGATCGTGTCACTGACTACCTGCAAAAGGCAAAATTTTTCCTTTGTCATGATCTTACTCCTATGGAGCGTAAAATCGGGTCTCTCTTCTCACGTAAACCCACTGCTTCTCAGTCTAATGCTCCCCAACTCGGTCATAATAAAAGTGGCCGTAAGGATTCAGCTTCTCCTACTCCTGCGACATCTGACTCCCTCCTTCCTCTTTCTCCTACATCTCCATCTCACTCAAGCCACTTGACGCATTTGCCTGCCCCTAAACTTGCAGCAGCAGCAGCAGCAGCAGTCCCATTTGTCGTTTCGTATCCTCCGGATAGTCGCGCTGAGACACATGAAAATCCGTCTACATCAGCTAGACCGATAACTTCCCTGTCCAACTGGGTGCTGCAAGCACTACCGTTAAGTCACCCTTGGCTTGGCGTCAGAACGGTGAGACTCGAAAATTGAATCAGACTCCGACCCAAAAGATAGGTTGTACAGTTCCGTTTAGGGGTACGACGCCTTCTCTTAGATCTAACAAGTCTGTTCAGCCCAGCACGTCTACAAACCCCGCAGCTCCAATTATATCCCCGAATAATTCTCTGTCCTGCGTACCGGTTACTTATCAAAGCCCTACTATATATCCAGCAAATAATTCATACATGAATTGCCCTAAATCATTTATGCCCCAACCTAGTTCAGGCTTCCCACCACTTAAGGCCAATTGCTCTCAGGTAAATCAACCTATCTCCTTTGACTTCCATCCTAGACCTGGTTTCCCACCCTTTTAATCTTATAGCTGCCTACCCTCCCCCACCAGCCTCTACTTTCCATCTAGGTTCCCTCCTCCTCTCCTTCCTCCACAATTTAACTACCAACAAGACTATCCATGTTCCAAATCTCCTATCAATCCAATGTTCGAAAACTATATCCTCACATCATTTAGGTCTCATGCTCAGCCTTCTTTTGCTGAATCCACTTACGCCAATAATTCTAAACTAACTGGTACTTATTCTCCAAGCATAATTAATTCACAGCTTACATATCCGCTTCGAAATTTTTTTAAAATATCGTCGACAATAGCATTGCAGCTTGAAACACAGTAGGTATTATTTTATTGAATGCCAGATCTGTTATAAACAAGATGGCTCAAATCAGAGCCACTGCTCTCAAAATGACGCCTGATAAAACATGTGTGTCAGAATCTTGGACCCATTCTCTAATTCCTGTCTCTGCCCTTCTCATAGATGACTTCGATTTTTACCGTCAAGACCGCCCGACTAAGCGTGGGGGCGGTTGTCTTCCTTATCTTAAATCCTACCTAAAGCACTCTCCCTATTACTTGGATGTTTCCTCATTCACGGGAAACTTCTGCTTTGCATCTGTTATTCTCTAGCCGCAAAGAAAGGCAATTATTGGCTGTATCTACAATCCCCCAAATTCTTTTGCCACTGATGATTAACAACTCTGTGAAATCTTTAAATTAATTTCGGAAGATGCTGTCGATGTTAAAAAAAACCCTGGGGATTTTAACCTTCCTGAAATAGACTGGGTTTCCAATATCTGTCCACCTAGATTCCAGACCTTTCCATATCTTGTCAATTTTTCTCACTGGTCACAATTGGTGCGCTCCCCAACAACAGATAATCACATTTTATATCTAATCTTTACCAGTGACATTGCTTGTCTTTAATGCTTCCAAAAAGTACCACTTTGACAGTGACCACTTATTAATTCATTTGTCTTTTCAAAAAAGACTAGCACCGTTGGGATTTACATAAACTACGATTGCGTAGATAACGACCTAATAACCAGCTATATTAGATCTTTGGACTAATGTGGTCTCCTCCCCTGTTGCAATGCCACCATTCTTCGTGATGTCATGTTAAATGTTTCAAAAGACAACCTAGAGTTTGTACCGCGTAGATATCTCAAGCCTAATTCTTCAGATTCCCTTATTCCTCATTTTCTTCACAACAGACTAAAAAGCTCAGAAGGCGGCTGCATGACCTACCCACCAGTTCCCTACCAGTTCCCTACCAGTTTACCTTAGAATCACAGAGATTTTTGAAATGGCCTTAAGGATGCACCAAGCGCTCGACAGACAAAGAGAATCACTTGCCCTCAGTGATTCAAACCCTGGCAAATCCGTCGCCAACATTTTCCGTCATCGGTCCTCCTCTAAGCGTGGTCACGAACTTCCACTCCAGCTAAATGATAACAAAGTCTTCCTCATCGATGGCACTCACAAGGCGGAGTTGCTGAGTGCTTTCGTTGCCAAACATCCTAATACGGAGTCTGACCCACTCGATTTCTTTCTTTCACTTTCAGATAGGACACTTAGTACAATTGATTTTGTCTTAGATCTCATTAAGAAACACATAAGTCGTTTGAAATACCCGCGCTGCTAGGGAACAGACGGGATTCCAAATTCTACTTGGAAACAAGCATTCGACCTTCACATATTGCTTAGTCATTTTTTCTCGGTTAAGCTTTCGAATGGATTCTTTCCCGAACCCTGGAAAACGTCAACTATCATTCACGCCTTAAAGTCTGAATCTCGGACCGATATTAATAACTATCGGGGCGTGCACGAAACACCGTCTCTAGCGAATCTTCTTGAAAGGATTATTTTCAATATAATTCTTGGCTTCTATCTAGCTAATCAGATTCTGAGCTCTAGTCAGAATGCATTTTTATGTATGTATACGTATGTATATATATTTGGAGGGTTAGAGGCAGAGCCCTTAATAAGCCTATTTATGTACAGTGCTTTCGCAGATTCGTATTCAAAAATAAAATTGCTGGCATTTACAATGTGATCAAGTCACAGTTCAATCGTAATCACAAGTTAGTGCATAAGGTCATTGTAAATAAGTGCGGAGGGTTTTTACAAAAATGGCTGTGAATAGTCATGCTGTAAAAGCCGACATCTGTCGAAAACAAGACGAGCAAATTTTCTCTTAAACACACGGATTGTGTCAGCCGTCACCATCTCGCTTGGAAGCGAGTTCCACGGTCGGACGACCCGCTGGCTGAATGAAATTCTTCGACAAACTAAGCGCGTGCGCTCATTAACGACTTTGTAGGTATGGCCACGAAGCTGGTTTGTGCGGGCAAACTCAAAGAAGTCCTCTGCTCTTAATGAGCAAACCTGTCCGCGGACAATGCGGAATGTCCAATGTAGACTGCAGTTTATTTGTGTATAAGAAATGGTAAATAAGCCAAGCAAATTCAGCCTCTCCTGATAAGACAAATGCTTTAGACTGTCGACCATTTTTTTCGCACTGCGTTGCATCTGTTCGAGTAACTTCATATCCTTTCTCATCCATGATGAATCTGCTGGCACTTCGTACTCCGGATGAGGTCTTACAAAGACCCTAAATACATTTGAAAGAGTTCGGGGGAAATATTGTAAATGCACGTCTGATCCAGTGTAGAGTACTAGTTACCTTCTGGACCATCTTTCTACAGTGTTCTGATGGCGATAGATTTGTCGTCGTCCATTTACCCAGATCTCTATGTCTTTCCACAGTATCTAACCTCGTCCCATCAATATAGTACTGGTGTTTGGGAGAGGCATTGTGGCCGGTGTTCAGGTGCAAAACCACGCATTTGGACACGTTAAACTTCAAAAGCCATCTGTTCGACCAAGCACACAGTTTGTTGATGTTCGACTGCAACTTCTCTGCGTCATCATCACACTTGTCTTCACTCCATGTTTTTTTGTCATCCGCGAACATGCGAGCCTCGCAATTGACTTCGCTGATGCAGTCATTAACATAAATCAGGAAGAGTACTGGGCCTAAGACAGAACCCTGTGGGACACCACTTTCCACCTTTACCCATTCCGAGGTAAAAGTACTAGCGACGACTCTTTGTAGTCTGGAGGACAGAAAACTCCTGATCCACTTAAACATTCTCCCTTGAATCCCTACATCCCAGATCTTTTGTAAAAGAAGCCTGTGTGGGACACTGTCAAAGGCCTTCTTGAAGTCAAAAAATATGACATCTACTGGAAAACCCTTATCGGTAGCTCGTGTCCATTTCTCGTGCGAGTAAAGAACACTCGTTATGCAGGAGCGCCCTGGACGAAAGCCGTGCTGGGCATCGCACAATATTTTGTTTTGTTTCAGGTATTTCATCAAGTGTCTTTTGATAATGCGCTCCATTATTTTACAGGCGATCAAATAAGACTGACGGAACGATGATTTCCGCAGTCAAGTCTTGAGCCTCCTTTATGGATCGGAGTAATGAGTGCGCACTTTCATTCTTCCGGCAGCTCACCGTCTTCAAATTACTTTTGAAATATTGCAAATAAGGGCTTGCACAGTTCATTAGCAAGTTCCCGAAGTGATAGTGCGGGAATTCTATCTCGGGCAGGCGATTTGGCGTGTTTCAGCAGGAGTAGCTTGGCCCTAAATATAGTCGATGAAAAGAGTGGTTCCTCGGTTAAGGAGGGTAAGGAGGGTGTAGGAGGGGGAAGAGTACTGGGAGAAGAGGTTGGCTGGCAAACGGGTGGATAGGCAAATACTGAACTAGGTCCTCGTGTGAAGACGGACTGAAAGAAGTCGGAAAGCAGGGACGTTTTAACCTGGTCATCATTCTCCACATTTCCATCTGAAGACCTTAAGGCAGGGATCAGCTCCTTTTTTCTGAAAAAGGCCTTCAAGTCCGGGTTTATCAGTTCTGGGCGGTTTGTGATTGTCTTCCTTCTGAGAGGACAATTGGAATAAACAATCTCTTTCAATAAGGAACTGAAAGTATTCCAGTTGTCGTTTGCTAGACCATGCAGTTCAGTCTCCCATGATATAGCTGCCGCTTCCCTCCTCATGAGAAAATAATCCCCTTTCCAGATGTTTCTCTCCCACCTATCGGGTTGAACGGGTTTGGAAATCAGTGAGTACTCGAAGTAGAACGTGATGTGGTCGCTTGACCCTAACGGCGGTCGGTCATGCAAAACTTGCCACTTGGCATTTCGTAATCTAACCACTTCTCTTCGTAACGAGCGGAGGTCAGTTGTAGTCATATACTTTGCTCTTAGCAAGGCCTTTGACAAAGTGCCCCATATACGTAGTAAAATCTGAAGCTCTTGGCATCCGGCCGTCCCTACTCGACTTCATCAGGTCCTATCTGTTCAACCGATATCAGAAAGTCATGGTCCTTCTCAAGGCGACAATACAGGTAAGGCAACGGATATTAATGGAACCCGTCAGGTTACGAAAGTGCCCAGCGAGAATGGCGTCCGAGATAACGGAGTAATGCTCAAAACAATGACAAATGCACCCGGAAATTTGGTTGGCGCAAAACTGAGGTGCTTGTACACGAATGCCCATAGACTCATATCGAAACTAGACGAGCTAAAACTTTGCCTTGCCGAGCTGTCCCCAGAGGTTTTAACAGTAACCAAAACCTGGCTGTCCGGAAATATAAGCCTGACCAGGACCAGACGAGGTTACACCGAAGCTTCTCAAGGAACTTGCCGGTGAGCTATATATGCCTTTGTCGATGCAATTTCGAACGTCATTTGACACTGGAACAATTCCTTTAGATTGTTCGCTTGTGCACAGTACTCCGCTGTACAAAGGATGTAGCAGGTCATCGAATACAAACTACAGGCCTATAAGCTTGACATGTACCCTCTGCAAAGTTATGAAAAGGATGATGAAGTGTGAACTGATGCATTTCCTAGAAGTTCATGGCCTGCTATCGAAATGCCAGTATGGGTTCTGGAAAGGAAGATCCTGCACGAAAAACTTGCTGCAATCTCTCCAGAGCTGGACCCGAGCACCCGACGACAGGCACGCCGTCCACATAGCCTTCATCGACTTCAAGAAGACGTTCGGCATTGTGCTACACCAGAGGCTCTTACATAAAAAAATAGGCATCGTGGCAACTTCCTCAAATGGATCGAAAACTTCAATTTGGGTTAACACCAATTTGTGTACATCGGTAAAGAGAAATCAGATCCTGCTATGGTCGAGAGTGTTGTCCCCCTGGTTTCAGCAATGGGACTCATTTTGTTCCTTATATACTTGGTCGATGCCGCATGAGCTTTAGACAGCGAAGTAGCAATGTTTGCCGATGACATGAAGATATGGAGTGCAATGCGGGGTCCTGTCTAGGAAGACAGACTGCAGATGAACCTAATTAGATAGATAATTTTTATTAAATACCCGTCGGGGTCCCATTAAAGCAAGTTAACATAAATTACCATGCGAGTTTTAGACGAGGTAAGCAGAATCTTTACAAAATGCAATTTATAGTTTCCGCAATAGTAGTCCATTGAGAAACATGATTAGTGAGGGGTAAAAAAACTCCGTATGAAAAGATGAAAATGATTGGATTAAATTTACAGGAGAAAAAAACACTCAATAAAAATTAATGACAGAAAAAAGCGAGCAGGACTGGCCTGTAGGTGGCGGTATATAACGGATTGTTGTCGGTCATCGTCAGGGTAGCAATAAATGTCAGCCTTGAGTGGTACGTATGCGGGTCAGACAGGACTGGCCTGCATGTGGCATTGTATATGGAATTCACAATTGACATCGTCTGGGCCGGAATGATACGCCGCTATTGGGGAGGAGTGATAGCAATGGCTTTAGAAGACAATTCAAAACAGAGGTTTCTAATGATATAATTAAGGGTTACCACTTGATCTACCACTTAATCCCAGGAGGACCCTTCTCGAAGTCAAGACGCTGAGTGTTCGGGAATGAGACCGGTAACAGTGCCTTTATGCTTCCCGGTGTGAGATGTTTGCGTAATTTCGACTTGAATACCAGTAACTTAGGCGATAACCTATTTTCTGGCGGAAGATAATGCCAAAGGAATGCATATTTGGGAGGAAGAAGGCGAAGCGCTTAGAGGTAGTACAAAGAGGCGGCGGAATCACCATGGAGGAGTTGTGCATGGCATAAGACCGATCTCTCGGAGTGAGAGTGTCAATGAGCGGAAGACTGGAGCTAAAGTTAATGAGAAAACAGAAGCGAAGGCCAGCTTACAGTATCCTTAACCACAAAAACTTATTGTTCGCTGGCTGACATCTCTGAGTATAAGAAACACTGGAAGAAGCTTGAGAGGACAGTTTCCGGGTGAAGACTTTCTCAAAATGTTCGATTGAGTAGGGCCACAAACGTTCATTAAACCAAAGAAAGGACAGCAGTATTCGAGGACTGGAAGAACGAACATTTGATAAAGTCTTAGCTTCATTTCCGGAAGGAAAAAATTGTGCGATATGAATCCACATATCTGCGCGGCTTTAGCAGAGATTCTATCTGCATGAGGTGATAAACCAAGTTTATTTGTATAACTTAGACCGAGGTCCTTTATGGTGAGGCATTCTGAGAGTGGGTTATTCTGAAAAATTATGGGACCAGGAAGTTTGGTAGGACAAAAGACATGAAACTACACTTGGATGATGAAAACTCCATCTGCCATGTCGAACCCCATCTGCTTAAGCGTAGTAAATTGGCATTTATTTTTATTATGGTGTCCTTAGAGTACGACTATACACACTTGAGGTCATCGGCATAAGTAAAAGTTTGCGAATTTCCGAGTTGAGTGGAAATATCATTGGTGAACAGAAGGAACAGTAGCGGACCCAGAACCGTGCCTTGAAGTACGCCAATCGTGATCGAGTGGGGTGTCGAGTAGCTATTACCGACCATGACTTTCTGATATCGGTTGGACAGATAGGACCTGATGAAGTCGAGTAGAGGCGGCCGGATGCCAAGAGCTTCCAAATTTGCTGAAAGACGTCTATGGGGCACTTCGTCAAAGGCCTTGCTAAGATCAAAGTAAATAACGACCACTGACTGCCACTCATTACAAAGAGATGTGATTAGATTAAGAAAAGCCAAGCGACATGTTTTGCAGGATTGTTCAGGTAAAAATCCACGCGGACTAGAGCTCAAGCCGATTATCTAGACAGAAGTCAAGAATTTCATTTAAAATAATCCTTTGAAGATGTTTTGCTAGAGACGGCGTTTTGTGCACGTCCCGATAGTTATTAACATCGGACGGAGATCCTTATGTTTTTCTTAATGAGATCCGAGTAGACATCAATTCTACTAAGTTTCCTATCTGAAAGTGATCGAAAGTAGTGGACCGGATCGGACTCGGTAGCAAGGTGTTTTGCAAAGAAAGCACTAAACAACTCCGTCTTGTCAGTGTCATCGGTGAGGAAGACTTTGTTATCATTCAGCAGGGTGGAAGTTCGTGACCACGCTTAGAGTAGGACCGATGACGGAAGCTGTTAGCGACGGATTTGCCAGGGTTCGAACCACTGAGAGCAATTGATTCTCTTTGCCTGTCGCGCGCTTGACGCATCCTTGAGGCCATCTCAAAAATATCTATGATTCTAAAATGGACTGATAATGAACTAGTGGATAGGTCACACAGCTGTCGCCTCAAAACTTCTCGTCTGTTGTAAAGAAAATGAGGAACAAGGGAATCTGAAGAATTAGGCTTGAGATATCTACGCGGCACAAACTCTAGAATGTCCTTGGAAACATTGGACATGACATCACGAAGAATGGTTACATCGCTACAAGTGAGGTAGCCACACCAATCCAAGGATCTAATATAGTTATTTATTAAGTCGTTATCTACGCAGTCGTAGTTCATGTAAGTCCGAACGGCGCTTGTCTTTTTGACAAGGCGAGCGGTATGCAACAATGAATTATTAAGTGGTCACTGTCAAAGTGGTCCTTTTTTAAGCAACAGAATGAGGAACAATATCATTGGTAAAGATTAGATTTAAAATGTGATTATCTCTTGTTGGAGGGCGCACCAGTTGGGACCAGTTAGAAAAATTGACAATATCTTGAATGGGCTGGAATCTGAGTGGACAGCCACTGGAAACCAGAGTCGGTTGGAGGAGTAGTCAACTAGTTGTCTCCTGCGGTTCAATGTTAGCAAATGTAGCATACTTCGCCTAGGCAACACAACCAGATCCGCCAGCATAAGAGATGATTTCTGGGCGGTGCAGTCCTACAAGAGGTCGAAGCTCAAAAGGACCTCTCTGTGCTGACGACGAATTCCTTAAAACCATCCGCCAATTGGTCAAGAGTGGCAAAAAGCGCAATGTCCGTAATGCGCGCCATCAAGCGTGCGTTTATGGACTTTGACGAAGATGTTTTCTCAAAGACATTCGGAACATTCTTCCGGCCGCATTTGGAGCACGGCATACGAGCCTAGAGACCGTGGGCGGTTGAGGATCAAAACGGCCTCGAAAGAGTCCAGTGGAGAGCCCCGAAGATGGTTAGGAGTCAAAGCTCCTTTCCTCGTGCAAGCCGCCTAGTAAATCTAAACCCCTTTCCTTTAAGTTACAGGCAACTTCGCGGGGAGTTTTTGCAAACCTTCCGCATTGTAAAATGGTTGATTTCAGCCTGGACTTTGAGGACTTTTTTGAATTTGCTACCACGACCAAACTCCGAGTTCACCCGTTTAAACTGCGCAATCAGCAGGCAAGGTTAGATGTTCGGAAGTTCTCCTTGTCTCTTTGAATGTTCAACCATGGAATGTCCTTCCCGCAGACGCTGTGATGTCAGCATCAATGCAAAGTTTTACAATGAATCTTGACATATTTATTTTTCGAAATGACCAAGGGCGATGCGAAATAGAGCTCAGCCCCTGTAAATCTTCCCCATTTTGTCCTACTTTTATAGACGTGTTTGAACTATTTCAGCCCAGAACATTTATCTGTATGCCACACATTATTTTACGTTGCAAATAGGGAACTCAAAGGCTTAAGCCTATTTCCCTCAATAAACTGAAATGCAGTGAACTGAAAAAGTCACCAATTCATGCAGCCATTGCTTAGTTTCAACGACACCTTCATTACAGTGGAGTCAGGCAAAGCAGAAATGTAAAATCCATTCTCTGCCAAACATGTCACCATTAAAACTGTCTTAATCCCTTCAATTCCTCCGATGTCTTATGACTCCCTCACCACCGTAAATTGTGCTCCTGAGACCAAACAAATACTAATAAATCAGTTTACTAACTCTCTTTCAATAGGATCTGACAATATTCCGAACCCTCTTATAAGACAGCTTAGGGGTTTTTCTCCTCTGATTAGCAAATTCTTTTCTGTCTTTCTCGAAAATAGTTTCTTTCCCGAATATTCGAAAACTTCAATTAAAATACCAATATTTAAATCTAGCTGTCGTTCTGATGTTCAAAACTATCGAGGTGTCCGTAAAGCACCTTCTCTCGATTAAACCTTTGAAAAATTTTTATCATGAAAATTACTGACTATTGCATAACTAATCAAGTTATTAGCCATTCTCAACATGGTTTTTGCCTGATCGCTCTTGTGAAACATGTCCTATGTCGTTTATCATTCTACTTACTTCTATTTGTAATGATCATTTGTCCGTGGTCGTTATTTATTTTAATCTTTGTTAAGCATTTGATAGAGTACCACATAGTTAATTTAGAAGTTCCGGGAATTCACAGTACTCTTATATGCTTATCAAGCCATGCCTGTCTAATCGCAAACGGAAGGTTTCAGTGGAACCTTCACTTTCCAGTGAAATATATATTGTAAGTGGTGTCTTACAAGATGACTTTTTAGGTTCTCGTTTGTTCCTGCTTCGCATTAATGATATCTCATCGGCAGTTAGACATTTTTAATCATTTGTTTATGTCGATGGTCTCAAATGTGCATATTCAATCAATAAATTTACGATTCATCATTGCCTGGAGCAAATCCATACTGACTTGCTTGAGCTCTCAGCGCGGAACTCAAAATGGCTAATGGAATTCTCTCCGTCTAAATGTAACTTTATATAATTTGGACCTGATATGATACCCCGTCCAGTGATCTTCCAAGGCACACCTATGACTGAATGTGCTACCATCAAGGATTTAGGTTTAATTTACACTTACAATCTAGCTATCACCACACGTCGACAGAATTACGGCCAAAGCTGCTCAGATTTGTGGCTTTATTTCTTGCAATTTCTGTCTTGCTGAAATTACATTAAGACTCTATCGAATGTGTGAACTTCCCCTTCTCGAGTATTGTTGCCCATTAGTTGGATCGATGAACGAGGCTGATCGTTCAAAACTTGAAAATGTTCAAAGACATTTTCCTAGAAGAATGTTAGATACGGTATATCTAACTATTTTCTACACAAGTGGATACCAGATACTAATCTGATTTTTTATGAGCTTGAAGGCACAATGCAATCTTCTGTCTCCTCACTCGCATTAATTGTAGTTCCAATCTTCCTCCAAATCCAGCCCATACCCCTAGCATTCGCCCATACAATCGTCGCAGTTCTTCCTTGATTATCCCTCCATCCGCTTCCTGCACCTCTAAGCGCTCTCTTTTTTCACTTTCAAGTATACTGTCCTCCTGAATAACCTTAAGGTGAATATAAGATTATTAGGTGATCTTCACACTTTTAAGAGAAGGCTATGCATTTGTCTGAACACTGACTCGACTAAGCTCTTATTTTTCCCATCCTGCCCGGACAACTTTCCCTGTGACACTGAGAACGAGCCATCGGGAATTTAGGACGTCGCCACCCAATTTCCATATCCACCCACATCCCCTTCTTTCGGCCGTAGTTTCGCTTCCTGGGATCGTTCATAAGAAATTTTAATTTTTTCGTTTTTTTAATTCATGCATTATGCCCCTCGCAGAATGCGATATCCTTCCCGACAAATTCTCCCAAACACATAATTTGGCTAAATGGACGCGCACACCCTAAGCCGCCTCAGTTACGCTGATGGTCGACATTTATCAGAATTCCACTCTGACTCCGTGATTTCGAGTCCCCACCCCGCAGATCTTGATGTCGATACCTCTTTTCGATCCTAAATGGCCTGTTGACAATCACGGCGTGAATCCTCTGCTTTTGCAGTTTACCAGTAGCTCGGTCGGTCTACAAACAGATCTGAAGCTCGAAGTCTCCTATCTACGCTGTGATGACCGCCCTAGCGCTTAATGTCCCATCACCGACTAGACGCCAAGCGGATCGAGCCCAAACAAAACTAAGTTCCTCTATCTTGCCAGCTCGAGGCGGATAACCTCATTCGGTTAAGGAAGATCTGCCCTGACGATCTACGTCTTGAATCCCTCATAAAGTACCATATGCTGACCAGTCCTGCTCGAACCGCACACTTTCCCTTTCATGAGCGGCAGTTTTCTTCGTCCTTGAAAGTTAGCCGATTCATGCTTATCTTGATTTTTGACTGCTCGCTGACCGTTTATACATGTAACTGTTTATTCTACGCCCGGTCTATGTCGTTCATTGACGTCTATTGGAGTTCACTTTGAGCCGTAATTGCAATGGATACGCTTGGAATACTACATACAAGTGCATTCTCCAGGGCATGTGACATATGATGCCGTCGTTGAAGAATACAAGTTTCGGTTCACTTATCATAGTAAAACGTGGTAAATGAACAGTTTCGATGAGTTTTTCCTTGGGGTGTCTACATAAATAATGCAGACTGAATGTGTTGAAGAGCTTAAAAGCACGGCTTCATTTAGGTCCAAATGCTTGTCCGTGGGTTTCCTAGAATTCTGCATTGATATGCATTATTATTGTACGCGACGAAGAGAACGTTTAAGATATTGCGGCTTCAGGTGCAAACAAACTCACAGAAGCTGCTACAAACGCCTAGATCGTACGTTGGCAAGCCCATGAAAACGCGCACGTAGATAATTTAGGCAGTTGACGAGGATTACTTAGTGAGCTTCACGGTTGGCAGTCAACACGGTTTCGGGAAATGAGCGGTCTATTGCAGGCCAACGGGAGGAAGATAGTTAAAGGCCCATACTTTGCTGTATTAGACGTCCGGTTGTTGGACAACTCTCCTGCGTAGGACTTGTGGCAGTGCACTGCCAGGACTTCATAGTGCTGAAGCATTTAAATTGATGTGGGTTCGATGTGCCATATTTGAAGGAATACCCCATGTACCCGAAAACGAAAGTTGCTGAATGGGGTTAAACGCGAAAATGAAGGCATCCCATTGCTCATGTTTGCAATGGCGGGGGCGGAGTGGGTGGGTTGTTGACAACCTCTACATTGTCCCACCAACGCCCCTCCTAAAGGCCTCCAGCTGCGCTGAGTTGGAAGGGATCAGACGGGGTTGATGTTGAAAGGGTATTTTGTCGCCTAGAGGATGCTATGACGTGCCTAGCAAATCACTTCAGTCTGCCCTAAGCCAGCATTCATCCCTAGTCTTTCGCGTTGCTACGTGAGTGCTACATTCAAGTTTCTCGGCCGTTAGACCATCACGAGCCTCGCAGTCCAATAGTCTGAAAATTCACTAGATCTCTATGTGCCTCCCGATGACGTTGCAAACGCGCCGATCGACTGCGCGCAAAATTTGAAGATAAGTGGAGGATATTATTTTAAGTGATTCTTCTGTGAGAACTAACGATTTTAGCCCCCTGCACTCGCGCAGCTCAATTCCAAAGATAAGTGAAGCTCTGCATTTATCTGGATATTCATAAGTAATTAATGCCTGTTTTTTACTTAAGTCCGATTTAAAAGTGGCCGTTCTATGTAAGGTAAAATTTGTTCCCAGTTTTGTTTGACAGTCTGGCAAAATAGTCGTATTTTGTTAAAAAATCCATTGTAGTGAATCCTTTCCCTACTACCGCTTACTAGTTTTTGTAGTTAAAATACAGTAATACTTGCTATTCAGTGCGCTCTTCCGTACGTTGGCAACGTTTTGATCCTACTTCTGTAACGAAAAACTTTTTTTCTGTAATGCCCCGCAGAGCACGTGCTAAAAGGCGAAAGCTTGCGGCCTCCCCACCGTCTCTGGGTGCTAAAATCGTGACTGAAGACATAGCAGGTGCCAGCGTATGTTCTTCGCCGTCTGCAGATCTGATTAGCTCACAAATTCCTTTAGTACATGTAGAACCTTTCGACCCTTCAGTCGTCCAAAAATACGCCTCTGCTAGTCGTAGCAGGCCATCAGCCGGCGAAATAATCGATCAGCTGATTTATGGCGACATAAACAGCACTTCTGAAAAAGTGCTCGAACAAACTTTTAAACTTATTGGGTTAATAAGTTCGGAAACTGAGGAACGAATTAAACGCAAGCATAATTTCGTACTGCGAAACATTCCGAGCCACTTATCTGCTATGGAGGGAGCGCATGTGTTCCTACAAAATTGTGGCTTGAGTTACAGTGTCGCACAAGCTAAGCGACTTCGTTCGCTTAGCCGTAATGGGCCGATACTAGTTACAATTTTCTCCATGATAGAAGTCGATTTTATCTTGTCGAGTAGGGAGATGACTAGAGACTTCTGCCGTAAATGGCGCTGCTCCGTTTCACCAGACCTCACACCCCTGCAGCGAAGACTGAATAAACTAAAATCGGCAAAACCAACACCAAGATAATGAAACCTACTGTCAGTCTGAATATGTCCTCTACAACACCACCTGCGGCATCTGCAAGTCACGGCATAGTTAATTCCGTAGGGAGTTCGACTACTTTTAATGCTGAGCTCTTTAAACACACCACCACGCCTGGTATAAACACGCCTCTATCGACTCCCTCAGAAACCCCTAGTAAGCCTAGGCATGTGTCTAAGTCAAAGGCAAATCCAATTGCTGTCTCAGCCACTCGGACACCCAATAAATCCAGCACCATTATAAAATCTTTTCCTCCACAATCGGCGAACAGTGCCTCAAATACCCCGACTCAAAACGTAGCCGGTTTGCAACTGCCCCCCAGCTCTCACATTGAGGCATTTTGGCCGAATATGCCGATTTTTCCGCCGTTTAATAAAACTCTTGCTCCAATGGAAACAATGCGTCCAACACCCCTAACTTGTTTCCTCCACGGCCGTTTTACCAATTTATTCCTCATGATAATGTCCATACTGAATCAGTTAATTCATCCGATCCTCAGTTTCGCCCGGCGGATATACGTTGCAGTATCTGCCCCGCGGATTTCCAGCTGAAAACATCAAGAGCCGTCGGCAAGGTCAAGCCACTGGTTTTAAATTTGAAGATAAGAGGAGGATATTATTTTTAGTGGTATTTCTGTGAGATCTAACGATTTTAGTACCCGTTTTTTGGTTGAATTTCCTTAAATACAGGTCTTTTCTCTAAGAACTGCCCGCTGCCATCTCCTTTCGAGTTTTGCTAGTCTACGCCCGCTGTTCACTAATCGCACTTTGCAATTCTCATTTTGTGCATCCGATTTCTCTCTAACTGTTGTAATTTATTTTTACATCGTTAGCTCCTAGCTGAAATTCAGTCAACTTGTCTGCCAGAAGTTCTCTTAATCACAAATTGCCTCGAGACAAGATGAGACCAAAAGTCACTGGTCGACGTAAGCTCTCGGCTCTTGTAAGTAAACATGGCCTAACTAAACGTAAGTCAGAAGCTTTACCTAAGTCTAAGTCAGATGATATTACTAGTCAGTCGTCACCCGTTGTAATTGGTCGGCAGCTTAATCTGTCTGCACTTGACCACTGCAATGACTTTATGCTAAAGTTTGGCTCTTTGCTGACAATTCTTGGACATTTATTCGACGGGAACATCTCCGTTATTCCCTCTGAAGAATGTAGGCGTCTCGACTCACTTGTTCACCTGATCGCCAGTGAATCTAGTGATAGACAGAAGCGTTCTTACAACTTCCTGCTAAAAAATGTTCCTCGATCTGCTCGGCCAATTGATGTTGCGACCAGTTTCCTGTATTCATGTGGTTTCAACTATAAAATAGCGGATGCCAAACGCTTGTCATCCCGTAGTACAAATCCACCCCTCTTAGTCAAATTGTTTTCATCAATCGAGGTTGACACAATCTTTACCCATCGACAGCGTGTCACTGCGTACCTAGAGAAGGCAAAATTTTTCCTTTGTCAAGATCTTACTCCTATGGAGCGTAGAATGGGGTCCCTATTCTCACGTAAACCTACTGCTTCTCAGTCTAATGCTCCCCAACTCGGTCATAATACAAGTGGCCGTAAGGATTCAGCTTCTCCTACTCCTGCGACATCTGACTCCCTCCTTCCTCTTTCTCCGACATCTCCATCTCACTCGAACCACTTGACGCATTTGCCTGCCCCTAAACTTGCAGCAGCAGCAGCAGCAGCCCCAATTGTCCTTTCGTTTCCTCCGGATAGTCACGCTGAGGCACATGAAAGTCCGTCTACATCAGCTAGACCGATAACTTCTATTGTCCAACTGGGTGCTCTAAGGTCTACAGCTAAGTCACCTGTGGCTTGGCGTCAGAACGGTGAGACTCGAAAATTGAATCAGACTCCGACCCAAAAGAAAGGTAGTACAGTTCCATTTGGAGGTACTACGCCTTCTCTTAGATCTAACAAGTCTGCTCAGCCCAGCACGTCTACAAATCCCGCAGCTCCAATTATATCCTCGAATAATTCTCTGTCCTGCGTACCGGTTACTTATCAAAGCCCTACTATATATCCAGCAACTAATTCATACATGAATTGCCCTAAATCATTTATGCCCCAACCTAGTTCAGGCTTCCCACCACTTAAGGCCAATTGCTCTCAGGTACGTCATCCTATCTCCTTTGACTTTCAATCTATACCTGGTTTCCCACTATTTCATTCTTTTAGTGGCCTACCCTCACCCATTAGCCCCTACTTTCCTTCCAGCCTCCCTCCTCCTCCTCCTCCTCCTCCTCCTCCTCCTCCTCCCCTTCCTCCATTATTTAACTACCAACAAGTCTATCCATATTCTAACTCCCCTAGCATTCCAATGTTGGAAAACTATATCCCCACCTACTTTAGGTCTCATACTCAGCCTTCTCTTGCTGACTCCCCATACGTCAATAACTCTAAATTAACTGGTACTTATTCTCCGAGTGTCATTAATTCGCAGCTTACATATCCGCCTCCAAATTTTTTTTAAATACCGTCGAAAATAGCATGGCCGTTCGAAACACATTAGATATTATATTATTGAATGCCAGGTCTTTTATAAACAAGATGGCCCAAATCAGACCCATTGCTCTGGTAATGACGCCTGATATTATAGGTGTAACAGAATCTTGGACACATTCTCTAATTCCTGACTCTGCCCTTCTCATAGATGACTTCGATTTTTACCGCCAAGACCGCATGACTAGGCGTGGGGGTGGTTGTCTTCTTTATCTTAAATCCTACCTAAAGCACTCT